>JAZKJV010005749.1:0-561735 GCA_037367405.1 Ottelia alismoides
TTAAGTTAGAATAGAAAGACAGAGGTTTGGTCACTCTTTTTCGAGCTTGGGTTGCCTTTTCTACGAAAAGATTATTAATTATATTTATAAATGTGGGATATCCTGTGTCTTTTTAGTTCTAAGTTAGAATAGAAAAACAGAGGTTTTGTCACTCATTTTGATGTTAGGTTGTATTTTCTACGAAAAGATTATTAATTATATTCATAAATGAGGGATATCCTGTGAACGATCTTACTGAAATGTTTAATTTCATGATCTTATTGATTAAGATTATTTTTGTTTAATTCTATTCCTATTTCATATATTGAGACAAACATTGGAAGATCTTGCAGCTATCTGTCGTTGGTCCATTTTCTACCATATAATTGATTGAATACCGATTTTTTTGATTCCGTTTCTTCTTTATACATTTCATTTTGGAAAGGAAAATGCTTCTCAAGCCCAAAAGAAATACATACACCCGAAATGGTACCCAAGATGTTACCCAAATTCAACGTGGATCTCACGTGGTGTCCACGTGGACGTGTAGGTCATCGATTCGATATTAGTTGAAAGTGGGATTTGACATTGACATCACAACGTCAGGTGTCGGATCTCAAAAAGCATGGAATTTGAATTCGAAAATAATTATAAATCCAAAGACCCCTATTTAAGGAGAAGACCTTCCAACGATTTTTACCATTTTCAAAATCCAGTGACGGGTCTATGCTAATGACCTGTGATGCATTGGCGATTGCTCGATGGGGGTGATAAAGATGCTGATGCAAGTTACACGCATGACTGTTCCTTACAATTTTCTAGATGCAATGGGATTAGGCATTGCAATTGCAAATAAAAGAATCTCTCTTCTGAACTACTATCAAGGTTCACTGTGAGTCCATTCCTTTTTACTTATGGACGAGTTGACAAGTCACATTCATGATGAGATACCTTGGTGTATGTTATTCGTTGATGATATTATGTTGATAGATGAGACTAGAGTTGGAGTAAATGAGAAGCTTGAGGTCTGGAGACATGCTTTGGAGACTAAAGGATTTGTAGGGCTAAGATTGAATATATGGAGTGTACTTTGACTTGAAGAATGGTGAAGAATATCAAATGTTAAGATTGGTGATTAATCTGATGATAAGGTTCAGAAGAGAGATTCTTTTAAATACTTGGGATCTATTTTGCAACATGATGGAGAAATTGATGGAGATGATCATAGATGTTAAGGCGTGCGCCTAGGCGCGCCTAGGCGGCCCGCCTAGGCGCCCCAGGCCCGTGCGCCTAGAAAGCACGCCTTGCTTTCACAGAAAATGGCGTACGCCTTGAGTCGCCTGGGCGTCAAGGCGCGCCTGGGTGCCTAGGTGACTTTTTTATGCGTATTATACATATATCGCATTTTGAAAATGCGATATACATAGCGCATTTACAAAATGCGATATACATAGCGTATTTTGAAATTGTGATATACATATCGCATATTTGAAATGCGATATACTCGTTCGACCCTGTATTACCCCAGGGCATTCGACCCGACCTCATTTGACCCTGGAACTCCTTGCGTCGTCCCTGTCTCCTCCGCAGCCGTGTCCCTACCTCCTCCAACGGCCTCCCTCCTCCTCCAACGGCCTCCTTCCACCTTCGACGGCTCCCTACCTCCTCCATCGGTCTCCCTCTTCCTCCAGCGGCCTCCTCCTCCAGCAGCCTCCGCCTCCCTACCTCCTCTAGCGACCTCACTCCTCCAACGGCCTCCCTCCTCCTCCGGCGACCTCCTTACCTCCTCCAGTGGCCTCCCTCCTCCTCCAGCAGCCTCCCCGCATTCTCTTGCTCTACCATTGTAGAATGACTTCAATGGAATCCTTGGATGGGGATGCCATTCCTATTCCTACTACTACTTCAACCCCATCTACTGTGCAAAGGCCTGGGGAAATTGATCCTCCTTCATCGACAGATGAATGATCCATGCTTGAAAGCGGCGTCGAAGGATTCCGGTTGGAAGTACTCTTTTTGGCTGAATACACTAGACAAAAATAAGGTGCAATGTGCATTGTGCGGCCACATTACTAATGGTGGAATCAAAATGCAGAAGGAACACTTGATTGGTGGTTATCGAGATGTATCTATGTGTTCCAAAAGCCACATGTGGAGATTAAGAAAGAGATGGATGACTTCAAAAAATCGTAACAAGAAGAGGAAGATAGTCGTTGATTACAGATATAGTGGAGCTGATTCAAACATTCCAGATGCAGATGATGGTGATCATGGTGAACATGTAGTCGTCTTGGATGACTCACAACCCTAGCGCTACAACAGGTAAAAACGTTAAATCTGTTCTGGTTCATGTTCTGCAAATAGGCCACTTGTACGGAAGGGTCCACACGGCAAGGGTCCTATGACTCGTTTAGTTCTGCTAGTCCATGGAGGTTGTGGCACAAAGGAAGGTAACAAGGGCTCGTGGTGAAGCACAACAAACTACAATTGAGTTTGCTTTAAAAAAGGATGCTACACAGGTGGCATATGATGCCAAAGCCGAGCTATTCTATACATGTGGCATCCCTTTTAATGTTGCACAATGAGAAGCATTTGAGGTGGCAGTGGGAGGCTATTGTCCAAGCTGGGGAGAGGATTTGTTCATTTATCACCAATTGCCAAAAGCCCCTACATGAAAGATTATATGCAAGGACCAAAGATTTGCAGGTGAAGCATGAAAGCCATTGGAGGACATATGGATGCACGATTATGTGTGATGCGTGGACTGATAAACGACAACGAAGTCTGATAAACTTCCTTGTTAATTCTCCAGAAGGGTCATTTTTTTATGCAAAGAATGCAACATCCGATGTACACACTGGGGAGTATGTGTTCAAATTGATAGACGAGGCTGTGGAGATGGTGGGTGAGGAGAACGTTGTACAAGTTGTCACCGACAGTGCAAGCAATTTTGTTTAGCAGGAAAGTTACTGATAGAGAAAAGGAAAAATCTCTTTTGGATTCCATGTGCTGCACACTGCTTGGATCTGATGTTTGAGGATATTTTTAAGTTACAGAAATTCACAGGAGTTATCAAGAGGGTCAGAAAAGTAACAACGTATATTTACCAGCATATTCGGTTGCACGATGCGTTTCTACAATTCAGTGATGATCACCAAGAGCTGTCTAGAAGCGGAGCTCTGAAATGAAGGTATACAAAGGAGCTCGTGGTATGTTTGGCAGGGCAATTGCTATTAGACAAAGGGGAAAAAAACCTCCACGTAAGTTATATTTTATTATTTATATTGAATGATTTAATGGTAAGATGTGTTTACATTGTAGACTTATTGTGTAGTGGAATGGTGGATACTTATGGAAGTCTCACCCTCGCTCTGAAGCGGGTGACAAAGCGTATTTTGGGACTATGTTGCACATCTTCCTCTTGTGAACGCAATTGTAATGCTTTTGACTTTGTATGTATCAAAAACACTTATAAATTTACAAATATAAATGCCAACTTTATACAGGAATAAGTTGGAGGTTGATAGACTTTCCAAGCTTGTTTACATCCAATACAACAAGCAACTTGAGGAGAGATTAAAAAATAGGAGGTTGGGGAATTTAGCAAAAGATTTTGATCCAATTGCTCTTTCAGAGTTAGATTGGTCAAGTGAATGGATGACAAGTTCTTACGTGGAACCAGAGGTTGTATCGGGGCTTACACTGAGGGTCATTGATGAAGCATTATGTGCTTCTCAAGCATATGAAGGTTCTCATCCTAGAAGAGTCAACCACAAGCACAACCAAGCACTTCAGCACGTGGTGGTCTTCTGGCCGTGGTCGTCGTGGTACTCATCGTTGTCACGACCCCAATTCTAGAGCCGTTGGATCCTCCCATATCCAGATCTGGTTACTCATCAATTTAGCAATCACAACTAACATTTAGAAAAAAATTGCAAATAAAAATACTCAAAAAGAAGTATTTAATACTTTTCATTCACAAAATAAAGTTTACATGATCCATTGCCCCACTACAACTATTTACATGTACATCAGCTGAAAGGAAATACATAGAAAGATTATTAACTACCTTACAAAGTAAAGCTGCTCTGGCTGGTTGGATGTCTACTATGTAAGCTGGTTGGATTACTAAAGTCCTTGTGATGGCTCACTGATACATGTTGGGTTTCCATAAATAATAGGATAAAAAAATTAGCAAATGCTAAGTAACGAAGAAAGGAAAAACAAACAAATGGATAATTTTGCAAACTTGTTATCACAAAAGGTTTCATTCCTTTTCATTAATTTAAGTCCTATTCTCATTCTATTCCATGTCAGGGATTAGTCCAGGGAATTACCTCACCACTATAAGGACTTCGAAGCTGTGGACACTTCGGGATTGCAGATTGCGTTGATCTTGGTAAGCTTATACCGCCGCACGTCGCTTCAACCAATCTTCCAATACTACCATGACAATTTCCTTTTTTTTATTAAACATGGTTTCAAACCCTCACCTTGGAAAACAAATGAGCACACCGTCCTTGAGGACTCGGTTGCTTAAACCTCAGGCTAACATTTAATCATATAACCTAGCAGCTTTAAATACATATTATTGTCACCCAGCCACTATTGAACCACCCGTGCCTCCACATGGCACGACCACATCTTTCGTCGTTCAACCCGAAGATATTGGCTCCCGGTACCACGCGTTGCAAAACATTCATTTCATGCGCACTTATCATAACAGGGCAACCGTGTACCACCTAGGTAGGGAAACAGCAATACGGGTTCCTTCCGACAAACCTACAGGTTGCATGCCCGACCTGTAATTCTACTCCAGTCATCCTTAACATGACACACAATCCTTTTCAAGATCCAACTCAAACCATATCAAATCCCATGATGTAATTCTTTTGTTAAGTCTTCGATTTGCATAATCAGCAACACTTAGTATAGACTCACATATATATTATTCATATGCATATATACTCATATTTATGCCTATTTTAACTCCCAACCCTAACTTTCAAAGCCGCCGCATCGATTCGATGCTTAAACCTTATTTTAGAGGGAATCACAAAGCAACTGTTCAGACTTTTTCAAAAATAGCCAAAATTAGGGTTCTTCATAGCACAGAACATAAAATCAAGAATTTCAATAATCTTCTTTGAAAACCCAATAGTAAAAGGAAGGATTTCGTTACCTAATCGAGCTCTCTCTCATGTATGCAAGGCTTTATCGTGTTTCGTTTTTAGAAAGGATGTTTTAAGGCTCCTGAAAATATCGAATTTCATTTTCGTATCAAAAACGCTAAGAACGTGTCAAGAACGCGAAGAACGAACGAAGAACATAAAGAACGCGAAGAACACGAAGAACGTCAAGAACATATTTCTCTTAAAATTTTAGCAGAGCTTCCCCTTATACGGGGGTGATATTTGTAGGAAAATTTCGGCAGAGTTTCCCCTTATATTGGGACAATTTTCTTGGAAAATTTCGACAGAGTTTCCCCTTATATCGGGACATATTTCTTGGAAAATTTCGGTAGAGTTTCCCCTTATATCGGGACATATTGCAAAATAAAAACGAAAAGAGTTTACTCTATAAAATCAATCGTGAGGAAAACAATAACAAAACTGAAAGAAATATACTCAAACAATAAGAGATGAAGAATTGGTAGACACCACGCATCTTAGGTGAGTGAATGTGTGACTAATTACAGGGTTCACTGACGTGCATAGCTGCTCGCACCTAAGTAGGGTATTACACAGATTTCTCCATCAAAATAACTGTAAAAGCATAATTGAAAGAATAGAAACATAAGCGATGGAGAATCGGTAGACATCACGCGTCTTAGATGAGTGAATGTGTGACGAATCACAGGGTTCACTGACGTGCATAGCCGCCCGCACCTAAGTAGGGTGTTACACAGATTTCTCCTCGAACCACAACAGAAACGAATCGGAAAGAAATAGAATCAAGAACAAAGCTTGGAAGAAAAAAGGATGAATTGAAATCCTAGCTTACGAAACAAACTAAGAGAGGATCATACCTTTCTACTCCTCGTTCTCCCGGCAGCGCTTAGATAGCGCTCCTCCCTCGCCTCTCACTCCTCCTCCCGACCTCTCGACCCTAGCCCTTGGGGTGGTGGTAGTTGTGGAAATCGTAGAGAATGAATGGTTAGGGGGTCTATTTATAGGCTCCAGAAAACTACTAATCATGGTTAGAAAACCATGGTTTATATCTTAAACATGGTTTAGCGGCCCATGGTTTTGGCCAAAACTTATCCCAAACTTTGGGGCTTAAGTTAGAACATTTTAGAGGATTCTAGATTCGCTAATGACGCTTAATTAACACTAATCGTGATTAACTTTCATTAATCGCGATTTAACTTTCGCGGCTTACACTTATCTTTTGCTAACTATTGATTAGTGTTTGCTAATAATCATTAGCGGTTTTCAATCCGTCATTAGTTTCTTTAATCATATTTAATTAGTCTTAATGACAATCATTATGGGTTAATGACATCTTAGCCTTCATTACTTCTCTTTCTTCCGAAAATCATAATAATTCGAAACAAAGTCCGATTCACACGAAACAAATTCCGTTGGTTTTCTCTTGACGAGCCGGATCTTATATATAGGATCCGAGATATGCCAAGTTCAAGGCTTTACAATCGTGCACTTGTGATTAGGTGACAATATGTACCTCCTCATGTTCCGGACGATGAGGAGGAAGAAGACGAGGAAGATGATTGGATGGATCTAAATAATGATGACCAAGAGCAAGATGAAAGACATGAAGAAGAAACTAACCCGTGTGATGATGCTGATTGAAGCATTAGATTATTATCTTTCAGTCTTTGAAATGTTGTGTTTATGCCAAACAGTTTGTCTGTATTTTTAGTACATTTTCCAACTTTTTTTGTGCCAAACAATTTGTCTGTATGCCAAATATAGCTTGTTTAATTATCTATGTTCTGATTCCTTTATGTGTTGTGATTCTTCATTCTTGTAATTAATCACTAATGTTTGGTTAAATGATATTTATTACTCTAACACTCTATTTACTATGTATTTATAAATACAAAAGGTCTTAGCAGAAAAATAAATCCAATACTTATTGTATTTTTTTTAAATATTAATTGATGTCGCATCTTCAAAATGCAACATGCGCTTAAAAAATTTAAAAATGATGTCGCATTTGAGACATGCGACATCCATTTGCTTTATAGGTTACATTTTGTTAGACGCCTAGGCGCCGCTTGCCCAGGATTAACGCATTGTCGCCTTAATAACCATGGATATGATACAAATAGAATAAATGCATGCTGGTTAAAGTGGAGAGGAGCTTCTACTGTTCTCTGTGATAAGAAAATTCCTTTGAAAATCAAAGGAAAATTTTACAAAGCAGCTGTGAGACTTGCTATGCTCTATGGATCAGAATGTTGGCCTGTGAACCATAGACATGTGCAGAGAATGGCAGTAGTAGAAATGAAAATGCTAAGGTGGATGTGTACACACACACCGATGTAAAGATCAGATTTAGAATGATGCCATCAGAATGAAAGTGGGTGTAGCTCCAATCGAAGATAAGATGCGAGAAAATCGCTTAAGGTTGTTTAACCATTTGCAAAGGAGGTCAGCTGATGCACCGATGAGGGGATGTGAGTTTTGGAATGTTGAGCCGGCTAAAAGAGGGTGTGGAAGGCCCAAGAAGTGTTGGAATGAGACTATACGAAGGGATCTTAGTTTTTTGGATTTAAGCCCGAGAATGACCCAAGATAGATATGAATGAAGGCAAAAAATCCATGTAGCCGACCCTACTTAAAGTGGGAAAGGGCTTTGTTGTTGTTGAGAGAAGGACACACATTTAAAGTGGAGATGCTCCATATTAGGAGCTGCCATGGACCTACAAATGCTTGCATAAGTTGCTCCAAGTGGTTCTACTATGAACTTCCATTAGAATACATCGCATTAAAAAGACCTGACATTGAAGGACATGCTACTGCCATAATACACATACTATAGCACATTCGCCTGATCTGCTAGAGCGACTTGCCATTGAGAGGACACCGCCTACCGTAGTACATTCATCTGAACTGTTATTGAAGGATGGGCCATTGGGAGGACGACGCCTATGATAACATGTTCTCATGACATGCTATTGAGCGACGTGTCATTGGGAGAACAACACCTGCATATCACGTTTGCTTGACATCCTATTGTGTGATGTGCCGTTGGGAGGACAAGACTTGACATAACACATTCTCCTGACCTGCTATAGCGATGTGCCATTGGAAGAGCAACAACGCCTACCATAGCACGCGGTGTTTCTTTGTGAGTACACATGCTATTGCCCGTTCACATGATCATTTATTGGGCGACATGTCTTTGGGAGGACTACACCTGCCATATCATGTTCACATGACCTGCTATTGGAAAAAAGGACACACTAATTCACCTACCACCTGCAAATGTGCCAATAAATGACCTGCTATGGGCGAAACAAGGAAAAAAAACAACACCCATATTTGATGATCTGCAATTGAGATAAAAACATCATAAATTTAATTTGGACCAACTACTATATACGTTATGACAAGCCACAGCAGGGACCTGCTATTAGGAATAACAAGGACAACAAAAAAATACATTGGAGCATAGAAATTTGCACGACCTGCTACACAGAGAAAAGAATAACAAAAGAACAAAAAAGTAATCCTTGTAACACTTGCCATTAAACGACCTACTATATATTATTTGCATGACTTGCTGTTGGAAGACAAGGAAACTATCTTTGAGTGACTTGTTATTTGAAGTCTTGCTATTGAGGCAACTCCACTAAGTGACATGTTATTGAAATCCTGCTATGGAGGGAACTGCCATTGAGTGACCTGCTATTGAAGTTCGGCTTTGGAGGTATGCCGTTGATTGACCGGATATTGAAGTCTTGTTATAGTAGGGAACTACCATTTGTGGCATGCTGTTGGAGTCCTGCTATGGACGGATTGCCCATGAGTGACTTGTATTAAAGTCTTGCTATAGCAGGGAACTGCCTTTTAATGACATGCTATTGAAGTCTTGGCTATGGAGAAACAAGAACACAACCTGGAAGTTGGAAACTACCATTGACATTTGATGACATGCCATAACATTACCTGCTGTTGGGAAATAAAACTATCTTGGACCAACTAATATAGATATTTGATGACATGCTGCATCAGTACATGCTATCTGGGAATAATTAAAAAAAACACAACACCTATTGAATTATATTGGAGGACCTGCAATTTGATGATCTATTATTGTCTTCCAAGCACCTCCTACTATTGTATTATCGACTGTATTGAACGATCCTTTTGACTTAATATCTTTTTCTTGAGAGGAGCCGATGGACGAGGGAGAGGAAGAAGGGTATGGAGTGAGGTGGATGGTGTTGGGCGTGATGCCGTTGGCTGCTAGCTGGAGAATGGGGGAATGGGAAAGAGAGGGCTATTGATCCTGAGGACATGCTTATGAAGAAGACAAGAGGATCTCTGATGTTTATGGGAGATGTTGAGGCTGTTTTGGATGTTCCTATAGGCGTGGATCTCGCAATCTGAACTCGCCATAGCTCCAGTGGTCTGGAATGATGTCACGATTGTTGGTGTGGATGCCTAGGGTGCTTCTAATTTCTAATTGTCCATTTGGGAAGAATATTCAGGGGTGGGGGGGGCTACTTTTGATAGATACAAGTCTTTGACACTAATATATGGTTGGAACATAATGGTTTTTGGTCATGAGAAATTCTGTGGAATTGCCATGGCTCTTATTGAGTTCTAGTCGTTATATTTTTTTGCCTAAGTTGTGAGTTTAAATTTTAGAGTTTAGGTATACGTCATTGGATTTTCACCGTTTGTTTTAAGAAAAGCTGAAACAAATATGGGCTTATTTTTAAATTTAAGAGCTCAAGAATAACGGGTACAATCATCTACAAAAAAGATAGTATTTATGAATTATGACCTAGGTCCAGAATCCTACCGAGTTCCACGTATCTTTATGATTGAGATCAAAAGTTGTAGACGAATAATGACTCTCTAATAAAGGTAGGAACTCTTATGGTCTTTTCTTAGATTACATGCCTTACCCTTTATGGCAGTAAGCAAGGTTCGAAATCTCGATTTCGATTTCTTTCTGTCCCCTCTAGAAATGGAAAATTTGATGAAATTTCGGGAATTTCGACGATTTAGTGGAAATCTCAGAATGGCTCAAAAGGTGTTTTTACCGTTTTTCAAAAATTAAGATCATTCAAGTTATTAAAACAATAAACAACTTACAAATACACACTAATATCACCATATCACTCATCTATACCCCTTATATCGCACTATTGGTCATATCGGTCGTATCACTATTAATGCTGATTAATGATTGATAGATACTGGAAATGGAGTTCATCAAGTTCTTAAAACAATAAATAATTTATAAAATATACATTTATATCACACCTTTCGATCATCTATGATCCTTGTATCGCACATATCGGTCATATTGAACATATCGTTATTAATGGTGATCGTTGACTGATACAACATTTGAATGAAACAAAATAGCTAAGTTAACCACACTTGTAACACATCTTTTAATCATAACATTGATTAAGATATTTGATTCTAAATGTAGATAATAATCAACGAGACAATGTTTCGTTTATAGAAATAACGATCGTAAAATGCATCTAGCGAATTACAGAATTAATTACAATAAAGATTCATCTATTTATGAGAATAAATGACAAATAAATGATAAACAGAACAAGCTATGTCAGATATCTAAAAGCTGTAGAGTAGTTTCATTTCCATTGCTAAAGCGTAAAAGGGGGTGAAGCTCCTCAAGTTGAAGAATCATCGTATGCATACCCCCGTCACACCATACCCTACCTGACGGGGGCCTTGTTGAAATAAGTAACGAAATCAAGCTCACATGGATATATCATCGATATACATATCGATCGGTATTCGAGAAATTTTTGTATTGAATACCATCAACTTTGATTAATATGGATTGATATGTCAAAATATCATCGATATTTCAAATCTTTCGATCCATCTCGGTCGAAATCCAAGAAACCGATAGAGAGGGGAGTTTTGATAGCCCCAGGCTGTTGAAATCAAAATTTTGGTGAAATTTCACCAAAATTTAAAACCTAAGTGGAAGACATTTGAGGGCATAATGCATTGTAGCATACTCTTTGGTGGGCAACGAAGATACTGATGCCAACAGGTAAGTAGACGCTGTAAAATACCGATAAAGATGCAAAAGACTGGTGGGAGAGATAGGGAATAAATGAGACCTCAAAGAGACATCGAGACTTAAGTCAGAGATAGATGGAAGTATCGCCTGAAGTACAAGCCCTTTTGGTTGAGTTCAGTAATGTCATGCTCGAAGAGCTACTCGATATGCTTCCACCTTAGCGATAAACATCTAGCATCACATTAATCTTATTTCAGGTGAACCAATCTCATTTTGCCACATCTTTGAATGAGCCCTAATGAGTATGAAGAGATGCAAAATGCAAGTCAAGGAGCTATCACACGAAGGATATGTATGAGAAAGTTGAATTCCGTGGTCATCTCAACTCTCTTAACATCTAAAAAGGATGATTCTTGGAGAATTTACATTGATATTTGTGCCATCATTAAAATCATGATTAAGTGTCATGTAAGAAGGATATTGTCATTTTATATGAAATAGATCTAAGAAGTGGTATTTCCAAATCCGAATTAGACTAGGGGGTGAACTCAAAGACAACTTTCCAAACCAAAGATGGTCTATATAAGTGGATAATCATTCCCTGTGGACCGTTGAATACACAAATTACGTTCATGCATATCATGAACAAATTCGGCCATTAATTGGGAAATGTATGGGACTCATGACTATTGGTATTGCTCTCTCTAGCAACAAGACCAATGATATTCAGTAATTAATCCTCATTTGAAAGTGTCTTGACAAATATATGTAGTGAAAACCCATCTTAACAATAGGCTATTACTACCGTATGTCCTTCACGAATCACAACCGCAATCTAACTGTGAAGTTTCTCGACAAACATCCTTTCCTTGATTGGTCATTCAACTAGAATTTGTTGTCCTCCCTATCCTCAAAATTTTCTCTTCAATAAATGACCCATAATAGGCAATAGATGCACTAATTTCTTCTAGAAAATTGAAGAACCTACACGAAAACATGGCCCTGTCCTTTAATGTAAGGGAACTGCTACAACAAGCCTATGGAATTACACTATTATAGCCACGGTTCAAAATATCGATATCGTATCGATTTGATCCGAAAAGGGATATATTGAGATCTATCAACGATACTGTTGTGAATCTTGGAAATGCCACAAAAAGGTATTTTTGCAAACTAAGATTATCTTAATTCTTAATATCATAAATGACATACAAATGCACATTACATGCAAGAATGGCATTATTTTGCACACCAGTAACACATTATATCGTAATATCGCCATTGTCAATGTTGACTGTTGATTGTTGACTGCTGAGAGATATTAAGAAAGGAACGATGAAATTCAATCAATAACAACTTAGCAACATCAAGGAGGTGCATTTAGCACATTGACTTTACATCACATCGCATATTATATATAAATACTGAGCTATATCGGATATCTTATTAACATGCTAATAAGCATCATGACATATATGTATAAAGATATTCCTTAATTAGCTCTAAAATTATTTCATCTCTATCGCCAAAAGGGGACAAAGCCCTGGTTCAAAATAGGGTTCATAACATTTTTTATTATTGAGAGTAGATACAAAAGTAAAATCCTAAATAAATAGAGATAAAAAATTTAAAGTGGGTGATATTAAGCAATAATAGCCCTATATCGATGGTACTGGTCGATATTGATGATATCTGGGAAATTATGTTATGAAATCTTCAATTTTTAACCAATATGAGATGAATTATCGATATCTCGTTCGCGGTTCTCGTTGCGGGTGGGCGTGGCGGTGAGGGGCTCGTGGAGTTCGAAGGTGGAAGCAGGTTTGGTCGTGCGGGGGAGGGGGACTACCGCAGTGGAGGAGGAGCCCTCAGTTTGTGGCGGCAGGCCTGGGTGCGGTTGAAGGTGCGGGGGAGGGTTGGGTGCACGTTTCCTACAGGAAGCCAGAGAGGAGGTGTTTCCGTTGTGGGTTACGGGGTCATTTGGCGGCGGTTTTGTGTCGCTCGGCCGCGTTGCTTCGCTTGCGGCGGGTTGGGGCACCAGATGACCGACTGTGGTATTCGTTTCTGGTCTGGGAGGGGTTCGTTACAGCCTAGTGTGCAATCGTTTCGACTGGGGTGTATCCCTCACGTGGGGCTTCATCTGATTTCGGAGGTCGTATGTTCGCGCAAGTGGTGACCGGTGGTGCGAACTTCGCCACGGTGACAGATGGTGTTCTTGATCGGAAGTTGGGGTACTACGGACCCAGTGCCTTGTTTTTCTGTTCAGAAGGGGTCGGCGGAGTTTCTCGGAAGAAGGATGTTAGCCGGGCGGTCATCAGGATTTTCTTGCATGGAGCTTGTCGATCGACTTCGTGATTAGTCTTCTCCGCAGGATCATTGGCCCTCATTTTTCTGGGGACGCCATCGCCTTGGACCCTAAGCGCTGCTGTGTCGGGGCCTGTCGGATGAAGATCATCTTCGGCTGGTTCGAAGTGGGACGATGGATGGTGTTGTATGGAGGACCTTCGTTTTGCTGACGGGGCGTACATGGACGTAGAAGTTTGTGTTGCTGAGGTCCGTGGTATCTCGTTCCTTTCTCCGTTCGGTGCATTGTCTCAGTCGACCATTACGTCGTTGGGGTGAGGTCCTTGCGGTCTCCGATGATGGTCTGGCTCCGGGCTCCAACCCTATGGTCACTAAGACCCTCCTGGAGTGCAGTAAGAGCTTTCTGGATGGAGCGGTGGGCCCGTGTCTTCTACGAGAGTTTGAAGATTGGCCGGTTCAATTATCGAATTGAGCTGTCGGTCGTAACTCTGCCGCCGCCGCCGGTGGTGCGTGAGGGGGCGATGGTCTTGGTCTCGAAACCTGGAAGGGGGAAGGACGTCGTTTCGTTTCCGAGGGACAAGTGTCTTTGCATGGAGGCGCTTCATGGGACTCGTCTTGCCTTGATGATTTCGTACGTCCTTTCAGTTCTACCCCGTGGTCTCTATGCATGGATTCTTATCTTGGCGCTTTGTCTGGTGACATGGAGGCTAGATCTCCGGGGGTCGTGGGTGATTGTTGCTTTCGACAAGGGCGCCTCTTTTATTCGATCTGGACTCTTCATTCGGATCTCTTTATGGCTCGACATTTCGGTGGACCCTCTTTCAGGCCTGTTTTCGGATCTTTTGAGGAAGGGTTTGAGGGGTCGGATCCACTTCGTGTTTCTTCCGCAGCCCGACCCGTCCGCCATCTTGATTTGGATCTCGCAGTGGGGAGTGGGGGGGATCTCCCTTGCTTCAAGATTCCCCTCCATTCCTTCGCACGCGGAGGGGGGAGTTGGTGGTTGGTTCCCCGTTGATCTCGCCGAGGGGTCTATCCTCAACTACACGGCCGTTTGACTCGCCGGGTCGGCCCGCGTTGTCTTTAGCGGATCATGCGGACGCTGATGCTGATGAAGGGGTACCAGGAAGGAGTCGGCAAAGAGGTACCTGCGGAGAAACAGGTCGCGCCCGATGGTTTATGAGGTACAGACTTGTTCGACCTTGAAAGAAACGGCGACGGCGGCTGCTGGTGTGGTCCGGACCGATGGGTGTGCGGAAGGTTTCTCATGAAGGTGCTCTCCATGGAATGTGTGAGGGCTGGGGGAGGCGGTTAAACGGAGAACCTTGGGTTCGAGGTTTACTGAATGGGGGTTGCTTCAGGAAACAAAGCTACAGGAGGTGGGGGACACCTTATGGCGGTCGTTTGGCGCAGGG
Source organism: Ottelia alismoides (assembly GCA_037367405.1). NCBI lineage: Eukaryota > Viridiplantae > Streptophyta > Magnoliopsida > Alismatales > Hydrocharitaceae > Ottelia > Ottelia alismoides. The sequence goes on from JAZKJV010005749.1 coordinate 14,903, forward strand.
GGTCCTGGATGAGGTCAGAACTCTGGACGCGGAGGCTCGGCGGGCGGTCTGCTCATTGCTTGGAGGTCGGCGGTGTTCTCTTTCGGCTCGGTCTTCAGGGAGATTCATGCTATCTCTGTGATCCTCTTTAGGTTGGATACCTCGTTACCGATTGCCTTCTCTTGTGCTTACGGGCCGTGTTGCAATGTTAAGAGAAAGGACCTGTGGGAGGAGCTGCTTCAGGTTAGTCAACATGTTGTGGGGAACCCTTGGTTGATTGGGGGAGATTTAATGTGACCCTGCGCTTATCGGATAGACCCCGTTCGAGGGGGGGACAGGACCCTGGTTCGTCGGATTTTGCTCAGCTTATCGATTCGTTGGCTCTGGAGGATCTTCGTGCGTCTGACATCTTGTACACGTGGAAGGAACTCTCGTTCTCGATCGTGCATTGACAGGTTCTTGGCGTCGCGGACCTTTTGGATGTTTTCCCTCTTTCGTTTGTGAGCTCCCGGCCTCGGTGCTTATCGGATTACAACCCTATCATTTGGGATTCTGGTGGTATGACTTCTTCTAGAGGATTTTTCATATACGAAAAGTGCTGAATGTTGGAAGACAATTTCAAAAGCTTTGTTGCGAATATCTGGGGTCGTGAGCAGCGCGGGGGCTCCACGGTGGCAAGGTTTGTTCGAAAGCTCTATTTTGTGCGCAAGAATTTGGCCCTCTTTAAGAAGGAGTCGAGGGCTGCAAGGGTGGCGGCCAGGAGGGAGGCGGAGGAGGTCGTGAGCACATTGGACGCCTTTGGAAGGAGTCAGGGACCTTCGGGAGGAGGAGTTGGTTGCCTGGTCGGCTGCCCAGCAGAGGATGGAGGTGGAGGGACCGGGAAATGGGTCACGGAATGGCGTCACCGGTCGAGGATGTCGTGGTTGAGGGGAGGGTGATGCCAACACGGCGTACTTCCATCGGGTGGCCAGCGTTAGGCGACGGTCGAACTTCATCCGAGCGATATCGGTCGCTGGCAGGCGTGTGGTGAGGGAAGAGGTTATGGGGAGGGAGATTTTGGAGTATTTCAAGGATTTCTCTCGGCGGCAGCACCCCGAGACGGTGGAGGTGGTCAGGGGTTGGGGCTCAAATGCTCTCGCCTTCGCTTCGCGAGGACTTGACGAGAAAGGTGTCGCTGGAGGAGGTTAAAGAGGCTGTGTGGGATCTTAACGCTGATGGCTCTCCGAGGCCGGACGGGTTCTCGGTGGCTTTCTACAAAGACTTCTGGGAGTTGGTGGGCCAGGAGGGTCTGGAGGTCATTAGCGAGTTCTGTGAGGGTAATGCTGGATTTGACAAGATTAATAGAGCTCTCATTATTTTGCTACCGAAGTTCACCTCGGCCGAGCGTATTGAGGACTTCCGTCCTATTGCCATTTCGAATGCTCTCTATTTGATTGTGGCGAAGGTGTTTACGCGTAGACTGGCTCCGGTGCTTGATGGAATCATTTCTCCGATGCAGGCTGCGTTTATTGTGGTAGACAGATTGCCGACGTTACGGCTTTGGCATCGGAGATGGTCACGAAATGGGCCAGGGAGGGGACTCGTGGGGTCCTATGGAAGGTCGACTTTGCGAAGGCCTATGACTGTCTCGAATGGAGCTTCATTTGGTCGGTTCTGAGGAGGCGGGGTTTCCCGGATTTATGGAATTTCGTGGATGCGACGCTTCGTCACCACGGCTTCCTTCTCGGTTATGGTGAATGGGCGCTTGGAGGGAGGTCTCTTCCAGCCCACGGAGGGGGATTCAGCAGGCTGCCCTTTGACGCCTCTCCTTTTTTGTGGTGGCGGTGGATGTTCTTGCTTGGATGACGTGCCGGGTGGTAGATTGTGGTCTCTCGAAGGGCTTCTCATGCGGCGAGACGGTGGTCCCTCTCCTCCAGTACGCCGATGACACGATCTTATCCATTGGGTGGGGGCATGACGAGGTCTCTGCCATGGCGGCAACTCTGGAGGTCTTCCAGTGAGTTGTCGGGGCCTGTTCAAGAATGAGACAAATCTAAGGTGGTTCCCTTTGGTATGGATGCGGAGGAGGCGACTGACTGCGGTTTGATTTTGGGCTCTCTGTCGGGCCCTTGCCGTTTGATTATTTGGGTATGCCGCTGGACCCAGGGCAGGACACGGTTGAGGGACTGGTCCAAGGTGATGGAGAAGTTGGAATTGCGGCTGTCCGGCTGGAGCTCGGCTATGCTTTCGAAGGGTGGCCGCCTCGTCCTCCTCAAGTCGGTTTTGTCATCTATCCCTGTTTACTTTCTTTCCAACTGGCAGCTGCCTGCAGGGATTCGTCGTTGAATTGAAAAGTTGATGCGGAGGTTTCTGTGGGGGAGGAAATGGGCGTCTGCGAGTGGGCTGCCTTTGGTGGGTTGGGAGGAGGTGACGAAGCGTAGGAGCGAGGGGGAGCTTGGCATTCGTCGGCTGGACATGTTAACGACACCCTTCTTTTGAAGTGGGTGAATAGATTATGGGGTGCTAGCGAAGATTTCTGCTCTGTGGTTTTACGTAAAAATCGTGGCGTGGGTGGGTCGCTGCCGGCGTCGGGGGCTAGTCTTGGCCCACTGACGCCTTTCTGGCGTGGGGTGCTGGCGGTTCTCTTGAAATACTCCTCTTTTTGCTCCGGGTGCTTGGTGACGGACATGTTTTCAGATTCTGGAAAGACATTTGGGTCCGGTGAGGTACCTCTATGTGAGAGGTTTCTGCGTTATTTGCTATGGCGGCTGATGGGAATGTTCCGTTGCCGCATATTGGTCCAGGGATGGTTGGTTCCCCATCCTTCGTAACGCCCTTACCGACCAGCGGCTCTCGAACTCCTCCGTCTCTTGGATTCGATCGGCGGGGCGTCTCGACCCACGGGGGAGGGATCACTGGGCTTGGAGGGGGGGCTTCACGGCGAGGAAGGCATATTGGCGGTTTCTTCCTCCACCCACTTGGGGATGGAGATGTTGATGCGTGATTGCAGCTTTGTTTGGGGCTTGAAGCTCCCTGAGAGGGTTGATGTTTTCTTTTGGTTATTCGAGGAAGAGACCTTTTAACGAGGGATCGCTGCGCTAGGCTGTTTGGCTCTGTCCCGGAGGGTTGTGTTCTTTGTGGCAATGGTGTGGAATCCCTGGATCTTCTTTTCTTTACCTGCCCGGTGGTGATGGGCGTCTGGGAGGCGGCGGCTGTGGATTGGATCAACACCACTGATTCGGCTTCTTTTTGGAGTCTATGGTATCTAACAAGGATAGGGTCCGTGGGAATCTCTTGCGTCCCATGGCAAGTGTTTGGAGCAATCTAGCTTGGGCGGAATGAAGCTATCTTCAAGGGGCAACGGTTTACAAAGAAAATATTGTGTTTCCTGTGCCCGTCTTATTGTTCACTGGCTTCTGGTTTAGTTCCCTCTCGTTGTTCGAGCTGGGTTCCTTGTAAAGTTTTTTCTTCGTTTTTCTCTGTCCTTGTTTCTTCTCTTTTGTTAATAAAGAAGGGGTGAACACCACCGAGTGTATCCCCTGAGTTTTTAGTTTAATAATTAAGTATCGATATCTCACCGATATCTCGTGAGATATCGGGTGATATCATGGAATTCAATCTACATACACTTGAATATCGAAACCCTGGCGATATCCTGGAATGTTTAAGAGATAAAAAATCAAGAATAATTATGAATAAATTGAAAACACTAAAACCATCTCCCCAAGATCTTAATAAATACTAGAAATCGTAGCTTGACAATAGAAAAATTCACGAACAAGTATTAGAGAAAGTTGCATTCAAAAAACTTCAAGTTTTGCTTGATACCCATCTACATCACAGTTTTTTGAAAGAAGTACGCGGGTGGGATCCCAAACTGAGACCCACCAGTAAAGAGGGTTATATATAATAAAGTAAAAAGAAAAGAATACAGATTGTTACAGGTTCCAGGTTCTACACAACGCCTTACAATGCTCAATTACATTCTCAGAATAAAAACTACCCCCTCCAAAAATATGCAATTCGCACACACCAAATCATCTAAGCACCGCGAAGGGGAGCACGCTATCCTCGTGGCCTTAACAACAGATCGATCTGATGTCCCTCTAGAAGTTCGAACAATACTGGGTATGAGCCAAGTAATGGTCTGCACCACCCCACACAGTCAGACAAGGACAATCAAGAGAAAAACAAGTGATCCGCATCCTCCGTCGCCTCGCCGCACCAACCGCATAGGATACCATCCCCCCAGCATATGACCCCGACGCGCCTTCGTGAGGATCCTCCTAAGCTGAAAACAACAAAGGAAAACCTTAATTTGAGTTGGCACCTTACTCCTCCACCACTTCCTCCTCCCCTACCTCCGCAAAAATCTATTAGCCTCCGTCGCCCTAGACGTAATGATCCATACCCTCCGACGGGCCCTCTCCTCGTGCCAGCTGCACCTGCAACTCCAAGAACTCCCCAAACCTCCGCTTCGACAGGTCAGCCACAAAGGTCGGCGAAAATGTGCCCTCGCCCCACACCTTCTGCACCACTACTCTCTTATCCACCGCCAACTGCATCAGTCTAGGGAAGCGCTCCCCCAGGGTCCCCTCCTATGTCCAATCGTTCCATCCAAAATCGGAAATCCCCACCATTCCCCAAAATGGGCCTCATCTTGATAGCTATCTCAGGAACCACCTGCAAAATTCCTCTCCACAAAGAGGACGGGAGTCGCCCCAACTCCACCTCCAGCGACATCGTCATCTCATAAATCCTCCTCAACAACCTGCAAACCAGATCCTCTGACTTCCCCAAAAATCGAAAAATCCCCACCATTCCCCAAAATGTGCCTCATCTTGATAGCTATCTCAAGATCCACCTGCAAAATTTCCTCTCCACAAAGAGGACGGGAGTCGCCCCAACTCCACCTCCAGCGACATCGACATCTCATAAATCCTCCTCAACAACCTGCAAACCAGATCCTCCGACTTCCCCCAAATACACATCACCCGCTTAGCCATAAAGGCTTTGTTCATCTCACCCAACCTCCTGATCCCCAGGCCTCCCTTCCTCTTCTGCGCCGTCACCTTACTCCAGCTACCTGATGTACACTCCCTACATTGGCTACCGTCCGACCATAAGAATCTTCTCATCAGGGCCTCAATCCTCGTGCGCACACCAACAAGCATGCCTCTCGTAGAGCAGAAGAAAATAGGAATTGCCGACAGAACATGCTTTAGAAGAACCAATTTCCCCCCCTTCGAGAGCACCTCACTTCCACCTGGCCAACTTTTCCTCCATTCTCTCAACCAAATCTCCTATCATTGACCTTCGACCTCCCTGTCACCAAGGCAAACCAAGATTCGTAATTGGCAAAGCGGCCACTGGGCAACCCAACAACCCCGACGCCCTCTGCACCTCATGTCTCCGAGAGCTCAAACGACACCACCACTAACTTGTCTCTATTTAAACCTAAAGATCGAAATGGTTGCCAAAATCTCCATAACCATCGAGCTCTTCGAAGCCCCTCCTCATCTTCTCCCATGAAGAGGACCGTGTCATCAGCATGCTATAAAAGCGGAATAGAAATCTCCTCGCATCTGTAGTTCGACCACCATCCGTTCGACGTAGCCAACCTCGCCATCACTTCCAACGCGTGGTCCCTCAGATCATTGCTAACGACATACGACAGGGAGGTTAGGGCTCGGCGTAGGGCCATGCGTGGTGAAGTTGAGTCAGGGGTGGTGAGGTTGGATGGCCTCGATGACGAGAGGGGCTAGATCAGGAGGAGTTCGCTGAGAGAATGGGTTTGTTTGGAGAGCTGATGCTGGAGGACATTAAAAGAGGAGATTGAGTGACGGCAGATATTAAGGCAGAAGTGGTTGAAGGAAGGCGATGCCATTACGAGGTTCTTTCATTCGATGGCATCCAGTAGGAGGAGAAGGAGATTTTTGCATGAGATTGGGATAGGGGGTGTCAGAGTGTCGAGGGAGGAGTAGATTGGCAGGGCTTTGTGGAGCCACTTTGTGGGAGACCTTGCGCAGGGGGCAGGAGGAAGGGGAAGGCTGGGGGTGGATGGGAGTGGTGGTGTAAACAGTGAATGATGTGCATGCAGAGTTGTTGTTGGCTGATTTCTCCTAGGAGTAAGTGAGGTGGACAGTTTGGGGCCTTAATGCGGATGGGGCTCCGGGTCCTGATGATTTTCCCGTCCTGTTCTACCTTGAGTTTTGGGATCTTCTGAAGGCGGAGGTTCTGGAGGTGCTCCGTGAATTCATGGATGGCAACGGAGGCTTCAAGAAAGTCAACCGGGCATTGATCTTTCTTCTTCCAAAAAGGAGAATCCGTTGAGGGTGGGGGACTTCAGGTCGATTTCGATTTCCAATGCTCTCTACCTGATAGTGGGTGGCAAAGGTGCTGGCGAACATGCTCAAGATGGTTATGGACTCGATGGCGCTTCGGGTAGTTCGCTTTCATTCCGGGTCGTCAAATGGCAGATGGTCTTGTCGTGGCGTCGGAAATCTGCCTTGAGTGGAAGCGGTCGAAGAAGAAGGGGGCGCTCTGGAAGATTGATTATGCCAAAGTGTATGACTGTGTCAGCTGGAAGTTCTTGTGGACCTCTTTGCGGCGGAGGGGTTTCCTTGAGGTTTGGGTACAATGGATGAAGAGATGTGTCACTACATCCTCTTGTTCGATTTTGGTGAATGGCACACCGGAGGGAGGTTTCTTCCAGCCCCAACGGGGTGTCCGTCAGGGATGCCCGCTGGCTCCTATACTCTTTGTCCTTGTGGAGGATTGTTTGGCGGTTTTGATCAGGCATGCGGTGGATGCTGAGTGATGCGAGGGCTTCTGACTGGGGGATATTTCTGTCTCGTTGCTTCAGTATGCAGATGACACGTTGATTTTTCTTGGGGTTCGGAGGAGCAGAACCACAACGTAACGCTTCTGGTGGAAATCTTTGGCACCCTATCCGGGATTCAGATCAACATGCAGAAGTCGGTGGTGATTAGCTTCTGGATGGACGGTTCGGAGCGTGACAGGGTCGCTGGGTGGACGGAGTGCCCCTTGGGGGGCCTCCCGATCTCCTACTTGGGATTGTCGTTGGTGGATGGCAGACTTAGGAAGTCAGACTGGGACTGCGTTATGCGCATAATGGAGGAGAAGTTGGCTGGATGGAAGGCTGTCACTCTGTCTAGGGGAGGGGAGTTGACCCTCCTCAAGCATGTACTCGCTGCCATCCCGATCTTCTTCTACTCTACTCGGTTGATGCCGGTTGGGGTTAGGAGGAAGGTTGAGTCTTTGATGATGTCCTTCTGGTCAGATGGGAAACAACAGAGGTCCGAGCTGCATGTGGTGTGCTAGGAGGATGTTACGAAGGGGATGGTAGCCTTGGGGTCCGTGATGTGGAGCTCATGAACAAAGCTTTGTTGGCCAAGTGGGTGATTCAGATTTGGGATATTCGACCTCGTTGGCGGCCAGGGTCTTGAGGAGCATTTATGGCGTCAAGGGTGCGTTGGTGTCGGACAGAAGGAGGTTCGAACCGCCGCTATGGGTCGGGATCCGTGCCGTCTTGCCGAATCTTGTTCCTTCTCTGCGTCTGAGGATGGGCGAACGACCGGATGTTTAGATTTTAGCTCGACGACTGGACGAGGGAGGGTGCTCTTGGGCGGCGTTTCCCTAGACTGTTGGCTCTGGCATCTGATAGGGAAGCACTTCTTATTGAGGTGGCGGACTCTAGCACGTGGGCTCTGCGATTCGTCTCGGATCTGTCGGATCAACACATGGAGGACTTCTTGAGGTTGCTGACGGAGACTCCTCTGCCCGGGGAGTTGTCAAATGAAGCTGACCATTTTGAATGGGAAGGTGCGAGATTCTCAGTTAAGAAAGCTTACGATGCGATGAGAAGGTCAGCAGTGGTGTAAGATGAGGAGATGTGCGCAGACGTGAAGGTTATTTGGGCCGCCAGCCTGGTACCCCTTTAGGGCTAGAAAATACCCCCTTCGGCGGCCGTTGACGAGTACCGCATGAGAGGTCGTTATAACACACCGCTTGATCCAAGCCACTCACATCTCCAGGAAACCCCTCTTCAACTTAGACAAAGAATCTCCGCTCCACACAATCATATGCCTTCGAAAAGTCAACCTTCCTCAACACTGCTTTGGTCTTGGACCTCTTCCAATGCGACATGACCTCCGAGGCCATCACCAACCCATCCGCCATAGCCTTCTCTGGGATGAACGTCGACTGCTCAGGGGAAATAATCCGATTCAACATTCGCCTCAATCGGTTTGCCAGGATCTTCGAAATCAGGAGATAAATAGCATTCGATAGCGCAATGGGCATAAAGTCCTCCACCTTGGCTGGCGCACTCCTCTTTGGCAGCAAAAAGATAAGCGCCTTGTTCAACCTCTCAAAATCGTGATTGCTCGCCTGAAACTCTGCTAGCACCTCCAAGATCTCTCCTTTGACCAACTCCCAGAACTCCATATAGAAGCAAACAGAGAACCCATCAGGGTCAGGTGCCCCATCCATGTTCAACTGATGAAGCGCCCGATTCGCATCCTCTTCAATGAACTCTCTCACCAATAGATCCTCCTCATCCTCGGGTACAAGTGCCACTCCTTTCCCTTGCCATCCCCAACCTCCTCATGACTTGCGCCTCCCAAATGCTTGAAAATGTGAACTCAAAGCCACCCCCACCTCCTTGTCCCCCTCAAACTTTACCCTACCAACCTCAATCGAGTGAATGCGATTACTTCCTCTTACCATTTGCCATGGCATGAAAAACCGGGTATTCACATCCCCCTCCTTCACCCACTGCTGCCTGGATCTCTGTCTCTACGCGACCTCCTCCTTTTTGTCTTCCCGAATGATTTCTGCAAGATCTCTCTCAATCACCTCCTCCTGCAAGATCTCTCGCTCATCTTCCAACCTATCCAACCGAGCTACCTCATCCAGCGCCCTCTGCCGCTTCTCCCAAAGACTCACGCGGACCTCCTTGCTGAAACTCACCAGGAACCGCCTGAGTGCACACAGCTTGCTAGCAAACCTGCACGTTGCAGAACCCTCCGGAGTGCCCCCTCCAGAAGTCAGCCACATCCTCCCGAAGTCATCCTCCAACAACCAAGCCTTCTCAAACCGGAAGATAGAACGTTGCCGGCCCCCTCCCTTGAAATCCACAAGCAATGTTGTAAAAGTCACCCGACTAGCCTGACTAGTTGGTCCGACTAGTCTAGTCAGTAGGGTGACCGACCGAGTATCGACTAATTCCGACTAGGTCCACTAATCAACCAATTAGTGCTTGGAGATACCATATTTTTTACTTTTTTTAAAGTAAACTTGTTCTAATACGCTTAATGTTTTATTTAAATTCAATTACTTCTTTTGATTCATTAGGATAGTAAAATAATATATAAACATATGTAAACATATAATAATATATGTATAAAAATGATTTATATGTTAAAAAAATCAAAGTCGATTAAAGCCTGACAAATTCCGATTAATCGTCCAACTGCCGATTAATCCTTAGTCGGTGACCCGACCGACCGAGTATCGATTACCGACTTTTGCAACCTTGTCCACAAGATTGGTGTGCGATCCGAATGCGTTCTCGACAAAGCCTGAGCCTTCGCCAAAGGAAACATCAGCAAAGCCTCTGTAGATAGCAGAATCTATCAATGCGGGATCTAGCTCTTGAATTATGCCACATCTACTGGCGTCCCACTGCATCGAGGATCTCCAACCCCAAGTCATCCACCATCCCTCTCATCTCCTCGGAACCGGCATCTCTTCCGTCCCAGCCGCCATGACGATCCTCAGGAAGCAAAGTAACATTAAAGTCACCGGCGACAATCCACAACGCATCCGGAAACTTCTCCCTCACCAAGCAAAGGTCGGCCACCAAGGCACTGATACCACTTCCCCCAGAAGGGCCGTACACATTCGTGACCAAAAAGGTCACCCCATCCATGCATCGCCACAATAAAACCAAAATAGAGTACCGGCCCCGCACTTCCTCACCCTCCATCGCCAACCATTCTCCATTCCATCCCGTTATCAATCCCCCCGCTGCCCCAACTGTCGCTATAGTCTAAACGCTCCCAATCGGCCATCACCTACTTCACTCCAAACACCCTCCATCTCACCTGAGATCTTGGTCTCCTGGAATATAGCAATGCCAACACCCTGTTCCCTCACCATTCTCCTACCGCTAACCTTTTCTCCGCCTACCCCAATCCCCTCACGTTCCAAGATAACAACTTCATTTAGGAACAAAAGAACAACCCTTTGGAGGCACCACACCAATGCTTTTCAAAACCTCCTCTCCATACCCCTCAAGAGCACCCCTTCCCAAAAACCCTCTTCCACTCCCCCCTCCTTCTCCTCACCTGGACCCACCGCAGGGACATCATCTTCCTCCCTCCCACCCTCGAGCACATTCCTCAGCCAAGTACTCACCTCCCTGCTAGGTACCGCAGCCACCGGCGTCGACTTAGACTCCCTCAGCATAACTTGGCCCCCCACCATCCTGTAAACCTATGCTCTTCACCTTCGCCTTTGCTCCGCCAGGCGACATCTGGTGTACCGCTTCCCAAGGCACCGAGCCACCTCCCCACTCGCCAACACCACCACTACTGGCGGGAGGCCCTTTGAAATTGGAACGTGCCGTCCGAGGTCGGAGAGCAGCCGTGCCCAGCTGCAGTGAGGGTTGCATGGGTGCCTTCGCGTCTAAGGAGAGGTTGGAAGGCATGAAACCATCCAGCCCGGGACGCAGTCTCCCAGCATCCGAGGCCGAAGCGGATCAATCCTAGGACGTACGCTCGAACCCACAGCAGGGCCGCCGCCCTGCACTCCGGATTAACCGGAGCCACCCCGAATCAAGGGCCAACGGGCCAATAGGCGAAGAGACGAGAGATCCGACTCCAACCACGGATTCAGCGTTGGAGGATCCGCAAAAAGTAACCGGGTTAGCACCAACAAAAGTCGACTCGGGTACCCGATAACCCGAGTCAAGGCGGACGTGCGAATTGTCCGTATGACCCGGATCCAATGCTGAAGGACCCACAAAAAGTAATCGGGTCAGCACCAACAATATTTGACTCAGGGACCCGATAACCCGAGTCAATGCGGACGTGCGTATGACCCAAGCCTCCCGCCACCACCTCCACAAACAACGGACGGTTCCCAAGGGGACCTCCCACGCTGCCCCAAGGCACCTGCTGTCCTCCAACACCGGTTGAGGCGTTCCTTGGGCCGCACACCACATCTTTAGCCAAAAAAGGTTCAGCATTTCGAAAGCTACGGAAAGGTGACCCTTCTCCTTCCAGTTTCCTCTTCCCCGAAGAAGAGACCGAAGCCCTACCTGACTATCGATCCACCTCCTCTAGCGAGCCCTCCAACTGGACCTCCAAGGAGAACCACACTCCGCCAATCGTTGCTTGATGGAAAAAACGGAAGGTTATCACATTCGCGACCCCTTAACAACTAAACACGATAGCCGACCGCAGCTCAGGCCACTGGACACCACCTCCGAGACCGCCACCACCCTGCTCAGTAACCCGCGCACCGCCGCGAGGTCCTGAGCAACCAGAGGGGCGCCCCGAATAGAGAAGAGCCCCTCCCTTCGCTGCGCGTTGCCACCCCCATCCCGCAACAATGGCACCCGCCAATGGATTCTCCCCAGCGCCCGGCGAGAGAAATCCAGGAGCTTCCGAGCCTCCTCAGAAGAAAGCTCCCTAGCAAATACCAACGAATCCTCCAACAGAGCAACATCGCTGCGGAAACTGGTCCCGAGCGCACCTCCAATGTCGGCCATGGCGTCCGCCAACCCCCGATCCTTGTCACGACAGAACCCCACCAGAAACGAACCACCCCCTCCTTCCGCTAGCTGGTTGCCCAATAGTCCTGATCACCCTCCCCCTTCCTCAACACCCCGCTCGCACGCACAAGCACCGACACCCTTAAGCCTCGTCGCTGACATCGGAAGCTTCGGTGCCTGCTCCCGCCATACATAAAGCAATGCGCCGGATCTCTGCACAACGCCGCTCGATGGCCACGCGTACCACATCGAAAGCAGAAGCCAGCGAAACGCCCCTCTGACAGGCCATCCGAGCATCCAACCGGGCGCCCACATCGTCCCACCTTCGTCCAACCACCGCTCGTACCTTGTGAGAAGCTCCAAACCGTTCAACAACATCTCCCGTAACAATCAGCTATATCACAGTATATCGACGATACATCCACTGGTATTAGGGAAAACAACATACATAATAGTATCGATATCGGTCGATATATGATACCCGATATATTAGCGATATATCTCGATATTTGAATCCTTGATTACATATCGTCCCTCCTCTAAACAACTTCAAAGCCTACTTGATCAACAACACCTCATTGAATTGCCCCAAGCTCTAAACTACTAGCACAACCTCATTGGTCTTACACCTCCCTCCCATATGGCTAGACAAGTGCCTCCACTCTACTCATTTTTTGTAGGATCCTCCGACTTTGTTGGTAGCTTGGATATTGCCATGAAGAATGGCATAGTCAACAAAATAGATTTCAACATAACCATGCATCCTCTCCTAAGCAATAGCTTCGACCTCTACCCCATGAGCATTTGTTCCAATCTCTCTATTATCAGTCTCCTTTCCATTATTCTACTTTATGTGCTTAGTAAGGGCTTTGTCTTCTCACATGTCAAGGACTTCAAACCCTCGCCATGTTAAATACTATAAGTGGTAGTACTATGGTACCGCCCATCCCAGCTTATCGTGGATAGACATCCATCCATCTAAAAGTCGCTTGAAAAGGAACTACAATGATCTTGAGTAGGAATCATATAACAGTAAATAGAAGGTTTTATCATTTGTTTACTTCTGTAATAACAATTATGCCCATTCCATTTTTGTAATATCAATTATGCCCCTATATTCCTACGAAATTTATAGTTCCATCCTTTTCTAATATCTATTAAGCCCCTACTTTACCTCTTCCGTTTTTGTAATATCAATTATGCCCCTATATTCCTATGAAATTCATAGTTCCGTCCTTTTGTAATATCTGTTAAGCCCTACTTTACCTTAACAGAAGGGCAAAGCAAGCTATGAATTTTGTAAGAAGCTAGGGGCACAATTGAGATTGCAGAAGTTAAGAAGGGCACACGTGATAAAAACTCTAAATAGAATCCTCATCCGATTATCGCTAAGTTGAGCACATACTTTGATCATTGATCTTCATGCAGGATGCCTCATTGAAGATCTCCACAACAATCTTGACCAGTCACCATCATGCGTGCTATTTTGACCCTGCAAGAAGGTAGATGTAACTGTACTCTCTTGGTAGCTATCTCCCTCACAAGTTGAGGCCTTGGAATCATCCATGCCAAATGCCGCAAAAGCATGCTTTTGATCATTGATATTCATGCCCGAGACCTCGTCAAAGATCACCAATATCTGATATGCGGCCGCATGCCAACTTTTTTTTTGATTTAAAAGAGGGAGAACTCCCGAGGCGGGAGTCACCACAGCCACATTTTCATTAAAAAAAGGTAGATTAATTTAGCTTGAAGCCCAAAAATTGTAAAGAGCGCTAGTATATAACACAACATTCTCAGAATAAAATCTATGTTTTTAAAGATTAGCTCATTCCGTCCAGTCCAAATGGCCCAAAGCACTGCAAACGGCTTAGAATAGTCATCCGTCGAACCCATGCCCACTGCGCGAACCGACCTTTAAAATGCATCTAAGCCATTGGCCTCCACCCAAGGAATCCCCGCCTCCCTCTGAGACGGCGTCGTATACCCGAAGAAAATGTGGTCCGCATCTTCCACTGCGTCCTCACATCTGTCACAACACGTGTCTGCCAAGCTGAACAATCTCCCCCTCCTCCCTTTATCACATAAGCGGTTTCTTCTCAAACACAATAGGAAGATCTTCACTCTGCACGGGATCCTGGCTGCCCAAATAATCTTCATGTCCGCACACATTACCTCGTCACGCGCCACTGCCAACCTACTCATAGCATCATAAGCTTTCTTAACCGAGAATCTCGCCCCTCCCATGCAAAATGATCAGCTTCATCAGACCATTCCCCCGGCTGAGGGACCTTTTCCAGCAACCGCAAGAAGTTATCCAAGCATCCGCGAATTGGGCGGCGTTTCCCTAGACTGTTGGCTCTGGTGACTGATAGTGATGCACATCTGGCTGAGGTGGCGGACTATGGCTCGTGGGCCCCGCGGTTCGTGTCGGATCCATGCGAACATATGCTTGCATGCCTTACATATTATTGGTTGTACTACATATCAATGTTCAGGAAGGCACTATGCGGTATTCAGTCGGAGGGGTAACTGCATAGAGAGTATGCGGTATGCGGGAGAGTATGCGGGGGGTATACAGTTTTATGCGGTTTGGTATTTTTTTATTAAAAATATAAATAAATATTTAATATTATGGTAATATCCTCAGTCGGGAGAGTATGCGGGGAGTATGCAGTTTTATGCGGGAGAGTATGCGGGAAGTATGCGGTTATGCGGGTGGGGCTATTTGGCTTTAGATTAAATAAAAAAAGCTCTATCAGAAAAGCGACCGAGTATACGGCTGCATAGGGGGTATACTCGGCTGAGTATGCGGGTCAACCCGCATACATGACCGTTTCATCATACTCGGAGCGGCAAGGCTACCGAGTATGAGTATGCGGCCGAGTATGCGGCTTACTCGGCCGTTTTTCTGAACACTGCTACATATCAACTTGTGCAGTGATATGGAAGTTAATATGATAGGAGCATGGAGTTCTAGTAGATGAGCGTGTCTTCGGAGGGCGTGGGGTTGGGGTGTTTGGTGCCCCGCCATCGAAGGCGTCGGAGTGGGGTGAAGGAGCCGGAGGTCGGAAGTCTGAGGCAAAGGGTGAATCCTTTCGGACGGGGTTGTTTTCGGTGTGGTGGGTTGGACCACTGGGCGCGCCAGTGCAGAGATCTGTTGAAATGCTTCCGTTGTGGGCGTTTCGCGCATACGACCAGGATCGTGCCAGCTGTTTGAACCTTGCAAGTGGCAAAATGTTTCATTCACCTATTAAAGTAATAGATTCTGTATCTCTCCTGACCGTTCTTGGAGAATAAACCCCTGTTGCATGCTCGAGAGTCGAGACATGATTGGAGCCAAAGTATCAGTTATTAAAATGATATATACAGGTGCCAGTTGCATCCCGGTTTTATCCTCGTCCAAAGTTGAAATCATCTCTCCTTTGATCATTCATTCACCGGCACAGAAAAGAAGATAGTTGTGACACACCGTTTCACCCATGAAAGCCACAAACTGTAAAAAAGCATAAACAATGGAAATCCACTCTTCTTTGGTGTGCTCCGAAGGAAGGATCAATCAGAAGTGTTACAGGCTTTTACTAAGTCCATCTTCCATATGAATTCCTTTACCCTGGTCCCTGCATGAGACAATCTCTTTTCTGCCACAAAGTTGTAAAGTAACGATATCCTACTGATGAAAGCAGATTGAGCCTAACTTGGGCACTTGGAAATCCCCGAAGCCTCCTAGAGAGTCTTCATAATGATCCGATAGATAATGTTGGACAAGGTGATGAGATGACAACCTTCCTTCTGCTTTGGCGATTCCCTCTTAAGCAGCAAGTTGTATGCCTCTTGAACTCAAAGATCCACACCAAGAACTCTATCACATACTAGCATACAGTGTCCCAAAACTATTTAAAGAAGAATAATGGAGTGCTTCAAAATTGTCAGAACACCATCATTTCTTCGTAATTAATCTCACCAGCTCTGTCTACACAAACAAACAACTTACCTAGTCCCCCTTGTCACCCTTATTTCTGGTTGCCCCACCACATCCTTTTCCATTGTCAACCACTGAACACCATTCTTTCTCCTACTCCCAGAATTTGTCAAGTGGAAGAATCACACGTCAACATCTCCTTATAGCTTTCTAGACCTTTGCTTCTACTTAACTTCTCGCTTTACATCTCCTAGTCCTTGATCCTTCTCGTTTTATATGTGTATGTATGAGGAACTGTTATTGATGAGATACATTGGATTGTAAATTGTCAGTTAGCTCGATGTGCTTATAGTTAAATTCCTGTTCACTATCTTCCAGACGGTGGACAAAGTTGCCCAATTCGAAATGGGAATATGTATATAATAGGAGCGGATATGTAAGTTATGATCATTGTGAATATTTGTTTGTAATCTAATGACATATAATCTAGCGATATATGAGATCATATGCAAAGGTGAATCTCATATCTTATAACAGGAAGAGTACTCATCAATCAAACATTAGAAACCAGTTTGAGGCATACAGAGCACTGAAACGTCAGAAATTGATTCGATTGCTGGAGCTGGCATGACTGGATCTTCTCAGTGGGAAAGGCATACAGAACACTGAAGGGTCCTATGATCTTTGATTACGGGGGGCAGGTGGATTGTAGAAGAATTTGGAAGTGGAATGTGCCAGCTCATGTAAAGGTGTTTCTGTGGTTATTCAGAAGGAGCAGAATGCCGGCCCAACATACTTGAGATGCCAGGAGGACATGGAAGATGCATACCAACATTTTTTTTTCAAGTGTAGATGTTCTTTGGAGGCATGGGCACTGTTTGGGAATCAAATGGTGCATAATGATTGCGGGACAGGTTTTTGAGTCCATTGGGGTAGGATGGAATGGCACCGCGGAGGAGAGATCTGTGTACTTAGCTCTAATTTGGGCCATCTGGATTGCCAGAAATGGTGTAGTTTTTCGTCAGAACCGTGTATATGGTGAAATGTAGTGGCACATGCCAAGATGCTCGTTGAGAGTTGGAACTTGTTATCTTTCGATGTCTCTCAACGCCTGTATCAGGCTTGTAATGCGGTGATAAATGGTGAAGTTTTTGGGCACACACCTATAGGTGGAGGCCTTTTTTCTTTGAAAAACGTAAGAAACATTATCTTTTTTATAAACAGTGCAGCTAAGATAATGCGAACTTTGGAGAAACTTTGGCAAAATCTGGGATATTTACTAACGAATTTCACCTGTTTATGATATGAACCTCCAATTTTTTAGGACATTTGTGATCTTTCTGGTGATAGAGAGATGTTTTTTACCATATAAAAACAACAATCATATAGGTTAAAAGCATCTCCTATGAACATTTGAAATGCAGGAAGAGTTTGATACCTATGATCCTAAAGCTCACTGGTTTCTGAGATTACAATTTCTCAAGAGGAGATCCAAAATTATCGAAATTGTCGCAGCGAAGGATGTTATATTTGCTCTGGCACAATCCGGTCTATGTGCAGCCTTTTGTCGAAGTAAGAATTTGGTTATTTCAATCTTTATTAGTTTTACAGGGTATATTAGGAGCTTAGATCTAACTCTTCTCTTTGGATTTGCCATTAACAGGAAGTAACAAAAGAATATGTTTTTTGAATTTAAGCCCTGATGAAGTTATTAGAAGCCTCTTTTACAATAAGAACAATGACTCATTGATCACCGTTTCTGTTTATGCATATGATCATTTCAGTTCCTTGAAGTGTCGAACCACTCCAATAGAGTAAGAAATACATTTTTCTTGAGCCAATTGTCTTTTTTATTTGCCGTTATGTTTGCATGCATATTTGCTTTTATTATTCAATATTGTTGGTAATGAACCTTTTATTCAAGGCTTCAATATAGAACTCAGAAAGCAAACAGAATTAGATTGGGTGCAAGACATGGCGTTTTTTTTTTGCAATTGGTCTATTTGAGGAACCAATGACTCATTCAGATTCATCTACAATGCTTGCAGTATCTGTTGATTGACCACTCCGATAATTTATGTTTTATAACCAAGTGGAAATGCCACTTCCATTCCAATGGCTTGTGCATGAAACACTTTGCTATCTTATCTAGGAGAATTAATGGCTCACTAGGAATGGAAAGAGGCATTCTCTGTTTGATATCTAAATATTGGGGAAGTCTCTTTCAACATTTTACTGGACATCGCAAGGGATATCATGACCATGCGGTGCATCTTATGTAGCTTTGATCATCACAGTCATTTATTGTGATGTATAGCTATCCATATTAAGTACTCACTTAATGGTCTAGTGGTAGTACATCGTGTCTACCACACAAAAGACCAGGGTTCAAATCCCACTCTTGCAGGGGTTGCGTTAGGTAGTCGATGGCCAGCATAAAAAATAGTCGAATCTTTCAACATGGATTTGAGCAAGAATCCATGTAGCTGGCCCTACTTATAGTGGGAGAAGGCTTAGCACATTTTATAGCTGTCTGTGTTAAATTAGTTGAATTTCGTTAAATGATGTTGGACTTGTGGTTAGACACAATCATGACCTCAAGTATCAAAATCTGACTCCTTTCACCAAAGATTGCACATGTGGAAATTTCATTGTTACGATTGTTCGAAATCTTGGAAATGACCTAAAAAAGCCATTTTTCGTATATTAAGGTTCCGATGTTTTTCAATTAATAATAAGATATTTCCAATCCCAATTAAGGATCCAATGTAAGTGGTAGGGATGGAGCAAGAGTGGGAAGATGGGGGGACAACAAAGGGAGTGAGCTAAGGCGAATTGAGATGGAAAATTAGAGGGCCATCTATAAATGGCAGTATCTTGAGATGGGATAGGCATGGGTGGATGGTCTGAAGCCTTCAGGGAGGGGGTGTGTAAAGGCATGGCGTCAGGAGGAAGGGTGGAGGAAGCACTCGCATCGGGAGACATGACATCCTTCATGCTGGTGAGGTGTTTTTGGTGCATGGGCAACTATTTCACGAAGGTTTGCAAGCATGATGTTGTCAGCTTTCGTTGTGGGTTGAAGGCCACCATCAAAAGGACTTTTAGGTGAAGGTATAGTGGTAATTGTGTTCTTCAAAGGATAAATTGTGTTAAGGTATGGTGTTGTGGTGGTCCAGGAACGAGACTTAGATCTTCAAAAGTTGGTGGAGGATTTGATGATGTTTTTAGGCTCATCCTTTACTAGGGATTTGGTTTAGCTTGAGGATACATTGTGCCAGAGGTTTGCCTATAGAGGAAGAGGTTTTGTTGCTGAAATGCATGGATGGTGTAGCGATGTCATGGTGGCCACTATGCTTCCAAGATTGTCTGGCCGATGCAAGGGCATGAGCTTTTGGCATTTTTTTGAAGAATAAAAGGCGAGACCCCGAGATGAGGCTCACCACAGAAATTTCATTATCAATTAACTTTTCACAATTATAAGAACAATTAGAAAGCTAATAACGGGTTGCCATCGGACTCTTGAAATGACTAAGCACATTTTCAGCATAGAACCGTTAACCCCTGAAAATGTTCTCATTTCTAGTACACCAGATTGCCCATAAATGGAAAAAGGCTGGGGAGATGTCTTCGTGCGAATTGCCACCAATTACCCTAATTGACGTTCAGAAGACGCGCTATCCTAAGTTGTGAGCCATTATATCTCGGGCTACCAACACCCTCCCAAACCTGAGAGATGCCCTACATTTGAAGAAAGGATGCTCCAAGTCCTCCTCTTCCTCATTACATCTAGAAAACGTGGGCTCGCCTGTATGAAGAATGCTTTCTCATCATTTCTTCGTGAGGAGACAACCATGTCTTCTAAGCCATAGGAAAAATTTAATTTTCTACTAGACCTTACAGCTCCATATGATCAAGAAGTCACGTGATTGATCCATCACGTCCCCATCCTGCCTTTGGGAGAAGACTTGATGTGCTTTTTTAACCGAGTATTTTCCATTGGTCCAAGCAAAATTATCCCTACCACCCATAGGGCCCTCAAAGCCTGCCAAATAGGGATGCAAATGGTCAGATACGGATACAGATATATGTCTTATCATATCCTTATCCATTTTAAAATCTGAATACGGATTCGGATACGAATGTTATGCGAATGTATGGATCAGGGAACCATATCCTTAGAAAACGGATACGTATGTAAAACAGATATTCAAACATCGGATATGGATATTCGACAAACGAATACGGATTATCCTACGAATGTTTCGACTTATATATTTTTACGGAAAATCCTGATAACTTATACAACAACATTCACATGCATTATAAGATAATCATTAAAAAAGGTAATTAAAAAAAGGACATACCCATCTTATTTATCATAATAAATAGGAATGGTGTGTTTCCATCTTTCTTGTTTATCTTGGATCCTGTAACAAGTCAATAGATTACAACACAAGTAAAAAAATGTAATTTTTAAATTAGTTGCATGATAGACATGGTCACAATTATAAAAAAGATACCTAGTAGTACATTTCTTGAGAAGAATAATTCACTCTCACCAAATAGTCAGGTCATAGTCACCTAAAATGCAAATTGGATAATAATACAACATAACAAGCATTGCATATTTCATAATAGCAACAAAAATATCTAAGAATAAATTGAATAACATAAGTTAACATCTAATGATGCTAACTAACAAAAGAAATTATAACAATTATGGTTGCAAAATATCATGAAAGTGGTATCATTTTTACATTGAATGAAAGTGATATAGTTAATGTAATAATAAAAGTATAACAACGAAAAAATTCTAGCGCATGACTTGATCTATTTTAGTGTGCCATCACCTGTAAAATTAAAAAAAAAAGAATACTTTTACAAAAATTATATGATTACACAAATATTTATAATTGCAAATACGAATATCGTAGAGATAATTTAAATGTATATGTCATACCAAATGTTATGATCCATAATATGTGCTTCACCTCCTACTTCAACTTCATTCTTCTCACGGTCTATAACTGGAAAAAAAATAAAAATCAATGATGTTAGAATAAATTCAAAATAACATGTTAAATATTGTATAACATCAAATAAAATCTCGCATTCTGTAGATGGTTCAAGTTGTACCACAACTTTTACTTCTTCATCAAGATTGGTGGGATCGATCGAATCATTAATTACATTTATATTGTAAAATACTTTATTTAAAATCTATAGTGATATATGATGAGAATGAAACAATAAATAAATAAATTCTAACCATTGTTGTTACTCTTCAACCAATCTTGAGTGCATATCAACGTCTCCACTATATCAGGATTTAGTCTACTACGGTATTCGTCGACTACCCTTCTACCAGTGCTGAAAGCAGATTCAGATGCGACTGCGGATATTGGGACTCCAAGAATATCCTTAGCCATTTTTCCAAGAATAAGGAATCTTCCAATATTTTGCTTCCACCATCCCAAAATATCGAACTTACTTCTACAATCATCCTCCTATCTCAAATATTTTTCCTCGAAATATTCATCCAACTCAGTTTTTAATGGATGTTTATCTTCGTCATCCATTAGTTGAGGAAATCTACTATTTTTTTTGTCTAATGGACTAGAGGGAGGATTTGAAGTGGATGCCACATTTGATGCATTTTTTGGAGTCTGCAGAAGCAAATCATAACATTGATAAAGATTTTCAATTGTATCTTGAAGGCCATTCACTTTTTCTACAGCATCATTTTCGTATATATCTTTATAATATATATCAACTGCTTTCATCTTGTAACGGGGATGTAAAACAGAAGCAATAGCTAGAAGTTGATTGCACATATCCCAATATTTGTCAAACTTCTTTTTCATTGCAGTAGCCATGGACACAATGATGTCATCGGTGCTTTTCAACCATTCAAGAAAGAGCAATTGGATTTCACAAAATTCAATAAAGAAAAGGTTTGATGTCACGTAATTGTAGCGAAACAGTAACTCTGTAACATAAAAAAATGTTTCAAACACTCCTCCATTTTTTTTGTATAGCCCCATTCATCATCCCTTAGCTCATAAATATAGTTGACATTTCTAAATCCAAATATCTTAAACACCGTCTTCTACTCTAAAGCCGTCGCCAACATAAGTTATGCTGAATTCCATCTCGTACAACAATCTAATGACAAGCTTTTTTAAGGTTTAGAATCAACTTGTTCTGCGGTCTCTTTGAAATTTGCGCCCATTTGAGGTGAGCATGTCACATATTTAATGCTAAGATGCAGCTTCTCTATTGACTTGGCAACCACTTTCAACCCATCTTGGACAACAAGATTGATGATATGGGCTGCACAACGAACATGAAAAAACAATCCTTTGGATACTAGTGAATCACCAAGACGAGCTTTTACAAGTCTTAATGCAACATCATTTGCCTTGTCATTATCGACAGTCACTGTAAACAATTTCTGATCAATGTTCCATTCAAACATTTTAGATAAAAAGAATTTGCTAATGTCTGCACCAATCGATCCATGCACATTTATAAAATTTATAATTCTTTTTTTTAAAATTTCAAGAATCATCAATGAAGTGTGTGGTAATGCATAAATAAGACTTATTTTGTGTAGACACGGTCCATTTATCCATTGTTAGAGAAACTCGAGAAGACAAATTGGAAAAAATATGATATAATATCTTCTCATCATCAAATACTCTCTTGCACATCTTGCCAATTGTTGTGCGGGATGTGGATCTTGTGTTGAGGGCGGAGTGATAAAATATATTCTCAAAAAGCTGAATGAGAAACCATGTTAAATGGATACTCATGCACAATGGTAGCCTTCACAAGTAAAGACTTTTTCATCAACATAAGTATAACTTGAAAGCCTACTACTTCCATCTGATTTTAACAAAGCCTGAATTAGATGTTGTCCTGGCTCTACTTTAGTTAGATTAGGACATACTTGAGTATGATTTTTCAAATGAGTTGTGCCCATTTCAGAAGAATGCCGAAGTTCCTTTTTGCATAACTTGCATACAACCCACAAGATATCTTGCTCATATGTTTTTCCTTTAACTGTTATCTCTTCTTTTTTGTAAACTCTATCATAATCCATCCAAACTCCTGATGTAAGTTTCTTTTGTTTCTTAGGCAAGGGAGTTTGGATGCACACGAAACAAAAGAAACTTCTGATGTAACTCTATCATACTCATGCACAAGAAACAAAAGAAACTTACATCAAGAGTTTGGATGCATTATGATAGAGTTTACAAAAAAGAAGAGATAACAGTTAAAGGAAAAACATCTGAGCAAGATATCTTGTAAGCTATATGTAAGTTATGCAAAAAGGAACTTCGGCATTCTTCTGGAATGAGCACAACTCATTTGAAAAATCATACTCAAATATGTCCTAATCGAACTAAAGTAGAGCATGGACAACAACTAATTCAGGCTATGTTAAAATTGGATGGAAGTAGTAGACTTTCAAGTTATACTTTTGATGATGAAAAAAGTCAAATACTACTTGCGAAGGCTATCATTATGCATGAATATCCATTTAGCATGGTTTCTCTTTCAGCTTTTCAAGAATATATTTTATCACTCCGCCCTCAATACAAGATCCCATCCCACACAACAATTGACAAGATGTGCAAGAGAGTGTTTGATGATGAGAATAAGAAATTATATCAGATTTTTTCCAATTTGTCTTCTCGAGTTTCTCTAACAATGGATAACTGGACCGCGTCTACACAAAATAAGTCTTATTTATGCATTGCCGCACACTTCATTGATGATTCTTGGAATTTACAAAAAAGAATCATAAATTTTATAAATGTGCATGGATCGACTGGTGCATACAGTAGCAATTTTTTTTTATCTAAAATGTTTGAACGGAACATTGATTAGAAATTGTTTACAATGATTGTCGATAATTATAAGGCAAATGATGTTGCATTAAGACTTGTAAAAGCTCGTCTTGGTGATTCACTAGTTTCCAAAGGATTGTTTTTCATGTTCGTTGTGCAACCCATATCATCAATCTTGTTGTCCAAGATGAGTTGAAAGTATTTGCCAAGTCAATAGATAAGGTGCGTCTTAGCATTAAATATGTGACATGCTTACCTCAAATGGAGGCAAATTTCAAAGAGACCGTAGAACAAGTTTATTCTAATCCTAAAAAGAGCTTGTCATTAGATTGTTGTACGAGATGGAATTCAACATACCTTATGTTGGCGACGGCTTTAGAGTACAAGGCGATGTTTAAGTGATTTGGATTTAGAGATGCCAACTATATTTATGAGCTAAGCGTTGATGAATAGGGCTATATAAAAAAATTAGAGGAGTGTTTGAAACATTTTTTTGATGTTACAGAGTTATTGTTTCGCTACAATTACGTAACATCAAACCTTTTCTTTATTGAATTTTGTGAAATCCAATTGCTCTTTCTTGAATGGTTGAAAAGCACCGATGACATCATTGTGTCCATGGCTACTACAATGAAAAAGAAGTTTGACAAATATTGGGATATGTGCAACCAACTTCTAGCTATTGCTTCTGTTTTGGATCCTGTTACAAGATAAAAGCAGTTGATATATATTATAAAGATATATATGAAAATGATGGGGTAGAAAAAGTGAATGGCCTTCAAGATATAATTGAAAATCTTTATTAGTGTTATGCTTTGCTTCTGCAGACTCAAAAAAATGCATCAAATGTGACATCCACTTAAAATCCTCTCTCTAATTCATTAGACAAAAAAAAGTAGATTTCCTAAACTAATGGATGACGAAGATAAACAAACATTAAAAATTGAGTTGGATGAATATTTCGAGGAAAAATGTGAGATGGAAGGATGATTATGGAAGTAAGTTCGATATATTGGGATGGTGGAAGCAAAATATTGGAAGATTTCCTATTCGTGGAAAAATGGTTAAGGATTCTTGGAGTCCCAATATCCACAGTTGCATCTGAATCTGCTTTCAGCACTGGTGGAAGGGTAGTCGACGCATACCGCAGTAGACTAAAAATCATGATATGGTGGAAACGTTGATATGCACTCAAGATTGGTTGAAGAGTGACAATAATGGTTAGAATTTATTTATTGTTTCATTCTCATAGATCTTAATAAAGTATTTTACAATATAAATGTAATTGATGATTCGATCGATCCCACCAATCTTGATGAAGAAGTAGAAGTTGTTGTACAACTTGAACCATCTACAGAATGCGAGATTTTATTTGATATTATACAATATTTAACATGTTATTTTGAATTTATTCTAACATCATTGATTTTTATTTTTTTTCCAGTTATAGACCGTGCGAAGAATGAAGTTGAAGTAGGAGGTGAAGCACATATTATGGATCATAACATTTGGTATGACATATACATTTAAATTATCTCTACGATATTCGTATTTGTAATTATAAATATTTGTGTAATCATATAATTTTTGTAAAAGTATTCTTTCTTTTTAAATTTTACAGGTGATGGCACACTAAAATAGATCAAGTCATGCGCTAGAATTTTTTTGTTGTTATACTTTTATTATTACATTAATTATATCACTTTCATTCATTGTAAAACAATGCCACTTTCATGATATTTTGCAACCAAAATTGTTATAATTTCTTTTGTTAGTTAGTATCATTAGATGTTAACTTATGTTGTTTAATTTATTCTTAGATATTTTTGCTGCTATTATGAAATATACCATACTTGTTATGTTGTATTATTATCTAATTTGCATTTTAGGTGACTATGACCTGACTATTTGGTGAGAGTGTAGATTTTTCTTCTCAAGAAATGTACTACTAGGTATATTTTTTATAATTGTGACCATGTCTATCATGCAACTAATTTAAAAATTACATTTTTTTACTTGTGATGTAATCTATTTTGACTTGTTATAGGATCCAATATAAACAAGAAAGATGGAAACACACCATTCCTATTTATTATGATAAATAAGATGGGTATGCCCTTTTTTTAATTACCTTTTTTAATGATTATCTTATAGTGCATGTGAATGTTGTTGTATAAGTTATCATCATTTTTGTTAAAAATATATAAGTGGAAACATTCGTAGGATAATACGTATTCATTTGTCGAATATCCATATCTGATTTTTGAATATCTGTTTTACATCTGTATTCGTTTTCTAAGGACAGTGTTCAGAAAAACGACCGAGTAAGCCGCATACTCGGCCGCATACTCATACTCGGTAGCCTTGCCGCTCCGAGTATGATGAAACGGTCATGTATGTGGGTTGACCCGCATACTCGGCCGAGTATACCCCCTATGTGGCCGCATACTCGGTCGCTTTTCTGATAGAGCTTTTTTTATTTAATCTAAAGCCAAATAGCCCCACTCGCATAACCGCATACTTCCTGCATAAAACCGCATACTCTCCTGCATAAAACCGCATACTCCCCGCATACTCTCCCGTCTGAGGATATTACCATAATATTAAATATTTATTTATATTTTTAATAAAAAATACCAAACTGCATAAAACCGTTTACTTCCGCATACCCTCCCGCATACCGCATACTCTCTATGCAGTGACCCCTCCGACCGAATATCGCATAGCGCCTTCCTGAACATTGTCTAAGGATATGGTTCCCTGATCCATACATTCGCATAACATTCGTATACAGATCCGTATTCGGATTTAAAAATGGATAAGGATATGATAAGACCTATATCTGTATTCGACCATTTGCATCCCTATCCGCAATAATAGTAGCTTGGTTCTGCGAGAGGGAGAAGAGATGGGGATTCCGCTCCTTCAAAGCCCCAATGCTAGTCTAATCAGCCAACCAAAACCTAAACGCCTCACCATTACCCATCACAGGTTGTAAAGCTTCCCTCAGCTTAGGGAGGGTCTCCTTTATGCTAGTCCAGAGAGAAGAAGGGTCTTTGATAGGCGCTAATTGCAATTCCCCAGCAATCCCATAGCTTTTCCTCAACAGTCTATAGGCCAACTCATCATTATCTCCCTACAACCCGATTACCCATTTGGATATTAGGGCCTTGTTCATATGTTGAAGCATCAGAATTCCAAGTCCACCATCTTTCCTGCGTGTCACTACCTCCCAATCTATAAGATGCATCCCTTTCTGTGCATGTTTACCGTTTGACCAAAGAAAACATCTCATCATACGTTCCATCCGTGTACATACTCCTACTGGTAGCTTCCTAGTTGATTAGAAGATGGGTATAACCATGTGATCAAATTTCGATGAAATTCGGTCAAATTTCGGTCGAGTTTCGATTTTGGTGGGTGACTGAAATTCGACCGAAATGGCCTTTATATCGACCGAAATTTGGGGACTCCAGTTCAAAAACCGATCGAAATGATCGAATATTTGATCGAATTTCCACGCCATCAACCGTGAGTTGGTGGAGGTAATTTCATCACCTTCTGCCATTTGCCATGGTGTGGAAGAAATGAGTGTTATTGTCACTCTCCTTAAACCATCACTGCCTCGAACGCTGCTTCCACTCCATCTTTTCCTATCCTCAAGATGAATTCCCTGCATACACTTGCTTCTCAATTCCATCTCCTCCAGGGTCAAATCTCGCACATCTTCCACCTGGTCCGAGCGAGTAACTTCATCTTGTGCCATTGTTTTTTTAAGTTTGCGAAGTTTACGAGTTCTTTTGTTATATTGCATTAGGTGTCTTTGTAGCAGCAATAACTTGGTTGTGAGGTTTGACGCAACTGATCCATTCAAGCGCAATTCCTTCCACAACGACTCCTCCATATCTCTGAATCCCTCCTCCAAAGCCAAGTGCGCTCAAATCTGAAAAAGTTCTAGGGGACCACATGAGTGGTGTATGATCAGAGTAAGAGCGCGGAAGCGCCTACGCACGTGCCAATGGAAATTGCTGAAGCACCTCCGTAGATACCAAGAACCGATCAATTTATAATCGAGATCTAGAGCTTCTCCATGTATATCTGCATCCTCCCGTATCGACAATGTCCAATCCATATTCCCCAATAAATGTGGCCAACTCTTGCAAACCATCATCAACCCCGCCCTGCCTCTGTGGGCGATCATCAAGAAGCAACGTAATATTGAAATCCCCCCTATGATATAACCAAGCGAGGGAAAGACATCTCGCACTTGCCGAAGATATTCAATCCGGTCCGCAACACCTTCGCCATTACACTACCCATACGAATTGGTCACATGCAAAGATAGATCATCCTATCTCCTACGGAGAACGACCGAGATGCATCATCTATCATAGGTCGCTTCTACAAGCAACTCAAACTTGGTACCATCCCAACCCGTTGCCAAGCCACTAGAAGCCCCGACCGAAGGAATCACCCGAAACTGAAATAATCGAGCCCCCAATAGACTGGGAGCCCTCGTTCAGGTCCTGCAAATTTCGTCGAGATTCAGTCGAATTTCGGTTTCAATAGGTGACCTAAATTCAGTCGAAATGGCATATATCGACTAAATTTTAGGGGCCTCAATTCAAAAAACTGACCAAAATTTCGGTCGAATTTCGACCAAATTTGGTCGAAAGTTCGTTTCGGCCGATCATCAAAATGGTGACGAAAATCGAAATTTGAGGCCTTGGGTCCTGCACCAGCCTAGTCTCCGGCAAGAGAATGATGCCATCTTTCACCTCATAGCACAACTGTCGAACTGTTGATCTCTTCTCAGATCTCACAATCCCTCTAGCATTCAAGGTTACAATCTTCATGAAGAACGAGTCATAGCTCGTTGCGGGACAATGCCAAGACAGTCCACCAGCAGGGAACGTTCAACACCACTAGCATCGAACCCCTCCCGAATGTTCTCAGACTGACCATCGGTCCTGACATCTACAAGCTCAATCTTATCGTTGCACAAGCAAACATCAGTCACCACCCATGAATCACCTCTACCCTCTCGAGCGCCCTCTCGATCGCCAACCATAGCCGCCTGCGATGCTCCATCGAGGGCGACCTCAAGTAACGCCTTCTAAATCGTCAACACGAAGATGGGTGTGGAGAGGGCGAGTTTCGCTTCCCCACTCCCGCTACATCAAGAACATTCAAGATAGCATGTTCTTCAGCATGGTTCTTGACATGCCCCGATGCAGCAGTCCCAACTGAGGAGACTGAGTGTTGCAACCTTGAGGAGGCCTCACGATGGATCTGATCCATAGCATGCACCAAGGGGTTTCAATTTGAAGACTTGGGCTTCAACAAGTTCACGAAACGAAGTAAGAATCGGATCCTACTGACAACCCTACAGAAATCGGGTCCAAGGAGAAGTTGTGTTGGAGGATCCGCTGAATCGATGGGACACGACCCATATCTGAGAAGGCATGACCCGATCCGAGTTGATTCACCCCAAACAAAGCGTCGAAGCGATGCATCCCAATCTTCGAACCGTTTGCCAATTGGCCATTATGATCTCTAGAAGCTTCCGTGCAAGAAGCGTCATCCGCAACTGGTGGAATGAGAATCGCAATTGACACGGTGGTTGCGCTTCCCACCAAAGGCGTCGGCCAGGAACTCCCACCAGTCGCAGCACCGTCGCCAGCGGTGGGGCCAACCTCCACGACTCTCACCAGGAAGGAGGCCTTGTCGATCTTCAAGAAAAGCTCGGAGGGGATCACCTCGCGTCTTGCCGCCACCTCCACCTTCAGGTCCAAATCGACCCCATTCGACATGCCATCAGAGAGAATCACAATCTCCTTGCCCACATCAGAAAGGAGTTCCTCCATAGTTCCCACATCATGAGCCCGCAAGGGCATGCCCTTCAACGCCAAAACCTTATAGAACCTAGTATATGATGCTCCATCTCGGAGGGATGGCTGTCGCCACGAAATGGACTCCGGGCTCCTAGTCTCTGATCTCTGCAATAGCAAACTAGCTTCCCTTTCAGAGATACCACGAGCACACACAAAAGGGGGCTCAGTCAACACCATATCCCTCCAAAGGATGGCCTAATCTTGATCGTAATATCGTCCATCACCATATGCAAACATCTCTCTACCGTCGAGCACACCCCCACGAGGACCCCATCGAGCGGTCTTAGCATATGCTGAGAACCCGAAATCTTCTCCTTCCCCTTCGCTGTTAATATATTGCTATCGTTCTGATGGAGGCCCCCCAGCTTCGAGCTCGGACATTCGGACATCAACGCCCTTCCTATCTCACCCCCAATCCAGCGATCCTTGAGCCAATGACAATCCCACCGATGATGCCCAATCCCACCGCACACAAAACATACCATGGCGTTTCTACACCACGCCGCTCGATGGCCCCGCGCACCACATTTGAATCATGCCGATTTCCGATCCTTCAAGGGCTCCCCTCTCTGCTTTGATGCCACTGGCCTCCAAGCCCAAGAGGACGCTCCTCTTCGCGTCGCCTGCCAAGCTCCAGTGAACCACTGTGCTCATCGTGCCGCTCTCTAGCTAGAAGCTCCTTGCTCCAATCATCCTCCACCGTAGTTGCTCACGTTCTCATCGATAGATCCCAAATATTATCCAACTTCACGGCAAGACCTTGCGAAGATTTTGGTATTTCGACCCGTCGAGCTTTTGACATTCCGATAAGGTGTCATCGTTTTGAAGCCTTGCGTGAGGTGCTATCTTGGGTCGGAGTGTTGAAGGCCATTGTTCTTGATGGCCTTCGATCAAGGCCTTAAATTTCAAATTTCATTTTCATTTCATTAAGTCCAGAATGAGAAATTTTGAAGAATTTCGTTGAAATCATCGAAACTTACTTTAAACTCTTTTTTTCCTGAAAATTAAGGTTTTCAATGTTCCTAAATCAGTAAATAGAATAGAAATACACATTATTTCTAAAATAGTAGTGGAATTGCAAGTTTTTAAATAGTATTATCACCATAATCACCACACATGCTTATATGTAGTAGAAATGTGATGCATAAAGTTAAAACTGGATTCTCAACTCGAAGCAAAAGCCATGATATTCACCTCTTCAACAAGAATGAGGTGTCACATGCACCTCAAAATAAATAAAAAACAAAAAATAAAGCTCTTCACTTAAAACTTGGATTTAACTCTTGAAGCTTGTTTGTAAACTCAACGCATCGGCGAAAAAATAGACGAGAAAACATTGATATAGGCAAATTTTGATGAAAGTGAATCGTAGACCCCCTTATTTTTGTCGCTTCGCTGAAACGACAAACGATTTCATTGGAATTTCGTTGACATTTCATTGAGGTTTCCTTAATTCTGGAAAAGGAATAAGATAGCATTCCTATTTCATTGACCTAGAGAAATGGAAATTACAGAGAAATTTGGTTGAATTTCACTGAAATTTTAGGCCATGCCTCTGATTAGGTGACATACTCGATGTGGCGGTCGAAGTCGAGGGTCTTGGGGGGTGGCGCCTTCGATCTGTGTGCTCCTTGTCGATCGCTTGTAGTTTGCGTAATGAATGGTTGAGATCGTGGGGGATGCCTTTGTTGCATCATCGTTTACAATGCCTATAGTGCAACCCCTATTTTCCCTGGGAGAGCAACGCTCCATGGTATCCCGAGCGACATTGGTGGCTGGTTCCATGTCTGCCAAAGGGACAATTGTTGTTAAGCTGTCGAGATCAGGGTTCGAGGTGTTGATTCCGATCGTTTCCAAGGAGATGTTTTGCCCTAACTCTCTGATGGTCTTATTTCCCCTCTTTAATGTGGGCAGAATTTGAGGAATATTTTAGAATGTTCAGGCGACTATTACACAATACAACGAATTTTGAAGATAGAGTTTCCAGATCCCCTCATCTTTGCGAGGTGGGGTCTCTCATCTTTGGTGGTTTTGGTCTGCGTGGGTTTTTGAAGACCAGATTTTGGATCATTTGGGTAACATTTCGATTGGTGTCTTGGTAGCGACTGCGATTATGATTGCAAGGATCTTTTAGAACCATAATGCAAAATGAAATAGCGAGTATGAAGGTCAAGGGGAGGGCCGAGTTTGCGAATTTGGGCACAATTGAAGTGACATGGGACTGTCTTGTGATTGGGGTGCAACATGCATTTGTTAGTGAGAGGGATGGACGTAAAGCAAAATAATTGGTCTTTTACCGTTGGGAGGGAGTTGGAGAAAGGCGCCAGCATGGCAATTTGATAGTTGAGGGAGTTGGAGGGGAGGGAGGGCTGGGAGGGGATGTGTGATTGTAAGTGGTGGTGGCATACTCTCGAAAATGATGACAAATAGAAGAGGTGGAGTTGGAGGTTCATGATTCAAAGAAAGGAGGTAGTGTTGGGGAAGTTGCTGCTCAACCAGGAGATACGTTGAGGAGGGTTAGGAGGTGGAAACACGGGAGATGCACAACTAGTTGGCTGACTGGATAAGGATGAATTTTGTGGTGGGGGGGCATGGTTACTAAGTGAAGGCGATTTCTTGGATTGTGGGGGATTGGGGAAGCTTGAGAAATGCGCAACGATGGTATTTCTTTTCGAACCGTAGGATGCGGATATTGTGTGCTGGCAAGAAACAAAACTTCAAACATGTGATGTAGTTCGTTGGGGATCTTTCTCGGGCCCAAGGTCGATGGAGTTTGAGTTGCCAATTCGGGTGAGGATGGCATGCATGCATATTGTGGGCTGGAATGGAGACAACTTGAAGTATGTGGATTAGAGGATTGGCTCTAGAACTATGATGGTGGTGCTAATGCGTCTTTGGATAACCAACTGTTTATGATGATAAATGTATATAAGTCGTTTGAGTGGCAACAAAGATTGTTGATTTGGGATGAACTGTGGTTGGTATGGAGTAGGTTTCCTTAGATCCCATGGCTTGTTGGTAGGGACTGCAATGTTACCTTGTTGGTGGACAATTACCCTCAGGGCCTCAGACTAGCGGGGACAAGATCTTGTTTCTAATGATTTTTCTGAGGTAATTGATGAGTTTGGGTTGGAGCATATGGATGTGTACAAATGTTGGTACATCTGTTATAACTCCTTGTTGCTATCTCGCATTGATCGATCTTGCAAGTCGAGATGATGGAGATGCTTTCGCTTTCTTCTTTGGGGGCCATTCCCAGATTGCACTCTGATCATTCATCGCTATGAAAGGATTTGGGGTGGACTATCATCCCATGCGTTTTCTTCATTTGGAGAGGTCTTGGCTCTTAGAGGGTGGGTTCAGAGAGATGATCGAGGGTTTCTAGCGTGAGCATCATGTTGTTCGGTTGGCTACTAAGAGAGTGGCAGAAAAGCTGACCACATTAAGGAAGGTGCTTATCGCCTTAAAAAAGGAGAACTGTCAGAAAGCGAGAGGAGGGAAGAGAGGTGGCTCAGTAGTATGTAGTTCAACTGGATGGCATTAAGGAAGATCACGATCTTGATCTATACAAGATGCACGTGAAGTTTCTTCAAGAGGATGACTAGAAGAGGGAGGTGGAATAGGGGTTTAGACTGCGATATAAGTGGTTATTAAAGGGTGATGTGAATGCCTATTTCTTCCATGCAATGGCGAGAGGTAGGTATAGAAGGAACCTCATGCATTCCTTATTCATGGGTGACAAGTGGTTCCATGGGGAGCAATGAGCATGCAGTTGGTTTGATAGTGGTGGTTCATTTTAGGAGTTTGAGTAGGTACATGTGCACGAGAGGACGTTGGCTTGGTCATGGGGTATCAGGGATGCCAGTGGATTAGGTAGATGTGCTGGTTTGTGAATTTTGTATATTTGAAGTGAAGATGTTTTCAATGCTGATCGGTGTCTTGGTTTGATAGTGGTGGGTCATTTTAGGAGCTTGAGTAGGTGCATGTGCATGAGAGGATGTTGGCTTGGTTATATGGGGGTATCAAGGATGCCAATGGATTAGGTAGACACGGTAGTTCCTGAAATTTTTATATCTGAACTGCAGGAAGATGTTTTCAATTCTTATTGGTGTGGCGCTGATGGTTTCTCGGTTTTCTTCGGAGTGATACAAGAGGTTGTTGATGTTGACGTCATGGAGCTAATGGAATTCTGACGGCCCCGTGCTTTCAATCCTGTGAACATGGTGCTTATTTTCCTTCTTCCTAAGAAGGATGTATGCTGGGGGGATGGGGGGGGGACTTTCGCTTGATTGCATTGTCGAGTGCTATTTACCTTATTGTGGACAAAATGTTAGCAAATCACCTTTTGGAGATTTTGAATCTAATTATCTCCTCTTTGTATACACATTGATTCAACTGATGGTTGACATGGTGTTGGCAATTTTTGGCAATTGACATGGTATTGGCAATTGAAATGAGCAATGATTGAAAACAGAGAAAGGTAAAATGGTTTCTTTGAG
Source organism: Ottelia alismoides (assembly GCA_037367405.1). NCBI lineage: Eukaryota > Viridiplantae > Streptophyta > Magnoliopsida > Alismatales > Hydrocharitaceae > Ottelia > Ottelia alismoides. The sequence continues at coordinate 48,835 of JAZKJV010005749.1, forward strand.
AGATCAACTTCTTCAACGTTATCATTGTTTGACCGTGATTCTCCCGCAACAAAAAGGAACATGTAGGAGAGTGAGGATGAAGGGAGCGACATAGGGTTGGGTGGAGGTTCCATGTCGGAGAGATAGCCACCGCCATTTGCGTGACCTCTCGCAACCTGCGGAACATCGTGTAAACCCCTTCAGTATGGGCTGCTATCGTTGTGGGTCATCTCGGCACTGGGCGAGATCTTGTAGAGAGCCAATCAGGTGTTTCGTGTGCAAGGGTTTTGGGCACAGAGGCCGTGTTTGTTCAAAGCGGATGGTACCTCCCATTCAGCCCGAGGTGCTGATCGGAGAGGGAGGACCGGAGGCCCTTTTTCTCGCGTCTTCGGATGTGGGAGCGATATCGAATGGGAAGTTTCAGGGTGATGTGATTGAGATCAGCCCTTGGATAGTGGCGGCGAGAGGCCTATCAAAGGAGGAAGGTGCCTGCTCCAGTGATCTGCCGTCGACAAATCAAGACTTCGGTGGCATCGATTATGCATCTGGGATGGCACCATGGGGTTCAAATTACTGGAAAGAATTCGCGTCAAGGGTCTGCCGTTCTCAAAGCGCAACCTACCGGACAATCGGGCTTTGCTAAAAGGGATTGCAGAGGTTTCGGGGCTCGAAAGCAATGGTTGCTTGCCCGGGGACCCACTGGATCCCATCCTGCTGGTGCGTCATCTAAACCCATTGAGGCTTGGATGGTGGAAGGTTCAGACGCGGGGGAAGACGATCTTCTTGGAGCTCTCATCGCTGAATCTGACCAACCGTCTCGACAATCACCATCATCGCGGGTATCTTGGAGATGTGGCTTATGATCTGGGAGGGGGCCCGTAGGAGGCAGGCGACAGATCCAGCCGGAAGCTGATGAATTCTCGGGGGGAGCCGGCGACGAGTCCGGCGGAGACCCTTCAACTCCCGCAAAGCATTCAATTCGAGGCGTTTCAAGGAACATTCAAACCGAGAGTTGTGTCGGTCCGTCTCCCGGGAAAAGACGTTTCTGTTGAGGATGTGGGTGGCCTCGTCTTTTGAATTAGAGGCACGTGGGGCCTCGCCCGTTTTTCCACTCGGACCTGAGAACCTGGGCGTCACGACTGACCTGACTATGGGTCCGGCTCCACCTTCGGTGCTTCTGGATGTCCCGCTGCACCCCTAAGGGCGTCCCGCCACCTCCTCGCTGTTGGAACCACATCTCAGGGAGGGGACAATCTCTGCGGCTTCATCGGGTGGTGTGGATGCAAGGTGATAGGCCAGGAGGGGACGGGGGGTGTGAACGTGGGTCGCCCGGCCGATGGTGTTGATGTGGGTGGGGGGTGGGGGACTGCCCGCTTAACATCCCACAAGGGCAGGAAGGGGGCGACGTGGTTGGTTGGAGGACCACGACCGAGTCAGTTGTGGGAGAGCCCCGGCGGCTTTCAAACTTGGTTGAGGTATGGAGGGTTCCGGGTCGTTAGAACACCCTCGTTTTGGGGCTTGCTACTCCAGACGGGATCTCCCAAGACCCGTGAGAAGAAAGATATGACGTGCTACGGTGCGGGCAATGGCGACTAGCGTTAGTGGAGCAGTTCTGGCTTATGATCTGGAGAAGAAAGATATGACGTGCTCCAGTGATGACGCGCTGTGTGATCGACAGCAGACGGCCCTGACGAACCGGTTCTGGCTTCTGGATAGAACCGTCGCGGAGCGGCTGGGGGTGGTGCCCCCGAAGATGATGGCCACAGGTGTTACCAAATGAAAATCCTCTCCTGGAATGTGCGGGGTGCGGGCCAACCCGTAAAGCGCCTGGCAATAAAGAACCTTGTAGATGAGGTGAAGGCTGATATTTTTCTGATTCAAGAAACTAAGGCTTCGAGAGGGGCAGAGGAAGTCTTGAGAGATCTCGGTAGGAGTGACCGGTTCGGTGTGGTTGGCTTGGAGGCTACGGGTGCCTTTGATGGTTTGATTACGGGCTGGAAAGACGATTATTTTGAGCTGATTACGGTATCTCGCTCGCATTCGTCTTTATCTGTGGTGCTCAAGAGGCGCGAGTATGATTTCTCCTTCCTGGTCTCTAACGTTTATGGTCCCGCGGGCCTGGAATGTAGCTCATTGGCAGCAGAAGTGGAGGCTTTGGGGGCGACGCGCGAGGAAGGAGTTTGGCTGATCGGGGGTGACCTGAACATTACGCTCCTGGCAGGTGGCCAGCCGCATATGGGTGGGGTCAGAGACCTGTAATCACATAACTTTCGGAGGGTGTTGAATGCGTTGGATCTCTCGATTATTGACGCTACTGGTTGCTCGTATACTTGGCGCAATGCGAGGTCTCGTTCGCATCTGGACAGATTTCTCTTGTCAATCGAGGAGGTGGAGACATTCCCATTTTCGAGGGCGTGGGCGTTGCCACGGGCGCACTCGGATCACACGCTGATCCTGTGGACCTCCGGGGAGGAGGCGAGGAGCAGATTTACGTTCCGGTTTGAGTGGTGTTGGTTACTTGAGGAGGGATTTCACGAGGACATTATGGCCCGTTGGAGAGAATGGGCTTCAGAAGGGACGACGGTCGCCTGCTTCTCTGAGAAGTTGGCACTTCTAAAAGTGCATCTTACACGGTTTGGCGGGGAGATTAAGCGGAGAAGAAAGGTCAGGAGAGTGGAGGCGCATGCTGGCGTTTCTCGTCTCGACAAGCTGGATGACGAGAGAGGTCTCGAACCGGAGGAGCTTGGGGAGAGGCTGAATTTTCTTGAGGAGCTTCTGTTGGAAGACCGTAAAGAGGAAGTTGAATGGAAGCAAAGGTCTAGACAAAGATGGCTACGCGATGGTGACGCCAACACACGGTTCTTCCACAACATGGCGTCGGGGAGGCGGCAGAGAAATTTTATCCACCAGTTTCTTGTGGGGGAGCAGAGGGTGTCAGGACAGGCCCGCCTTGGCAGCGCGATCCGGGAACATTTTGTGGCGGCCTCAAGGAGGCAGAGGCGATGCGGCGGGGGGTGGTTGGGAAGAGGGGTCAGACGGTTGACTGATTTGTAGGTGGTTGCGTTGCAGGCGCCATTCTCAAAGGCGGAAGTGAAGGGAGCGGTCTGGGGGTTGAATGCAGAGGGGGCATGGGCCCGGATGGTTTCCCAGTCTTCTTCTACAAGGAATTCTGGGAGATGTTGAAAGGAAGTGCGCCTTGAAAAAGCACCTTGCTTTTATCAAAAAAGGCGACGCCTTGGGCCGCCTAGGCGCCTATGTATAACGCCTTGTCTTGACATTTGCAACTTTGTTATAATTTTGTGATATTTATAACAAATATCTCTTCTTTAGTTTTCAGTAGTTAAAGGCTACCGCAATTTAAGGAAGTAATAACATGGGTATTGTGAAAAAATATTGTTTATGATCCTCCTTATTTTATACTGAATATATGCCATTTTTTAGTTCCATTCATGTATATTACCTTTATAATCCTCATAAACAATTTTTGACCCTTTCTCAAAAGTATCATTTATCTGACACATTTCCCTTTCCCATTTTTAAATCTTATAACTTTCTTATTCTTTTATAATAATATCCATTATAATTTACCATTCACAACAACAACAACAAAGCCTTTTCCCACAATTAAGTAGGGTCAGCTACATGGATTCTTCGCCTCCATTCAGATCTATCTTGGGTCAATCTCGGACTTATATCCAAAAAGCTAAGATCCCTTCGTATAGTCTCTTTCCAACACTTCTTGGGCCATCCTCGCCCTCTCTTAGCCGGCTCAACATCCCAACACTCGCATCTCCTAACCGGTGCATCAGTTGACCTTCTTTGCAAATGACCAAACCATCTTAAGCGGTTTTCTCGCATCTTATCCTCGATCGGAGCTACACCCACTTTCTTTCTAATTGCATCATTCCGAATCCGATCTTTACGTGTATGCCCACACATCTATCTTAGCATTTTCATTTCTGCTACAGCCATTCTCTGCACATGTCTATGGTTCACAGGCCAACATTCAGAACCATAAAGCATAGCAGGTCTCACGGCTGCTTTGTAAAACTTTCCTTTAATTTTTAAAGGAATTTTCTTATCACAAAGAACATCGGAGGCTCCTCTCCACTTTAGCCAGCCTGCATTTATTCTATTAGTAACATCTCCATCAATTTCCCCATCATGTTGCAATATAGATCCCAGATATATAAAAGAATCTCTCTTCTGAATGTTATCGTCACCAATCTTCACCTCGATTCCTTCACCATTGCTTCATCAAAGGTGCATTCCATATATTCCGTCTTAGCCCTACTTATACGAAAGCCTTTAGTCTCCAATGCATGTCTCCAAACCTCAAGCTTCTCATTTACTCCATCTCTAGTCTCGTCAATCAACACAATATCATCAGCAAATAACATACACCAAGGTAACTCATCCTGAATGTGACTTGTCAACTCGTCCATAATCAAAGTAAAAAACTTAAGACAATTCATTATAATTATAATTTACCATTACAAATCTAAAATTTATATCTAATAATATATATATATATGGATAAGACAATTCATTATAATTATATGTAAGCTTTACATTTCACAAGTCTAAAACATTTCTTTAAACTAACAGGTTCCAATGATCATAATAGAATTATAAAAAACTTATATATTAGACTGATAATTAAATAATGATAAAAAAGGGCTTTTCGGGAAAATGTCTAGGCGTGCCTAGGCGCCCAGATTTCACGCCTTGTCGCCTTGCCGCCTTAATAACCATGGTTCTTGCTCCCCAAGAAGGAAACTCCTGAGGGAATTGACGACTATCGACTGATCGCGTTATCTAACGCGATCTACCTTATCGTCGCTAAGACCCTGGCGAACCGTCTTAAGCTTGTACTGGATTCGGTGATCATGCAGGGGCAGTCTGCTTTTATTCCTGGGCGGCAAATGGTGGATGGGTTGTTGATGGCAACAGAAATCTACCTCAAGTGGAAGAGGTCGAAGACGAAGGGTGTGCTGCGGAAGCTTGACTTTTCCAAAGCTTATGACTGCGTTGACTGGAACTTTTTATGGTCGTCGTTGAGGCGGAGGGGTTTCTCGGAAGTGTGGACGGGTGGATGAAAAGATATGTTACAACCTCTTTTTACTCAATCCTTGTGAATGGTAGCCCGGAGGGTGGTTTCTTTCAACCGCAACGTGGGGTGCGTCGGGGGTACCCTCTGGCCTCGCTGCTTTTCGTTTTGGTTACCGACGCCTTAGCGGTTCTGTTTAATCAGGCGGTGGACGCAGGTTGGTGCAAAGGCTTTCGCCTGGAAGATATTTCCATTCCCATTTTACAATATGCGGATGACACGCTGCTACTGCTGGGCGGATCGGGGGAACAAGCAGAGAATGCGGCAAAACTGGTGGGTATCTTTGGCGAGCTCTCCTGTTTGGTATCTAACAACAGCAAGTCCACGATCATCACTTTCGGGATGCGCGGCGGCGAGCGTAAGAGGATAGCAGAGCTCACCGGCTGCCCCCTGGGGATGCTGCCCATATCTTACCTGGGTTTACCATTGGTGGACGGTAAACTGAGGAAGACGGACTGGGACGTCGTAATTTATAGGATGGAACAGAGATTAGCGGGATGGAAGGCTATCACCCTATCCCGGGGTGGTAAGTTAATTTTGCTAAAATATGTGCTATCGGCGATACCGCTATTTTTCTACTCCACGCGCCTTTAACCTGCTAGGGTCCGAAGGAAGATTGAAGCACTTATGAAGTCGTTCTTCTGATCTGATGGCAAGCAACAAAAGTCTGGGATGCACCTGGTAGGCTGGAAGGTCGTGACACAAGTAAAAAGGGAGGGCGGGCTTGGCGTTCGTGACGTTGAATGCATGAACAAGGCATTTCTAGCGAAATGGGTGTCCCAAATCTGGGGACCTTCTTCTTCTCTTGTGCTCAGGTTGCTCCGTAAGGTCTATGGCGTGGGGGGTGAGCTTGTGGCGGGGAGAGCAAGGTGGGAGTCACTGCTTTGGGCTGGTGTTCGGGAAGTTCTCTCGACACTCGTGCATAAGCTGCGATCGCAGGTTGGGGATGGTCATTTGTTCAGCTTCTGAGGTGACGACTGGACTGGTGAGGGGAAGCTTAGTGCACGGTTTCCGAGGGGTTCGCTCTTGCGGCCTCGCGGGATGTTTTGCTCTGCCGGATCATGGGGTCCGGCATGTGGGCTCCAGAGTTCATCAGCGCGTTATCTGAGTAGAGACTGTAGGATTATCTCAGGATGCAGTCGGAGTTGCTGAAGTCGATTGGTCTCACATCGACGACCCCTGTCGTCTCTGCTGACCACTTCGTGTGGGAGGGGGGGAGGTTCTCTACGAAGAAGGCGTATGAGGAATTGAGATAGCCATCGGAGGAGCTAGACTTGGAGTTTTCTCAGGACCTACGTGTGATTTGGGCGTTTAAGATACCGTGTAGGGTCAAGATCTTTCTGTGGTGCTTAAGGAGAAACTGCATCTGTGACAAGGTTAGGCGGACTCGTATCTTCGGGACGCAGGACACGATGTGTGACAGATGCCAGTACCAGCAGGAGGATGCAGATCATATGTTCTTCAAATACCCCTTCTCGGTGGGGGTTTGGAGAGAGCTAAGTTTGTCTTGGCTCAAGACTGATGACGTGGCGGCGTTTTGGTGTTCGGTCCGAATGGTGGGGTGCGGTTCTATGGATGACGTCTCTCCTGCCTTGACAGCCCTTTGGGCAATCTGGTTGGGACGAAATGACTGTATTTTCAGGAACCAGATTTTCTACTCGGAGAATGTTTTGTCACATTGCAAAGCCCTTTACAATTTCTGGACCTCTCGTTAATATAACTCTTTATCTTTAATGAATATATTGAGGCGGTATCTCCCGACTTGGGAGACTACCCAAAGCGCTTTCATAGAAAAAATGATTGTTTGACTGTTGAACATCTTTATTTCGGAGGGGTTTTCAGTTGTGTGGATTGCTTGATGCAAAGCTGCATTATTACTACCTTGTATTCTTTGCTAGTGGTCATCGCGAAAGTGAGAGTTCTTTCAACTGCAGAGGGGTGCATCTGGATTTGCTCTTTGCTCTGCTGGGATGGGTGCATCTGGGCGATTTCTTTGATGGGATCATGCGAACGAAGATTTTAATCCTTTTGTTACAGTAGGTGACGCTATTTTTTTTGTTGAGGGTGAGGACCAAGAGGTTATGGCAGTCTCGGTTGTTCAGGATATTTTTAGTGATATTTCTTGACTTCGGGCCAACCACGGCAAGTTGGCTTTTGTCACCTGTGGGCTATCCTTGATTGAGAGCAAGTGGCGTCGTACCGTGCTAGGTATTTAAAGGTTCACATCATCTATTTCTTGGCTGGGACTACCCTTTAGTTTGTGGTTGGCTCTGGTAGGTGGACTGGTTACTGTTGATTGAAGAAATTGAGAAAATGCTAGGCCTATTGAGAGGTGGGAGGATGGTGCTTCTTAAGACAGTGCTCTCGACCATTGCGAACTTCTTTTTATCCTCACGTGTGATGACTGTGGGGGTTCAGAAGCTTCTAGAGACTATTATGAGGAGATTTTTCTGGGCACGTGTGGGGAATGCCTCTGGTACCTTGTTGGTGGAATGGGGTGTGGTTTCAGCCCGCCGGACTAGGCGACTTGGGAGTTCTGCGCTTGAAGAAGATGAACAAGTCCCTTCTCGTAAAGTGGGTTGTTAGAATCTAGGGAAAGGATAGTGGATGTTGTGCAACCTTCCGAGGGGGATCTGTGGGGTCACATCGCTTTGACGTGTGCTTCGAAGGGGGTGAGAACGCCTTCCACTTTTTGGTAGGGGCCGTAGGGCATCTCCTTTGTGTTGCGTAATCTTTCTGCTTTTCTCAAATCAGTGGTGGGAGATGGCAGATGTTTCAGATCCTGGCATGATGATTGGTCAAAGGAGGACGGGGCGAGTGGTTCCAGGACGCTTCCATGGCCGTGGCTCTCTATGATGGCAGTGAATTAGGCTATCATGTGTCTAAGGCATGGAACAAATTAGGTCTGGTCACCCATTTTTCGTGTCGCACTTTGAAATCAGAGGGTGGTTGACTATTTGCCGTTGTCTGAGGTCATGTCATGCATTGAAGGCCTTATCGGGGAACACAATCACTGGATCTGGATTAACTGGGCCTTATTCAGACATGCTATCCTTGGACTGAGTTATTATAGTGTTACTTCATTTACTATTGTTTGTTGGCTTTGTAATTTGATAGGAATGAATCATTTTTGTTGTGGTACTTTGGCAGGTACATCAGGAGAAATCAGTTGGATGCCGGTTTCCCTCTGTTTGAAACAGAATCCCTTAAATGGCCAGGTTTTGTTGAGTTCGATGATGTGAATGGAAAAGTATTGACATATTCAGCTCAAGAGGGGTAAGTCTGGGAGCAATTCGTATAAGATGAGCTTTATTTTCTTTCTTGGTAATTTTTTAATTGCAATTGAATATTGCAGAATCTACAAGGTCTTTGACTTGAAGAATTATTGCTTTCTTTACTCAATATCCGATAAAAATGTGCAGGAGATCAAAATCAGGTTGAATATATCTCTGCCCATTCTTAGTAGTATGCCTACTTGATCTTGTACTCTTCTATCCTTGTTGGACAGTTGGACTTATTCGTCAGTTTTTGTTGGCAGTCCAGGGATCATGTTACTAATATCCAACAGATCTCCTGGATATGTTCCTTTAAAGATCCTCTCGATTGAGGATGGCACCGTGCTAAAATCTTTCAACCATTTGCTGCACCGCAACAAGAAGGTCGATTTTATAGAACAGTTCAATGAGAAGCTATTGGTGAAGCAAGAAAACGAGAACCTCCAGATTCTTGATGTAAGCCAAGATGCTATTTTTTGGCCAATTACCAAAAGTTCATACTCATTTGCTGAACCTCATCATCTAGGTGAGGAGTTCTGAGGTGACCGAAGTCGGTAGATCAGAATTCATGACCCCGTCTGCCTTTATCTTCCTGTACGAGAACCATCTCTTCTTAACATTCCGAAACCGGGCAGTTGCTGTATGGAATTTCAAAGGTGAACTAGTGACATCGTTTGAAGATCACATGCTGTGGCATCCTGACTGTAATACAAATAACATCTACATAACTAGTGATCAGGATCTTATCATTTCATACTGCAAAACCGAAGAGGGATGCGATGAAGGAGATGGTATTTTGCCCAAGTTAAATATTTGGCTGATCAAGTTTCTGAGTGCTGTATAGGACTCTTCTGACTGTACGCTGTTGCAGGTGTCGGATCCATCAACATGAGCGACATCCTGACAGGCAAATGCATTGCCAAGATATGCTCCAATGATCCTTCAGTTCAGATTTCCCCGCGGAACAAAGATTTGGCTGGCCAGACCGTGATCCGTTGTAACGTTCGGGAGGCACTTGAAGATGTTACGGCCCTCTTTTATGATGAGGATAGGAACGAGATTTACACCGGCAACAAGCAGGGCCTCTTGCATGTGTGGGCCAACTGACCATATTGCACAACAACCAACATGTTATCCGAAATTCTGACGCATATGTAAATGTAACATGAGATGCATTACTGTATGTGCATCATCTAAAGAGCAGGTGACCCCCTTCCTGAGTCCCAGTATGTCAATGCAATGGCAGGGGCTTTTGTATAGTTGTGTGTTAAATTTTATTATAGTTCTCCCTTCATCCCTTTGGTCCATTTTGGTCTGGGTACTTGCACACTTTTCTTACATGGGCATTAAAAATTTCTAGATCCATACCTTCTAATTAGATGGTTTCCCTTGTAGATTAAGCCATCATTCGTGACCCCCTTCATGAAGGTCAAAATTGGAGAAAGATGTGAGGGATAGGGGAAATAAAAATAGGACCGCTACATTTTAACTATGTTTTGTTTTATTTTATATTGAAAGCCAACGAATTTTTGTGAAGAATTATTTATATAGGAAAATGCTGGAAAAGTTCTTCATGATCCTTATTTGAGACTAAATTATCGCATCCCCCATTGTTTTTAAAATTGATCTATAGACGTTAATCCTATGAGGGGTCAGTCTGTCAGATCGAGTTGGTTCATGAAAGTAAGCCTGTTCAATTGATGGTGACATCTTCGTTCATTAAAATCCCGGATTTGAACCCTTTGTGCAAGGAAAAGTGTTGATCAAACCGAGACGGATTAAAACATGCATAAAATACATGCTTGAATATACTTGAAATAGATGTAAAAAAGTTATGTTTAAAATACGCATGCACATTGATATAAGAGGTGGTAGTAATTTGTGATCGTGTTCTAAATTTTTAATGTTTCTTTCATTTATCTGATTTGCGGATGAGTCATAATATAAATCAGGAAAAGTTCTAAAAATATTTAAAAAAAGGTTTTTATTACTTGTGCCCTATACTCTTTTTTTTGAAATATTTGTGCACATAACTTCTTTGCGCCCCATCCTAAAGACATTAACTTTTATTCCTCTTCTTCCTCCTTTTCTATAAAGCAACCACCACCTCCACAACCTCTATCTCCGCTTTCGCCACACCTCCTATGGCAACTCCTCCTTCGCCCCCTTCTCCTCCAACACCCTCCTCCACCGTCGACGCCACAAGATACAAACAGAGATTCAAGTCGTCGTACCCCTCGTGCCATTGATAAAACTCTTGCAGTGCGCAATGGTGCTCTAGATTTCATCCTATTGCGGCAGGAGTGAATCGTCCCTTCTCCGAGTGACACAATCTACGGTGATGCCACCGCAGCGGCAACGGAGAACGTCAAACGACTCTTACCCAAGTGTTTTCACACATCCCTGGGGTGCTCTGCCCCTGCATTCCCTTTTGCGCCTTCACAATCTCCCATGCACTGGCGGGTACTGCCATAGGAGGCTCGGTGGCACCTTCCACACCCTTAGCGAGCTCCGCCTTTTTGTGGTGCTTCTTGAAGATCATTGGTTTGGGGTTACCCCCTCTTTGACGTGTCAGTCCAAAACTCAAATCCTTAACTCTTGTGGGGTCCACCAAAAACAACTCTCTCTTGTTTGATACATCATACAAATAATTTCTCTTTTATCTTTACAAAAATATATATATATATATATATATATATACAATCTTATCATCTAAAAATTATAAAATATTCAACTTTTACTCACATTTCCAAATTCCAATACAATCAAATCACAATAACTGTTCACATTTCCAAATTTCAATGCAATTACATCACATCAAACCCTCTCAATCCCAAATCCTTTATCCACACCAAAACACACAAACTAGTTATCTACCCCGGGAAATCCACTACTCGAACGCACCCTAAGGTTTTAAAATATAACTGAACATGAAACCAGAAAGGTATTGGTTTTGGATTTTTATGGTTGACCAATGGGACCTGTGATGAATCCCTATTCAACATTCTTTATTCTTTTATTTTAGCTAATTATCTTGGCAAAGCATTATGTAAATATGTGTAAATACAATAACTTAGCAATATGCATGCATGTGTTAATATTATATAATTAGCATGTATTTGTGCATAAATAAAAGAATACATAATAAAAAGAAAAAGAAGGAAGTATTTAGAATAAATACCGAGTGACCCGAACCCCAAGAGAGGGCCAAGCATTGACCTGATCGCCAAATAAAATAGGTAGAAAGAGATAGGGCCACTCCATCTTATATATATGTATCATATGTGTACATAATTTATTTTTACAAAAATAAGTATATGTTTTTACTTCCTTGTATATATTTCTATAAATAAAATAAAAATAAATAAATAAAAATAAAAATAAAATTCTCCCTCACTTGTACATAATACATGTATATAGGTCTTCTTCCCTATTTATTTTTATACTTGTAAATGCTTAATAAAATAAAACAAAAATTGTTTTATACTCCAAAAATTATTTTATAAATAAATAAAATATAAAATTAGGATATTTGTGTAAAAATAACAAATAAAAAATAATTGTACAAAATACATAGGTATATTATACATGTATATAATACATTATACTGTATACACAATAATTTATTTTTCATAAAAATAAATAAAAATCACAGAAAAATAGTTTGAAAAATAGAAAACATTTTTCATCTTATATACTTTTTAATTTAAAATCATTTATTCTTTTTTATTGAATTTGTAAATATTTTTGTAAATCCAATTTTCTGATTTGTCCACGGTGGATCGTTGACTCGGGTCAACCCCCTCTTCCAGGGCTTGACCTGACCCGACTGCTCCGTTGAACCTCCTTCTCCCATTTATCCCGGGCGGATCACGCGTCCCCATGCTCCGAATCTTCGCCTGTACCTCCCCCGTGGATCACTAACCCTCATGGATCCCTAGGAAGGCACGGATCTTCCTCGGTTTGCACGCTTCGACCCTGTTTCTCCGGCTACCTGGGAGCACTATAAAATCTCTTATCCAACTCCCCAGGTCCGCAACTCGCGCCTCACTCCCTCTCGATACCCTAGAACCCTTCAGCGTGGTGACAGCCGTCTGAGGAGCCCTTCGGTGGTCGATTCGGTGCAGTGTAGCCGACGCTCGCTCTTCGTGGCCGGACCTCCGCCACGAGAAGACTCTCTCGCTTTCTGCCGCTTGGTCGAGGCCATTGAAGGATACAGGAAAATCCTCAAGCGCATCATGGAAGCATGATGATCGCATCAAATGCGATCGGGAGTGACTAGTCGCACTAGTAGCTCGAAGCAGCGGAAATTAAAATTTTCTATGTGACGAAACCACATGATCTGAGAACACTTCTCGGATCGTTTCGTCTAAACCACAAACAAGTAATAGGATTACTTCTTAAAGCGTGGTTGCGATCGAGTCTCTAAACAAAGAGACCTCCTGTCTCAAGTCCGATCCGACAGAGGAGACGCTTGCGAGCACATGGATGAGACGCGTGCTTCTCGCAATCCATGTTGATGATCCAAGCCAGGGATCTCCTGATCTCGACAAACGAGATACGACGTATTCTTCACGAGCAAGGCACGCCGAAGTAGACGGAGATCACGAGCAAACTATCGGGCAGCATAACGACGACGCTGCATCGATGGAGGATCTCTTTAGGGCATCCATAGTGGACGGTCACATAAGAGATAGAGAGAATGGGCATGTAGAGAGAAAGAGAGAGAGAGAGAGCATTCATTGATGTCGAGTCTCTCAGAAGAGCAAGGGGTGCCTCTTCTTATGTAGGGTTTTAGGAGTCCATGGATCTCAATCCATGGACAACACATAATCAACGGATGAGATTGATTGTGTCCCTTTCAACGGTTAGGATTGTTGTTGGTAAAACAAAACAACAAGTGATTTAATTCAAATTAATTATCATTGATAAATCAATATAATTAATCTCAAATTAAATCACTTTTGACTAGAGATAGGATAATGAGAAGACCATGGTCCTCTCCTAAAAAAGGGGGGACGGTTACTCTACTCCTCTAGAGGAGTTGTAGCCATCCTCTCTTATTACAGGGGACTTGGTCAATATCATTAATATATCATGAGATCTCATTATCTCATGATATCTCCTATAACTCTTGTCAAAATAATTTTCACAAAAAATAATTCCAAATTACCTTTTGGAAAAATATCAATCAAGCCATTGAAAAAATGTGAATCTCATTCACAAACCAAAACTAAATGTAATTATATTTTCAATTAATTGTTCAATGTAAATCCAATTCACATTAACAATTAATCAACAAATATAAAACACAATATGCTCTCTATAATATATTATAAATCACATTTATAATATATATAATTAATACGAATAGTGATATCCATATTCATATCCATGATAATTAAATCATATTTAATTATCTTGGATTTCTTTTCTCATGTGCCCAAATAACATGAATCACATTCACATTATTCATATCTTTGATAATTAAATCACATTTAATTATCTTAGATATCTCTCCTTATAATATGAATCAAATTCATATTATCCATGATAATTAAATCATAATTAATTATCAATTTTCTCGATGATTGGATACACATATCAACAATGAAATTATCCATGAACTCTTTCAAGGATAATGCGCTTTCTCCGCGGATACTTGGAGATAAGTATAGGGCGATTGTATTGTTTCACGTATAGTGATTTGGATATTGAGATCACATCTCAAATCCAGATCTCAGGCCTCCCATAGATGCTTGATTAAATCAAGACCGCAAATCTAATCTTCTCATTGAATCTGAATCACATTCAGATCAATGTCCAACATTTGGACTAAGATTAGATTACTTCTCTAGTGAGAGGAGTCACTAAAATCCAGAACCGTTTCATTACTCCCTAGGAATGGAAGCGTCATGGTTATACAATCATTTATGATCACATCATCCTCAGGTATTCCCAATACCTGTACATCCTGCATACTGGAAGACTCAGAATAAACCCGAAGTATTAGATCAACTTTATACTGTCTACTTCAGGGTTTTATCAGTAAGTTTCTCATTTGATCATTGGGAGTTGGTATCAATCATATACTTTCCAAAAGCATATATCATACCAGGTCTTGATCATATACTTTCCAAAAGTATATATCAAACCTACAAATTCAGTCAAGCTTCCAAAGCGAGACAACCGTGCGCACGGAATTTGATTCTTCCCAATATCTCATGAGTGAGCTCATGTCTTCCGGTTCAGTAATGAGCCTATATGATCCCTTTGAGAGATCGTATTACTCATATGCCCTTGCATGCACACCAGCGCGCCGGTGTATAGACCTTGGTTAGGTTATCAGCCTATTGGTCTACTAAATGTACATACTCAGACTTATAGTAACACATCTGTCTCCAGTCAGAGGATGTGTGCCTGTACCGTGACAGCATAAGATATAGGACTTTGGTTGTCTCGATATCGTTAGTCAACCCTTTGACTTAACTAATCTGACACCTCCGAATCTCTATTCCTATGCAGAGAACCTACATCAAGAGGTCGGTCATATATCATCCTATGAGAGAAAGGATTGCCATCTCCTACTCAGGTTGGAGATCACATCTTAACAATCATTTGACGGTGCTTGATGAGTCCTCAATCTAACCCTTTAGATATTCATCCAAGCACCCGCCTCTACGATTTAATTATTGAATCAACAGCTGTATGATTATTGAGATGGCCATGGTACATGACCCTAATTGTACTAAGGGACCTATTATGCAAATTATGTATTCTTTATTTCAGATCAAGGAATGATATTCGCAATAACATTTATTTCATAATGGCTCGCCGTGGGCTCGCATGTCCAACAGCCATAACCCCACCGATCATCTCGCCTAGAGCTAAGGAACATGTCTGGACCTTCAGGTAACCCGTTATCCCTTCCTAGCTCTTCATTTGATCCAATCTTTCATCTGTACGCCACCGTAGCTCCTCCAGCTCCGACCAACCAGTCGGAGCTTAGTCGTCCACATCCAACTGCTCAGATATCCGCGCACTCTCATCCTACATCTTCCCACGCAATCTGATCACCATGATCTTAGCTTGTATAGTAAGGGTTATGTCCCAGATCTCCCTCTATTGCGATCGCTGGAGATCGACCCCGTTCACCTTCGCTTCTTTCATCTTTAGCTCTAATAAACCAGACCGGAGTGTAGCCCCGAGTCTTGGCCTTGCATTACATGTATCCTTGAGCGTGAGGAGCGTTATCTATCTTCCAGCTGTACGGCGGAGCTCCTCCAGACCGAGCTCTTCCATCCAGTCCATCTGACCGTTCGCCGGACGATCACAGCCCACTGCTCGACGCGGAGTGCCTCCCCGGAGGTGCTCGACCTGTTGGAGGTCTGATCGGTCGGGCGGATTCGCCCCGGTCCCAGTTCGAAGTTCGCCAGCTCCCTGTTCGTCCACCATCCTCCGTCACCATTGGATGAGGAGCGGAGCACCAGATTCCATCTGAGCCATCCATCGTTGCAGCCTTTCAACCGTTGATCTGACATCATCTGACACATCTGCGCCACACGTAGGGAACATTCCCTGACCGCCAGATATGCTATTACAGAGGACCAGAACCGCACGATCTTGCTCACCAGCGGCCGATGCGTGGCCATCCACACGCGACTCACGTGCCTTGAGGGTATATTGCGCCTTTTACCCTGCATTTCTTTTAGTTTATGTTTTAGTTTGTAAAATAAAAGTTACAGTTGGACCTTGTTGCATATCAGTCCTTTTAGTTTTTGATATTTACAGTTTAGTTTTTATAGTTTGGAGGCACGTGCTTGGTCACGTGAATAGTAGGTTATTTGCATTATCTTCCTCAGCTTTTCATGTGTTAAGGTTTGATTGAATATTTTTCAAATTTGCATATATGCTCCTGTGAGTGCTAATTTGATGCATGTGCGTATTTTAGTGGATAAATTGCATCTTCCGCCTGGGACTTTTATTGCTTGTTATGATTTAGTCCCAAAACTTAAATAAATTGCATTTAGGTCCCTATTATCTGTGTGTCTTGTCTTTAATCAAATAAATATCGAAATTACTACAAAAAAATTTACACGTAGCTTCTGCTACTGTGTAGTATTTTTGTGATTCATTTTGATTTTATTTGATATTTTCTAAAAATCAAAAAACCTAAAAAGTGTCTCTGTATGTTTTGAAAAATCAATTAAAAAAATAAAAATAGCCTCAAAAATTACAAAAAAATCTGTGAGTACTTGTTTTGTCTTGTTTTAGTTTTTATATGATTTTTGTTTCATTCCCTCTTATAAAACCCCTAAAAATTAAAAAAGAATAAAACCCTAATAAAAATTATTAAAAATTCATAAAAAAATAAACAAATGTTTTTAGATTCTGTAGGTAGATTTTATTTTATATTTTCACACAAAATTGTTGCTCAGATTTTATAGGCACTTTAAATATTTTGAAAGTGCTTGTCAATCTCGGTTGTACACTGTTTGCATTTTTCTTATTTCTTTTATTTTTAGAAAATTAAATAAAAATCAGAAAAACACTTCAAAATTCCCAAAAATACCTGATTTTTTTTAAAAACATAAAACAATTTTTGTTTTGAATTTTTAAGTCATTTTGGCCCTTTAAATATATGCTTGAATATTTTTTGGCCTTTTTCTTCATTTCTTTTCTTAATAGAAAATCATAAAAAAAATTAGAAATTAAAAACCACCAAAAATTCCTTATTTCCTTGATTACCTGACTACTTTGTAGGTTTCATTCTGTGCTCCTTGTGTTCGACCCTGGTAGCTATACCAGGCTAAATAAGTAGCAAGACCGCTTGCCTTGGTTTTTATGTTTTATTGATTTCGTTGATGGTCAATTTTTTCTTGTTGATTACGCCTTGCGATTCGGGTCACAACAAACCTAGATATTCTTTAACCCGAGTTGGATCCGCAGGTCATCAATCGACCAGTCGAACCGGCAATGACATCAACAATGCATACAAATCAGAAAACAATGAAATTGTTGTGTTGTTGGTTTATTTTATATGATCCAACCGAGTAAAATGGAGTTAACACTTAATTTATATCCTTATTTTTTTACAATTACATGTATATCCCTATATTTTTTAATAAAATTCATAGTAATGCCCGTTTATTAGTACGTTTGTTCTCCTATATTAACAAAAGGACTATTATTAATTTTTTAACAATAGGGGTACACATGTAATTGCCAAAAGTGAAAGGTACAAATATTATTAGAAAAACTTGAAAGAACACAATAAATATATTTTATCAAATTTATATAAATACATAACCATGATTTAGTATTAATAATTTTAAAATAATTCAAACCAATTGAGGAAAAGTGCTATTAACTCACTGCTTCTCATATATGAATATAACAACTTCTTCTTTATGTGGAGCCATCATTTGTTGTAATTGGAATGAGACAAACTCATGCATAATGTGATAAGAGAGAGATAATGCTCGCAAAGAAGGAAGCAATATTGAGTCATTGACACACATGGAAGGAGAAGAGATAAAGGAGTGTCATACAATGGGTTAGAATGAAACTAGATTATGATAGTTTTTTTAAAAAATACAATTTATTAAATAACTATGAGTTATTTTTTGTTAAAAATAGATGGTCGAACCGGTTATTTTGTTCAATTGGTTGAACTAGGTTAATGTTGTTCAACTAGGTTTTCATTGATTTTTATTTTTTGAGAAAAAAAATTAATGGTTGGACAAATTTTTTCAATTCTTGATTTAACCTGTTGAACCGACCAGTTCGGTTCGACTTTTAAAACCGTGCTTATCTCTCTCTCTCATAAGTCAAGCCATCAAACCTTCACCCTGAAGTCAGAACCCAAACGAAACCCACTTCTCTCTCTCCCCCCTCTCTCTCATCCCTTATCCTCCTCCAACATATCTCCGGTCGCTTGCAAATCTACAAACAACCCATTAGCCAGAGCCAATTCCTACATCTCCTCCTAGCTAAACCATTTCTGATCCCATTCAAAACTTATATGTCATTCCTTAAATTCTCCAGCCACCATAAAAGATACCGCCCACTCGTGGACATTGCGGCTATACACTTGTAGTATGGAAATCCAACGGTCGATCAAAAATAATCACACTTAAATTAATGTGGAAACTAATCTCAATGCAATCATTTTACTTGGGTAAGTCCCATGGTCGGCATGAGGAGGTAATATGATGGTATAGAAGTATTTCTCAAATAATTCGGAAAATTTATATTTTCAAAAGAAGAATATTTTTTAATTCTGTTTGATTTTATAATTTTTATGGATTTTTAGATCTAAAAGATGTAATTAATTCAAATAAATATAATGCATGGATTTGACAAATATTTTAATACAAGAAATAATGATATGCAATCTGTGTGAACAAAATGAATATATGTATTTTTTTATTTTAGTTTTAAATGATGAATAATGAATGCAAGATGGTGATGCAAGTGAAGCAAGTAGGAACCTAGCTGGCCAACTCAATCAATCAAGTCCATAGTCCGTCCCCCTTTGATTAATTTCAAAAAGTAAATGATCAATCAATGTCAAATTCGTTCCCCACATCAATTTCCCAATTTCTACAATTATTGAGCAATAAAATTCAATATCAATGAATAAACGAGCTCTCAAATGATAAATCACTTTCTCAATTTTATTGATAGCAGCTTTTTGGGTTCACACCTATAAGGCGGAAGCTCTTTTTTCTTTCAAAAAAATTTTTATTGATAACAAATATACCTCAAAATCAATATCTTAATGTTATATGATAGAGCAAGTCGATAGGTTCAAAATGACATAAAGATCACTAAAATATGATAATAATGCTCAAGAAATCATTAATGAAGTTTATAGACCAAATTATAACTAAAATAAATAAATCTTAAATATACCCTCATAGGGCCATGGATGCAATTCTTGATACCCAGCTGGACGTCCTTTTAACTACCCTTTGACAGGGGTATTAGCGTGATTATCTGGAAGTGGGAGGGTATAGAGCATAATTTCTCCAAGGTCACATAGTTGTGCTCATGACTGAGCTTCTTTGGAGATCATGATAAGCATGAGGGCCCGAGCGCAAGATGTCCTTGACCGCGTGGGTTGTACGTGAGTACATGCTTAGTCGGCGGCTGAGGTTTGGCGGCTCGACCCTCCACGTGGAGCTCTTAGATTGTTGGGATCCCTTCGAGGCACGAGATTCGGGTTGGGTTTGGGGAAGGGGGGAGGCGATCAACGGTGACTGTACTCCTCCCCACTCTTCTCCGTCGTTCTTCTTCCTCCGATGGCTAACACATGCCCACGGGCTGTCATGGCTGATGCTATGTGTGCTCCTGTTGTCCTCTAATGGTGGAGTCCCTCCTGATGCATTCCTGCAAAGATGGTGAGTGCTCGAGTACACTGACTCAACCTGGTCGTGAAGGCTCATAGAGATATGAAATAAGGCGGAGGTAGAAGGGGCGAGGTGGAGCTCTGGGCGCACACATGGGGTCTGGAGCAACAAGGATGGTGGGCTGCGAAGGATATAAGAAGAATGCAAGGGGATGTTGAAGGTGGAGGCGCTCGATCAACGGTGATTTGGGTTTTGAATAAAAGAGAAAGTGGATGCGAGGAACATGAGGTCGATTGAACGAATGAAGTGGAAATAAGAAGCATGATAAGAGAGATAGGTAAAGAGATTATACCTATATGTATCGCCTGAAATTGGACGCGGGGGAGTGTCTTCGATCTTGTGTTACGGTGAGACTTGGCTGCCTATCGAAGAGTAGCAACACACAAGGATGTGTTTGATGTCATCGCAGATCACGTCGATTTTAGGAGGTTCTTTACCTGAGCTTGCTCTATGCATCTATGACCGGCTCGTGCTTCTCATATCCTTCCCCTCTCTTGAGTTGATTGACAAAAAATGTTGGTGGATGATCTTTGAAGATGGTTTGTTTGGGTTCAAATGGGGTGAGAAGGGGATTTGGAATGGTTACAATCGTCGAGGATTGGGTTTCTTCGTGATGTGGCTACGGTGGTTAGAGGGAGGTGACAAGGGGGCGTTGGGGATTGGAGGTAGGAGATGGGTGAGAGGATAAGGGGTCGTGCTGGTGGTGACTCACCCAGAGAGGATAGTCAGTTAGAGGCGTATGGGTTTCGGATTTCACTGTGAAGAATGGGGAATGGATAAGGTGGTTTGGGTGGCGATGGAGGTTGGAGACGAAGGGTTTCTAGGTGATTGGAACGGAGGGGATACTGGATTTTGGTTGACGGTTGTTAGGCACGGAGTTGGGTGCTGACTGGAGAGAAACGAACGAGGGAGGAGGATCCTACGCGGAGTAGCTCGGCTGGAGGAAGAAGGCGATGGGTGAGCCATTGGATCGCACCCGATACAATGGTGGTGGATAGATGCTCACGAGTAGAGCACGTGAGGCGAGCGGGGAAAAGGTGGGAATGGTCTCGACCGTTGGATCAAACTCGATCCAACAACCTGAATGAGGGATGCAAGAGGGCAAAAGTTGGCTCAGTGAGGTTTTGACACGAGGATGCATTGACCACTGACTATGCATGAAAAATGAAAGAAAATAAATAAGAATTAACATATGATCTCAAATGCAAAAATATCAAAATGTGAAAATGTAGATCTAAATGCATCCCACAATGTTCATGAAGGACTCAAATGCAACCCAACTCAACTATGCAAGATATGCATTTTTTGAGATATTCTATGTATATAAATTATCATTTTTTTAGTTTTGCAATTTTTAGTTGCTTTTCTACAAAAAATCAAATATAGCATGAATTAATGCAATGTACTCAAATGCATTTTGGGTATTGCATATATATATATATATATGAATTTATCTCTCAACTCAGGTCAGAGTGTATCTTTTTCTGTATTTTGTGTTATTTTTATTTTGATTTTTATGTAATTAGTTAAAACATGAAATAAAATAAAGAAATAAATCAAAAGGAGTTAAATATGTACATGAAATTATATGTAAAAAATTAATAAATATGTATAATGCATAGTTTAGTCCCTCAGAATTCAAATTTCACAAATGAACTCTGATTCTTTTGTATTTCATCTTGAAGATAATTAAATGTACATTAATCCAAAAGTGAGTAGAGTGAAATTGAACATTGTATAAGAGAGACATCAGCTTTTACAGCTTTCTATCGTGCAATTAGGGGTTGGATTTTTTCAAATAAATATAAGTTAGTATTTTTTATTTTTCTTTCATTAATGCTAGTGATATGTACATAATGGAATTAGTTTCATATCAATTGGAGTTAAAGATGAGTTAATTAAAAATAGGTGAAGTTAGGTGAAATCTACAAATAATTATGAATGCAAAATGAAATGCTAATTTATGCAAATTATTTACAATTGCATGAATGTTAATTTTGAGATATAAACATATGAAAACACCTAATTTCTTGGGGAAAAGCTCTATTTTCATCTAATTAGAGTGATGAATCACAAATTCATCAGGCCATATACCTAAACCTTGCTCGTCCCTACGCAACTAAAGGATGAATAGGTGAAATGAGATTATGTTCCATACTAAGATCATGAACAGAAGGTGAAAATGGAGCTCAATCCGACCTTCGAGTTATTAGTTTGACAGAACTCCCGTGAGAATTAGGGTTTTAAAATCACCAGTCTCCAAGTTCTATACATCATTGTAGAGGTTCAGCTCATAAGTCATCTTATATCATCCCCCTCCCAAAGCATACCTTGTGAACATTGAACCACTATCTCCTGTGTATGAAGGGTGGTAGCTCTCCCCATTCAAAATGTTGAATTACATGCAAACCTCTCCTCCAGTAACTCATTCTCGGGGAGTCATGTATTTCCTTCTAAATTCAGGTACGCTCTAGTTCGCAACGAGTATACATGGAGAAGTCTAGAAGAACGAGAAAAGAACTATAGTGTGAACAGTGTAGTTACATCTCCTGTAAAGCTTGGTCAATTTCGCCAAGTCTCCACCAAGATATGCATGATATCTGAAGCTTGGACCATTGTGGTTAATAATGTACTTGGGAATTGGCTCCTTTGGTATGAATTATTGTTGCACTGCATTGATCTTTTATGCACCTATGAATATAGAATCTTTTTTCTGCCCATATTTTTGGGTCTTAGAAAAACTACACTAGCAGTCCATTCCTCATCTGGAGCTTTATTTCAATCCGTATTCCAATCTTTAGATGTCCACACTATCATAAAAAGAAACCCACACAGTCTTCCAATACCCCGTCCAAGCAGAGTTAGGTGCATAATGCTAGAGTACATATTAATTTCCTATTCAAGAATCGTACTCAGAATGAGGTGACCAGGTTAGACACTAAAAGTCGAAGTATGAACATTGTCATGCAGAACTCAGGGATTTTAAGTCTAGGACCTGAAGCTTCTAAAATCCAATTTCTCAGTAAATTTCCTCTGATAATTAAGTGGATTAAGGTCAAGTCAAGACCACTCTCGATTTTTACTCACGACTCAGTTCAGAACCTAATAACTTTTCACCAATACAAATGTATGGTATGGTGAATGAAATGTAGATGCATGGAACACATTTTTTATTTTTTATTTTTTTCTTATTATATTATTTATTTCTTAAATTTTTTAATAAGGTTATACACATATTGTACATATTTACAAGTATTTTACATATTCTACATATTTTACAAATTTTTACAGATTTTCAGAATTATCTACACCCATATTGAGTTAGTGTTATATATATACAGAAATACAATACCGTATAATACAATGCAATGTGGAATATGTAGACAATGCAAATCACCTCACCTATACTTAGCGTATACTAAGTATAAAAGGGTGCAAAGAATAAAGGAATGGGGTAGAAGTCGACCGCCCCCACTATACTTAGGCTCTAGGTCAGCTTAAGCATGGAAGAGAGCAAAAATGGGGCGATCGAGGGCAAGAGGAGAGAAGATGAGTATAAACAGGATGGGCATTGCTCCCTCTATACTTAGGCTTTTGCCTAAGTATATAATGAGTATAAGAGATCCGACATGATCGGGAGAGAATGTACAGAAGATCATGGTGGTTAGAGCACTACTCAGGAGTCTGAGAGGTGAGGTGTACACGTGCAAGGTGCCATGCAGAGCCCGTTGATATGTCTTATGGATATGCTTTATGCATGATAATTTATTCTACTCTTGGCAGCCGATTATCTCATTCAACGAGTGGTTTCAATAACTGCCCATTTACTAGAAATGCTGGTGCACCCTCTGTGAGTTTTGAGATCACAACATTACCGCTCTTAGATACTGCTCGGACAATGTAGGGCCTGATGAATAATTGATTCATCACTCTAAAAGATGAAAATAGAGCAATTTTCCCAAGTAATTACTTGCATTTCTTCATCTATATTGCATTATTACCATTCATGCATGTGTAAATAAGATTCACATTTTAGCATGCAAAAAGAAGCCCAAAAACCTTGTAAATTATCACATGTATATTACATATTTTCAGTGATTTTTATTTATTTTTCACTAACTCAAAATTTTAAAAAAAGTAGATCTAAATGGAGGCGAAGAATCCATGTAGCCAACCCTACTTAATTGTGGGAAAAGGCTTTGTTGTTGTTGTTGAACTCAAAATAAAATAGAATCAACACTATAATGTATATATTACTAATACAAATAAAATAAAAATACAAAAAAAGCTAACTTGTATATTTGCTCAATAAACACAAACCCTATTAGCAATGTGAGCCCGGGGCGAACCATTTCTACAATAATTGTTATTGTAATATTTAATACACCAATAAAAGTAATTGATTTATTTCACTCTCGGTCTGGGATTAAATGATTGAATGCACTATAAGGTCCCTTCGTACAATTAAGGGTTATGTACCATTACCATCTTGTTAATCATACAACTATTGATTCAATTGTTGAATCACAGAGGTTGGGGCTTGGATGGATAACTAAAGGGTTAGATTGGGGACTCATCAAGCACCATCAAATGATTGTTATGAGTTGATCTCCATCCTGAGAAGGAGATGGCAATCCTTCTCTAAAAGGCCAATATCTGAACGACCTCTTGATGCAGGTCCTCTATATAGGGATAGAGATTAAGAGGTGTCAGATAAGTTAGGTCAAAGAGTTGACTTAATGAGATCGAGATAACCAAGACCTATGTCGTATACTGTTGTCGTATACTGTCACGATATAAGCATGCATCCTCTGACCGAAGACAGATGGGTTATTATATGTCTGAGTACGTACATTTAGTAGACCGATAGGTTGATGGCCTAATCAAGGTCTATACATGGCGAGTCGGTGTGCATATAAGGGCATATGGGTAATACGAACTCTCAAAGGGATCATACAGGTTCACTTGTGAACCAGAAGACATGATCTCACTCATGGGGTATTGGGATCGATCAAATTCCATGCATGGTCCTCTTGCTTAAGAAGCATGACATGAATTTGTAGGAATAATATATGCTTTTGGAAAGTATATGATCGATACCAGTTCCCAATGACCGAATGAGTAACTTAATGATAAAACCCCGAAGGTGACTATCCAAAAGAGATCTAAAACTTCGGGTTTATTCTAGGTCTTCCAGTCTGTAGGATGTACAGGTATCAGGAATACCCGAGGGTGATGTAATCATAAACGATTGTAAAACCATAACGCTTCCCTATCGAGAGAGTGATGAAACAAGTATGGATTTTAGTGACTCCTCTCAGTAGAGAAGTAATCTAATCTTAGTCCAAATGTGGGACATTGATCTGAATATGATTCAATGCAATTAGGAGATTAGATTTACGGCTTTGATTTAATCAAACATCCGTGGGAATGATGAACCGTGAAACCGCCTCTTTAGTTGTCAAAAATTGTAGTATAGGAGGCAATTTACGATCGATCAAAAACCACAAACTTTAAATATTGTGGAGAACCTATACTTGGCAAGTCTACCAAGGTCCAATACAGGGAACGATGATTTTTAGTTGTGTGGTTTTAAATTAATTTAAATAATTAATTAATTGCAATGTTAATTTCTATGTCGAGAGAATACAATGAAATGAAATGAGATACAAAGAAAATAAACAGAGAGAATAAAACTGAAGCACCGGATCTGATATTATGATTTTTACTCTAGAAAATAATAATAAATATCCTCAAAATTAAATCACAGATAAAAAGATATCAAATCAAGAAATATATATCAAATTAAATCTAGATGCAGGCAAGAGTGCAAATATATCTATGAATAATCCTACAAATTACAGAGATAAAAAAATGATTTTATCGACAAATTTTTAATCTCCAACATCTCTCTAATCTAATCCTCAACTAAATAGATTTTGATCACGTAAAATAACGAGAGATTAAATTAAATCCTTCATTATCACACCCTAACAAAAATTAAATCCTAAATTATGAGATCAATAATTACGAGAGGAATAAATAAAAATCTCCTCAAATGGGCCCCTATAGATATTGATTTCTCAAAAATCAATTAATCAATTAAAAAATAGAATCCCTGCAAAATAGGTTGCCAATTGTCTCAATAGAATACGACACAAAATGTCAATAATCAGCCAGCATTTGTCAACAAAGATCCTCAGATAATAAACCTCAATAAATAGTCTCAGATTGGTCCACAAGTTATGCAAAATTATAGAGCACGAAATATGCTTCAAAACGACATGTTATAAGCTAAAATCGGAGTTCAGATGGAGAAGATATGCTAAAATAAAGATCTAGAGACTAAAATGTAATAAAAATAAAGTTTTCTTCTTAATTTGGTCCCTGGAGGGACTTATTTGTAAAAACCAAAAGCAGAAGGACCTTCCTATAAAATATCCCAGGTGTGGGTATTTCTGTAATTTTAAGGAGTTACGAGGGTGCGGGCAAAATTAGCCCAAATGGAACGTGCTCAACACGTGCTCTCGGCTGGCGAGGGCAATTGCGTAATTGGTTGGAGTTACAGGGCTACCACCGTAATTTTTCCTTCAGCAACGTGCGAGTCACGTGCTATGGAGGTTCGACCACGATGGCATAGGCTCGGATCCATGTGGCGGTCGTTGGGTGCTCTGGTTGACCCGAGCCTCGAGGCACAAAAGGAGGCTCGAGGATAGCTACGTGGTGGTGAGAGAGCCATTGGATCAAGGGTCGACCCCTGATCCTACGGTAGTCATTGGCGCTCTGGTCATGAGGAGGTCATGGCAGGCCAAGGCGGCGGCGATAGAGGTGCACGGCAGAGCTCGACCGACACACATCTGAGCATTGATGCTACATTTGGCTCACGGATTGGCGAGGAGGGGTGCAATAGGGGGGGGGGGGGAGTGCACGCAGGTGGCTCACGGTCCCTTGCTCATCGACACACGACAGAGCAAGGGAGGTGATGGAGCTGACACAACAGAGGTGGTTGTTGGCGGAGCGTGAGGGCGGCGAGGCATCGGGTGGAGCGGGAGACACAGTGGCACGATCGTTAGCCAAGGGCAGCGCTGCGCCTCAATCAACACACGGCCGAGGCGGTGGAGCTGATGCAACCAGTTATTTTCCTGCAAAGGTTAGCCCAACGAAAAAAAAGGGGAGATGGAGCTCCTGCGCGGATGGAGGAATGTGATCTAGGGATCTAGCCTTTGCAAGGCTGGAGGTGGAAGGCTTGAGAGATAGAGGGGAAGTGACAAGGGAAGCGGTGTGGGGACTGTCGAGTTGTCAAAGGTGAATGTTGATGGAGGAAGGCACGAGGGCGGAGGGGAAATTAGGAGTGATTTCGATGGCAGAAGAAGATGAACAAGACAACAAAGAAATTGAAAGAGAAAAGCGAATAAGAGGGACTACCTGGAGGGCGATCTGAGTGGAATAGAAAGAGGGGTAAGTCGAGGGCGAGTATTCATCAATAAAGGATGAATCCAGTGTATGGGGATTCACTTGAAAGAGGAGTTGGGACGTCCTCTAAAGTCGTTGCTCGACAGGCCTGGCGAAGAAGCTCTTAGCTCTACTGCCTTGAAGAAGACAACTACTCAGCCGTGAAGTGGTCGAGGATCACACCACCCCTCGGTCTCGACGTCGCTTGTGGTGGTCTTGCCATCTGCTGTCATCTGAGGCCGAGATCGAGCTGGAAAGGAAGGGTTTAATTGATGGACACAGAGGATGACCAACGGAGGAGGTTTTACAGGAGGAAATGGGTAATGACTAAGACACGAGAGCGACGATAGAGGGGCATTACATGCAGGAGATGGGTAGCAGCCATAGGGAGGTGTTTCGAGGCGGAGTCGGTGCAACGCATGAGGAAGGGGATGGTCAAATGCTCTGCATGTGATCGAGGGTGAGAGAGAAGAGTAGGAGGGGATGGTAGGAGAGAGATGGAGAGGGTCACACGTGGCATGCCCAGGGACTGCAATGAGTCACCGAAAAATTTCAAAATTAAAAAAGGAAAGAAAAATAGAAAAGAAATAGAAGGAGACCCTGGATAAAAAAATTTCCTTCACAAAAGTTATTCATCTCGACAAGATCTACAACTTTTATAAAGGAACCATGAGAAAAAGAGGTCATCTGTACAAAGTGGTATTTTTGGTGGTTCTCATGTGTATAGAAAATTGACTTTTTGGAGTTTTGTAATTTTTTAGTGATTTTTAAAGAAGACAAAATTATATAAAAATACGATAAAATAAAAGACATTTATTTACATATTAATCTATTTTTTAGATTTTTAGTAAATAAGAAAATATGGGAATAAAATAGAAGTACGAAACAAGCAAATTTTGTACAGACTCACAGAGGTCACTCAGACACAACCAGTTTCTTTGATTTCAGTCTTAATTGGATTTGGATTTTTATGCCACTTGATAAAACTTTTATCAAAGAACACATATGAAAAAGAAATAAACTAAAATGGGTTAATTATATACATAAAACTCAAGTCAAAAATCGTAAAAAGGTAAAATGCGCAAAAGAGGCCAAAATCCAACTTTCACATATGAGCTCTGAATTTTATGAAATTGGTCTTGTTTTGAATATATTTGAAAATGGAGTACTTTAAAAGTGAGTGGACCGAAATCAGACACTGTATGAGGAAGATATGCGTGTTTTAATCCGTCTGACGTGAAATTTGATTTTGGGTTTATTTGTCACTTATTTGAGTTAGCAATTTATTTATAATTTTTATTTATTCTTATTAGTAATATCTGCATAATGTATTGGTTCCTTATTTTATGCAATTATGCATGATGAAATGTGAATATTATTTACACATGTATGAATGCTAATGTTGTTATATTGATGATTAAATGCATATGAATTTTGGGGAACATAGCTTAATTTACCAAGTTAAGCATGTTGGATCAGAGACTCATCATACCCCTATACTTAACCATGCTCGCCCCCGAGAATCAATGAATGAATGATTTAATTGGATAAATCCTTGATCGTGCATGTGAATTTCAAGGCTCAATTCATCGAAGACCCTTCATTTGAGTGATCCTAAAATTTTGGGCTCAACCATGCTTCAATCAAAAGGAATCCAACTTCTCCAATTATCAAACTCTCTATTTGTACATATAATATAAGGATATAACTTTTAGTATACCACATCCATGAGAGTCAAGTCAAGATGTCACTTAAGGTCCCAATCCAGGAGACTCTCCTCTAGACCTAATTCTCAACATTAGGGAATAAGTCAGTTTTTGCATTCAGTCTATCATCTCATTAGTTTGTCAGACTTGAAAGTGTAGATGGAAGGTTAGATGATGGAGGACATAGGATTGTGTAAATTATTCTCTCCCTTACATTGGAACAAGGATCCTCTCGAGTGTCTTATTACTCAACACATGTATATTTTTATTTTGTTGATCAATGTGTCTGTCAAGAGAATTTGGAGTCGTCTGCACTTGTTTTCCTGGGAGTACACTGGGGTGTGTCTCTTTTGAGTATCTAAGATACCTTCGACACCTAAACTTGTATCACTATACTATGCAGAGCCCTTTTTTGGTGCTAGCCCGACTCCTTGGTCCTAATAGCATTTGGTCCAAGTGGGCACTTTGCAATGGTTGGGAGCGCTCGCCCTTTGGTGGAAGCTCATTTGAATTTGAATTTGTAATGATAGAGCCTTTCTTTGAATATTTATTTCTTTCTTTTCTTTTTGGCTAGCTCCACTGCTTTTACCAAAAGTTGACGCACACTGATCAACAATTTAATTAGGTTTCATCGCATCCTGGCACATAGGTAGATATCAAGCGATAGCATGCGAACTTGTTCACATACTGGGTAGGATATTGTTGACACTTAGGTTTCTTGAAGCCTTCATTAACTTTATCCCATCCTCGAGCATCATTAAATCAGGTCTAGGCTCAAATCACCAGTCCCAGTTCTTCATGTGATAACTCGACTCATCTCATCAATCATGCAGTAGTGTAAGTGATGTGTTGATCATATTCTTTAGACAGTAGAGATGAAGAGTGCAAAATAGCACTCAAAGCTGTCAAACTAGGGAAGTGTGGATTATTAAGTTCAAAACTCTAATGATTATGGCTGGCTAACTCAGTCTCTCAAGATCTCAGAAACCAAGTGTCTTCAAATCCTCAAGCCTTGAGTGATAGTGCAAGTGTCAAGAATATACCAACTAAAGAATGCATGAGATGCTTAATGAAATGCAAGACCATGAGTGTTTTTTTGAAAACTAGATATTATTTACAGAAAGAATTTAGTATGAATAGATAAATAGGTTGGATTGATTTGAAGATTAAAAATAGCGAAAAGAGTAAAAAATACTTCAAATCAATTTAATATATAGATAATATATAGAAAAAATTTGGGATCAGAAATGAATATTTTTGGATTTTTGGTGAATTTTTATATTATTATAAAGGATTTTGGAGCTTTTTAATTTTTAGGGTTTTTCTTTTTCTATTTTTTGTAGTTTTGGTTTGTAGGCTCAAAATACACTAATAAACGAAATCTATTTTTTAATTTTTCAAAACATTTTTATAATTTTATGGGTTTTTTACTATAAATAAGTAATAATAGCTTGGTTTTTGAATATTTATAAATAGAAAATACACTTAAAATACCCAACCAAAATATATGTGATAAAGATATTTATTAGGTATTTTTAGGAATTTTCCTCAAATTTTTAAAAACCAAGTGCTATTTTTTACAATAAAAATAAAAAACATTTTAGCAGGGGCATTTTTCCAAATACTTAAACTTTATGTACCAAATCTGAACACCTTAGAGAAATCCAGGAGGCAAACACATAAATTTCCCAAAAATATTCAATAAAATATGACCGGAGGGGTATTTCTGTAATTTAATGCAAGTCTGTGGGTTCAGATGGAAAAAAACTATAAAATATTACACTATTTATTCAAATATTTGGACTAAAATGAAATATAAATTCTACAATGGGCTCAATATAAAATACCCCGTCCTTTCACGCACACAGACACGCGAGGTGACATAGAATGGACCTGAATGAAAATAAATAAAGTGTCAGGGCTTAAATGCAAATATTATGGAAATAATTATCTTGCAGATGAATGTTTTAGGATTGGAATTAAAAACAAAAAGGCGCGAGGGGTTCAATGCAAAATACCCCTAATCTGCGTGCTGACCGACGGCTCTGGGCGCATCACTTGACACACGGTGCGTATCTCATGGTGGATACCGGTTTGCTGATGGACGTACGTGACTAGATCCCGGATATGATATCTGATGGTTGGGGTTTAGGTGCATCCAACGACAACTTTAATCCTGGAGACTTGTTCTTGATCAGATGGTGGTAAGGCTTCGAGGAAGAACACCTCAAGAACTTCTTCCCCACGAGATTCGATCCTGTCGTGCTTCATCGTTCTTTACTCCCAGGGGCTCGGAGAAGCCTCAAAATGACTCGAGGCTGGATCCGCAGCTCCCATATCATTCAAGATAACCTTAGGTCCTTCAGGGTGGCTTGACGAGGCATTGGACCTAGAGGCTCTTTTCCTGGTTCGGGGACCCCTGCAAGGGGGTCTATTTTTGTTATGTTCTGTAGGAAAATGTCGAGGGCAAAAGGGCGAAGCTGGGGACAGCTTCAGGGGGCGAGATGGTTAAGGGATGAGGTGGAGCGACGTTCTCCAACGTGTGACGAAGGATGGAGAACAAATTACGCGATCAGTGCAAGATCGAGGCGAGTGAAGGGATGTTGGATGTTCAGAACATGAAGGGGAATGATGTGGAGGTGAACAACGAGTCAGAGGTGGTCAGGAGTAGCGAAAAAGGGATGGCAGATCTGGAGCTCCAGTGAGAGTGGATTTTCGATTTTGCAGAAAATAAAATAAGATCGAGTAAAACAAAAGATGGTCCTACACTACTTCTATGCTAAAGGTAAATGGCAAGAAAAGGAAGAAGAAATCTCACTAGGAGCACACGTGGAGCAAGCTTTAGGCGAAGGAGCTTCGACGAACTGGATCGCCTTGATTCGACACCCAATAAGGCTCCTAAGGAGTTGATCAACCACCTGCTATCACCAGGAGCAGGATTTGAGGCTCAAACCTAGGGTTTGTGGGTGAAAGAAGGATAAAAAATGAAGGAGGCTCAGAGGTGATGGTTTATAGAAGTCGTCTTCCTCAGGCAGTAGAGCTCGTTTCAGAGGCTCATCGTCCAAGAGATGATATGCGCGTGTAAGGTGGACAATCGAGGAATAAAAGTCAAGAAGTCATCAAGCTAAATGGATGCAAGATTCAAGTGTGAAAATCCGAGGAAAATGGGGTCAACAGTGATCTGACAAACCTAGGACTCGGGTCAGAGAGTTGATCAGAGTCAATTGAGGGCGGACCCTGATTAGGCCACACCACCTGCTAGAATACAAAATAAATTGAAAATTCGAATAATTCAAAATAAAATATTAAATGATTTTATTAATTTTAATTTAAATGCATAAAAAATGTTATTATTTTATATAGTTATTTAATATGATTTTTATTTATTTTAAGTTTATTTATTACAATTACTTTTTAAGGTTTATTTATAGGTATATTTACCTAGGTTGTGTATTTTTTATTTTTATTTTGTATTGTTGATTTCAGTATTTATTTTCTTAATTTATATAATTTTAACTTATTTTTATACACATAAATATATTTTTGTTATATTTTTTTGATATCAGCTGTACACTTAAATAAATATGTATACTTATTATATATGTATAAGTATTGTATATTCATCTATGTACATATATATATTATTTTAATTTAATTTTGTCTTTATAATTTTATTCTATTTTAAATATGCACGTATACTATAAATAATTACAAAATTATAAAAATATAAAATTAGAAAAATTATAAAGAATGAATAAAATGAATATTTTATTCAGGTAAACTATATAATAGGGGTCCAAAACCTAACTTTTGCGTCTTAACTCTAAATAAAATGAAACAACCTTTATTAAATATATAATAAAAAGCTATATAAACTAAAGCTGATTTTGATACATTTTGAGTTCACGTGGATAAGATATGGGTCTGGGAAGTTTGGATTTTTGAATTTTATTTTGGGTATAAAATGTACACTGTGTATTATTTTTGTATGAAATAAATTTTGTAATTTCTATGTATTTTTATCTACAACTTTCATGTACAAATTTTCTTTATTTGAGATGTAAATATTTAAGAATAAAATGGGTATAAAAATGCAATATTGGAGGTTAAAAATTAAAGTTTTCATTGTATACTTGACCCTTATCTCCCCCTATTTTATTCCTTATCGACCTAGTCATGGAAGATGCCTAGGTCTCGGGGGTTTAGGGTCATAACATTTCTTTGGCATTTTATTTCCTTTCCTTTCCTTTTATTTATTTTTTATTTTCACTTTAAACAATGTATTTTATACAGTATTTATACAATAAATGATGAATGCTAATTTATGCAAGATAATGATATTTACATGAATTTAGCTAGGGTTTTGAAGGCAAAATGAAAGAATAAAGGTGATGAAATTGAGATTCGTCAGGTCCCAGCTCTTTCGGCCAAGTTCTATGGGCATTCCGGACTGCTTATAAGACCTCGCTTGGAATCTCCCCAATCCGAATGGTTTATGGAAAGCTGTGTCATTTTCTCATTGAACTGATACATAATCTGAATGGGCATTAAAGAAAGTGAACTGGAACACACATGAAGAATAGTAGGGCAGAAAGATGGACCTAAATGAGCTTGTAGAAATCAGAAATAAGGCATATGATAAAAAACGTGATCTATAAGGATAGAATCAAGTGTTGGCATTATCATAATATCAAGCGCAAGAGTTTTCCCCAGGGAAGAAGGTATGTTATTCAATGCCAAGTTGAAGAATTTTCAAGGCAAGTTGAAGTCCAAGTGAATGGGACCCTTCATTGACAGAGAAGTGCACACGAACGACAATGCATATATTTCAAATATTACAGATGGTGCATGATCGCTCCTCGAAATGGGCAACTATTGAAGCATTTTATAGGATCAAATGAGCAGTTAGACCATTTTGAAGAGATCTTATTCATGCATATCCCAAAATCCCATGATTCACTCTTAGGGAACACATGAATCCTCACTACTCCCAACATCTCCAAACATCTCATTCCCCACTCCCCTTTTTCTCTGTATATTCCCCAACCCCATCGATTTTCACACTACTCCTTTTTCTATACTTAGGCTGACCAGAGCCTAAGTATAGGAGGGATCGATTCCTACCATGTATATTCATTCATCCAGTTCTTCTCCTATTGACCTCGACTGCCCTATTTTTGCTCTTCTTCTACACTTAGACTGAGGAGAGCCTAAGTATAGGGGGCGTGTTGACTTCTATACTTTCATTCTTTTTCACTCTCTTACGCTTAGCACGAGCTATTTCTCTTCCTTACTTCTTATTCTTTGAGGACATAGCACACGCTAAGTACAAGGAATGTGTATATATTACATATACACTTTACCCATAGCTCGTACTTTCACGTAGTTTTGTACATAATATTCAATAAATACGGAATGGGTAAAAATGATTGGTAAAAAACTTGTTTTGTTATCTTCGACAAATTTGTAAAATACATGTAAATTTATATATTTTATTTTTGTATAACTGTAAAATCTGTATAATGTATATAATAATCACTAGTCATAGCTATTACAACCACAACAAACCCCATAGTCCCATTCAAAGTTACCACCATAGTCCTCAAAGTCCCCACAACCCCATTCACAACCACCATAACCCCCACATCAACCCTTGTAGACACCACAACCCATTCATGACTACCACAACCCTCACCCACAAACCCCCCACATCCTCACTCATAGCCCCACTCACAATATGCATAGACTAACCTCCACTTACAACCCCACCCATAGCAACCACAGACAACTACACCACCACCAATGACACATACAACCCACCCCATCAATAGCTCACTACTACAAACCCACCGACAACCACCACCACAACCTCTACCAACAACCCTACTCTTAAACTAAACCCTAAACCAGACAACAACCACCCACATCCCCAATACTCACCATCCAAGCCCCCTCAACCACCACGATCCCACAACCACCACCCACATTCACCGGCCCACATCCCCCCACAACCACCACGAGACCATATCAACAATCACATATATGTATAATGCTAATACTGCAACATTAAAATTGAAATAAATCATTTGAAAAAACGACGACAATAATACACTTCATTATATATCATACGGAAAATATAAATAAATATAAATACGTGGATCCATGCAATGAGGGGGAGCTTGAGATGTGAGCTTCTAGCACGTTCTCCAAGAGAGTAGGAGCACTAGGGACAAAAATGAGAATGACGGGGCTCTCAGGATGAAAGGAGGGGAGAGGAGGATGACAGGGTTCGCGTCGAGAGAAGAGGAGAGAGAGAGAGGAGGAGGACATGGCTCGAGTGGGAGGGGAGGAGAGAGAGGAAGAAACAAATGTGCGAGTTCAGACCTCTCTCGATCCTTATATAAAACTTTCGTCATTAGTTCTTAAACTATCGACCTTGCTTCTCTAGTTTAACCTTACACCGACGGTCTTTAGGAATGCCGATGGGTTATAAACCGTCGATATAGTATTTTTTTGTACCATTATTCAGAAATTCAAAAAAATCATCGGCGGTTAGAGTCAACGGCCGTTGCAAAAAACTGTAGGTGAAAGATATACTACAATAGTTGTTGATCTCTCTTGACGGTCTACCAACCGCCGTAGTATTCTTTGTTCTCGTTGGTTTATAACCGTCGACATAACTTGAAACCACTGGCAAAGCATTTGTTGACGGTGATTTTCACTTAACATCGGTGATTAGGTAACCGACGAAACGTCAGCCGACCTCGTCACTTGTGGCATAACAACAAATGGTGTTTAATCTTTGGCGGCAGTTTCTAAACCATCATGGAAGTCTAGGCGTCATTAACTGACATGATATTTAATGATATTTACATTGAGGGAACATCACCGATGTTACTGTTCAACCGTCGATGTAAATTTTTAAAATGGAAGTTCTGCTTTCATCGACGACGGTTTGAAAACTGACATGGATAATGCCATAAATCCTTGGATTTTTATTTCTAACAACAGTTGTGGACTATACATTGGTGGTTTACAGTCCACTGATGAAAGTGTATATGAAGACTGTTCGTTAACCGCCGATAAACTGTGCAGACCGTTGGCATTAATTACATAATACTTATCATCGTAGATATATTAAATGTCAATGACAATTGGTATATGACGCCAGCAATATGTAAACCGCCAGTGTTAACGAGCCCAAGCATTGATGGTTTTCTGCGGAACCGTTGGGGAAAGATCACCGTCAATCATTTTTTTGTAGTAGTGTTTAGAAGTTATATTATATATATATTTTTTATATTTTCAAAACAAGGTATTTTTCTTTTTGAATTTTATTAAAATTGAATAATATATTAGTATATCAATATTAAGAATAATTATTATAATATTGAAATTCAGAATTGAAATATCCAATTTACAAATATATTAGCATCACAATCATTAACCAATCAATACTATATTCATTCCATTCTATAAAAAAAGTCAAATCAAATCATATTCAACCAGGACACCCACCCTACTCCAGCTAAGCTCCCTTTTTAAGTTAGAAGATTATCTCATGGGACACCCTGCTACCAACTTAACTTATCCCTCAAACTCTATGGTTTGCGAATGATGCACATGACAAAGGAAATGCACAAAGCTCGACGAATCTCTAGTTTAAGATGTTTAACAAAGAATGCATCTTCTTTAACAAGGAATGGCTGATAAAGGACTACCATGCTCTGCATTCCTTTGGGACTAATGTAGGAACGAGATAGTGTGGGACGAGGTGTAACTTCCACTGGAAGAGGGTGGTCTTAAGCTTTCACTCTTTAGGCACTCTCAAGAATGCTCAGGTGTTTTGTTTGGATTGATTCTCGATCAGCGTTGTTGATTCCTTGTGGACAGGGGATCTGAAGTCAAAATCTCTAAGGTGTGTCTTCAGGGAGATCCCTGTCCTGTGTACCTCCTTGCCTTTCTAAAGGACCTTCCTCGATTATGGCGTCGTTTGGAAAGAGTTTGGCTTCTTGCATAGCCTTGAAATACATTTGTTCTCTACAGAGCGATCATGGGCGAACTTTCTTCAAGGGGGAGATCATCCAATATCATCCAATATCGAACTTTGCTCCTCCAAATTATGCCTCCTTAGGGCCTGTTTGGTTGCAGGGTTGGACAGGATTGGGTTGGGCAGGGGTACCCCTGTGAATAGTAAACTGTGAG
Source organism: Ottelia alismoides (assembly GCA_037367405.1). Lineage (NCBI taxonomy): Eukaryota > Viridiplantae > Streptophyta > Magnoliopsida > Alismatales > Hydrocharitaceae > Ottelia > Ottelia alismoides. The sequence goes on from JAZKJV010005749.1 coordinate 85,976, forward strand.
GAGGAGAACCCTGTTTGGTTGGAGGGGTAACCCGGGTTGGGCCAAGCCAACCCTTTCCAACCCTCCAACCAAACAGGCCCTTAGAGGTAACCAAATGGAATCTATAGATTATATATTGTTCGAATGCGACGACTCTCGACGGGTGTGGAGGGGTGATTGTGAGGATCTCACCCTCCCCATTCTTGACCTCTTCTCATTGATGGACACCCTTTTTGGATTAGGATCTGTGTCGGCTCGACATGCCTGTATGGAAGACAAACTGAAGATGGTGACGACAATCACGACTGGTAGATCATGATGGAGCATAATCTGATATGGAAGGAGTCCAACAAGAATGGTCAGACTTGGTTAATGAATCGGATGCGCAAGCTTCACATTTCTTATTCACCTAGCTTATGTTGAGGGGGACTTTTTGAAGGTCTTACTCATTGTAATCACTTCAATCCTTTTAATTGTTCTTCTGGGCAGGTTTTTTCCCATATTCTTATTTGTTTAGTCAATTATAAATACCAATGCAAAAAAAGATCAAGAGAATGTATTTGGATCTCCTATTGGATAGGGATATATCGGATCATATCACAGCAAATATCGTGACACGTCAAAATTATGGGCCGAAAGGGCTCAGTAGCATCAACACTACTCGGCCTTGATCCCTTCACACTGTCGAGATCCAACGGCTACCAATGCCTCTCTCACATCACACGCCCTTTATAAAGAAGGCCCTTCCCCGTTTCATCTCTTCTCTCCGCCGCTCGAAACCCTAGCGCTACCTTCTCCGTCTCCACCGCCATGACGACCCGCCTGAAGAAGCACAGGAAGAAGCGCGGGCATGTGAGCGCCGGACATGGCCGCATCGGGAAGCACAGGAAGCATCCCGGAGGCCGCGGAAACGCCGGAGGCATGCACCACCATCGCATCCTCTTCGACAAGTACCATCCCGGGTACTTCGGCAAGGTCGGTATGCGCTACTTCCACAAGCTCCGCAACCGCTTCCACTGCCCCACTGTCAACGTCGAGCGCCTCTGGTCCCTCATCCCTCAGCAGGTCAAGGACAAGCTCCCCAGCAAGGACGGCGTGCCCTTGCTCGATGTCACGCAGTTCGGGTACTTCAAGGTCCTCGGAAAGGGTGTGCTCCCTCAGGGACATCCCATCGTAGTCAAGGCTAAGTTAGTCTCAAAGAACGCCGAGAAGAAGATCAAGGAATCCGGAGGGGCCGTCGTCCTCACCTCTTAGAATTTCGGGTAAATCGATTTTTTTGCGTCTTTTGGCTCTTGTCTTGTCATGCAGAAGACTTAATGTTCATCTTTTATTGGCGTCGATCTGAGGTTGTAGGTTGGAATCTTTGAATGACTGCCGAAGTTTGTGTTATTTTGGAATTTGGGTCTTCGATAATTACATCATCGGTGATTGACTTCGCAATTTTATAGATGTTCTTAAAAGATGTAGCGCATCAATGTACGTGCCTTTTATATTATGAATAGCATCGTGGAGTTTTTAGGAATTTTTATTTAGGGTGATGGTCCCGTGAGATTGTTTTTTTTATAGATTCTGATGCTATTTGTTTTTTTAAGATTGTTACTGCGTGTCTTGCTGGGTTGTTTAGACCTTGCCATTATCGATTTTTAATTGAATTGCGTTGAAATTCTCGCCTTCTCTACGGATGCCATGTTTGGCTTACTTTAATGTAACCGGATTCATGAAGTCCGTTTCCATGTAATCAGACCGCACCAGATTCTTGAAATCCTATCCATGTAGTCTGACTGCCCGGACACGTTTTTTAGATAATGCTATGGAGTGATTAGTACTCATGCCTAGAAGACAACTAAGACTCTAATGTTTGATCTTTTATCAAATCTTTAAAACAATTTATCACAAAATCTCATATATTATACTATCCTATTGAAGATTACCCTAAGTGACAATCATGGGGAAAACAATTCCAGGAAATGATGGCTATGGCATTCCAATTTTGGATCAGATCTACTGATCTGATCATCAGTATAATTTTCAGATTTGTCTCTGTTTCCCAAATTAGCCAGTAGTATCAAATTGCTGCATATTCGAAACTGTTTTTCAGTATCTGGCATCTAGAGTTTATACTGTGGCATTTCTGAATGTTGCAACTTAATGAAATTTGTCTTTCATGTGAAACCCACTCATGGTGGTTTTGGGTTAAGCGATTATGTACATGAGTTTCGGTAACTTTAGCCTTTTGTTAGTTTGTTGCTTCAGATTAATGGTGGAGATAAACACTTTTGTTGTTTCTAGACAATTCCCAAAGTCATGATCGACATAATCTTTGCGAAACATATTCTAGCTATTGGTAGGTTGTGTTATGAATTAGCATGTTTTACCTTGTGAAATCATATTCTTGCTATTGGCAATTAAAAGTTCAAGTCTTTTAAAAAAGTGCATGTTTTATAGAAATGAACTTAAAAAGTCTTTTAAAAGGACAGTCTTTTGCTACTTTACACTTTTGAGCAACTGGCAAGTGAAATAAAAAATTTAGTTCTTTCAAAAGCTAAACTTATCTGGGGAGGAGAATCTACATTTGATTTATATATATTCTTTGCATTTGCTTTTTTTAGAATCTTTGTGGTAAGAAGTGAATGGATTTGCTCTGAACGCAAGTCCGGATTCATCTCTTTGCAGTTTTTTGCAGTTTTAAATTTACATGCAACATATCAACAACATTTTAAAGATAGATGGTCATTTATTTAACATGTTGCCAATGGTTATGATTATCTTGAAGCTGTTATCAAACAAGATTTGAAGAAGCTAGGACTATAGTTTCCTTCGTGCTAATGCAATATTAACATCTTTAATTGATCACATGTTGGTTGGATAAAAGTTGAAATATTCAAACATTTAGAAAGAGCATGTCAATGCATCTCAAGGGTCCCCAGTATTGTTTGGAGATAATTCATACGTGAAGGGTGCATTTTTTTTTGAGTCCAAAGGAAAATTGCTTGAGAGATGGTTATTTATTTCCCACACAATGTTGAATGACTATGGTGTTGAGGCCCTATGTTTGAGTTGTCAAATGCAAGTTTTAGCAACAAAAAATAAGTCCATGGTATATACTTATTCTAATGGGATCAGAGCAACATCATTGTCCACTTCATTTGAGTTCACCATGTATCCAATCTCCTTTCCAATAAGCTCAAAAATGACCTTGGGGTTGATGTCGGAAAGGAACCGAATCGGGCTTTTTTAGGTCATTCTGTATACTGAGGTGACTTGACTATCATAATGTTTGGGGTTATTGATGTGTGGACCTTTGTGTTTTTTGGTTGTCATTTGCTTTTGATTGGAAGCACTTGAGATGCATTGCCATGTTTGGGTAAATTGATTTTTTGGGCCATTTGGCTCTTGTCTTTAAATGCAAGTTTTAGCAACAAAAAATAAGTCCATGGTATATACTTATTCTTATAGGATCAAAGCAACATCATTGTCCACTTCATTTGAGTTCACCATGTATCCAATCTCCTTTCCAATAAGCTCAAAAATGACCTTGGGGTTGATGTCGGAAAGGAACCGAATCGGGAATTTTAGGTCATTCTGTATACTGAGGTGACTTGACTATCATAATGTTTGGGGTTATTGATGTGTTGACCTTTGTGTTTTTTGGTTGTCATTTGCTTTTGATTGGAAGCACTTGAGATGCATTGCCATGTTCGGGTAAATTGATTTTTTTGCCTCTTTTGGCTCTTGTCTTTAAATGCAAGTTTTAGCAACAAAAAATAAGTCCATGCTATATACTTATTCTTATAAGATCAAAGCAACATCATTGTCCATTTTATTTGAGTTCACCATGTATCCAATCTCCTTTCCAACGGGTCTATACTTGTATTTCATTCTCGGTGTGGTGCCTTTGTATTAGGACAGGAGTAGGTAGGCTTCCTAAGCTCAAAATGACCTTGGGGTTGATGTCGGAAAGGAACCGAATCGGGAATTTTAGGTCATTCTGTATACTGAGGTGACTTGACTATCATAATGTTTGGGGTTATTGATGTGTGGACCTTTGTGTTTTTTGGTTGTCATTTGCTTTTGATTGGAAGCACTTGAGATGCATTGCCATGTTTGGGTAAATTGATTTTTTGGGCCTTTTGGCTCTTGTCTTTAAATGCAAGTTTTAGCAACAAAAAATAAGTCCATGGTATATACTTATTCTTATAGGATCAAAGCAACATCATTGTCCACTTCATTTGAGTTCGCCATGTATCCAATCTCCTTTCCAATAAGCTCAAAAATGACCTTGGGGTTGATGTCGGAAAGGAACCGAATCGGGAATTTTAGGTCATTCTGTATACTGAGGTGGCTTGACTATCATAATGTTTGGGGTTATTGATGTGTGGACCTTTGTGTTTTTTGGTTGTCATTTGCTTTTGATTGGAAGCACTTGAGATGCATTGCCATGTTCGGGTAAATTGATTTTTTTGCATCTTTTGGCTCTTGTCTTTAAATGCAAGTTTTAGCAACAAAAAATAAGTCCATGCTATATACTTATTCTTATAGGATCAAAGCAACATCATTGTCCACTTTATTTGAGTTCACCATGTATCCAATCTCCTTTCCAATAAGCTCAAAATGACCTTGGGGTTGATGTCGGAAAGGAACCGAATCGGGAATTTTAGGTCATTCTGTATACTGAGGTGACTTGATTATCATAATGTTTGGGGTTATTGATGTGTGGACCTTTGTGTTTTTAGGTTGTCATTTGCTTTTGATTGGAAGCACTTGACCTCGGTCGAAGGGTAATTCCTGTCTTGCCTGTCATGTAGGTAATATTTCTTCCCTTGTTTTGTATCTTCACCAAACTTCCAAGGGTGTCCTAGCAAATTGTGACGCATTTTCATTGTGGCATTGTGATACCATACCTCGTCTTTCATAGGTTGGTCCATTGAAAATTTAACAAGGCATTGCTGTTGAATTGACATTTGGGTCCTTTGAATCAAGCCATACTATAGGGTTGATCTATGGGTTGGGTTTTCAAAATTCCAATTTGTACACCATTTCTTGTGCTGTAAAGTTTCCTACACTCCCTCCATTGATGATTTGAAGGCAGCAATGGCCATTGCAAGCATTTGTGGTGTGGAAAATATTCCTCCTTTTCCAAGCATCGACACTCAACTTTAGTTGCTATCATGAATTGTTGCATGCGGTTACCTTATCTTCTCCTCCAAAGTTATTGTATTCACTCAAGAGGATGCGACCATTAGTATCCGAATCATCTTCAACATCCTGATAATTTTGTTGTTTGTATACCCAACCACCATTTTAGGTTCAACATCCTCAAGAGGAGTGACATCACTATTTGGCTTGTCATGCATTAAAGTGTGCACTGCTATGTGCGGATTAGGATATTTTGCCACTGGGTGACCCTTGCGCATGTATTTGAAGCATGTTCTTGGTCCTGCCTTAAGCTAATCTTCTAGGACTTCCGATTAGGGGTTAAGCTAATCTTCTAGGACTTCCGATTAGGGGTGTAAACGAGCCGAACCTGAGCGAACCAACCCAGGTTCGGTTCGTTTAGCATACTTTTAGGCTTGGGTTCAGTTCGGCTCGATAAAATGAAAACTGTAATCAGGTTCGGTTCGGCTCGGGTAAATCGTAGAGGTCCGGTTCGGCTTGTTAAAGGTTCATTTAATAATAGGGTAGCATCGTAGCCCACCGGGGAGGGTTTTGTGGGTCTTTCAGGAATATGGAATATGGACTTACGAAGTGGACGACTGGTTGGGTTTGAGAAAATAAGGGAATAAATAACCCTTGTGTTATGATAGAATGTCTTTTTTTCCTTGTATATGTACAATATGTATGTATATGTACTTTTATGTATGTATGTGTGTGTATAATTGAACTTTTAACGAACCGAACCTGAGTGAACCTATGTTTTTGAGGTTCGGTTTGTTTATCTAATTGAGTCCAAACTCGTGTTCAGATTCGGTGTGCTTATTTTCGAATCGAATCTGGATCGAACTTTTAGCGAGCTAAATCTGAGCGAATGTCGAACATGAGAAATTTTTGACAGCCCTACTTCCGATCCAACATAAGCGTATTGGGATTGGGTGAGAGTATTTTCAGAAGTGATGAGAGACCTAGAGGCAATCATTTTGATGGCTGATTGTGTGCCAGCTCATTTTTGTTTGGTAGAGGTGTTTGATGTGGTGGTTGACGTGCTTGGGGTGATTGTGGTTGTAGCGTGATAAGTTATGTTCCTAGTTAATTTGGTATCAGATTGTGCATCTCTATCATGGACCGCATCTACCGTGCAATAGGGCCACACGTATAGTTCGTCTTGGATATTGGTTCATTACCCATGTGTGTATGAAGCAACGGGTTGCGAGTCACTATCCTTTAGATTGTTGTGGTCTACCTAAAGCTAGAGTTCTTCAGTATACAAGTTATGTTGATACTCCTCTACTAGGAGTATTTTTTGACAAAGCTTCTGATGCAAAACGAACACGTTCTTTGCTGGTGGTGATGCTCTTCCAGAAGGTGCTTCCACCAGATATCCCTTCAACTTCAACATGGGAATATGGATCTACATTCCTCGGCAGATCTTTCCAAACAAAGAAATGATCAAATTTATCCATCTAGCCTAAGATGTCAGGATCACTTCCTCTGACTCATCTACCTCAATCCGTATTCAGCGGTCCCATATGGAGACATGCATTTGATTTCGATATTGATCTCATGGCACGTATTCTCTTCTCCTAGGTTGCTCTGTCTCTGCTCGACGGATTACCTATGTTCCTCATCTTAACTGTCCGAGGTGTGCTGTGATTCCTGTTTTAGGGACTGCATCATTCTCTGAGCTAAGATCGAATACAACTTGATCTTGTTGGTTATGTCTGTGGTCTTGGGAACCGTGATCTCGATTCCTTGATGATTGATTGACTAGAACCCGTAGAGCTGTGACCGTAGTCATAGAGGAATCGTTGGTGGGTATTTCTTGTGCAACATATCATTGATACGATTACTGTTTTGAAGAACCCATTTCCCGATTGCATCTGTTATGCGCACATTTCAACTTATGTGCATGCCCTGTTTTTTGCCCTATCTGCTATTGGACATTGCATTGACCTGGTGCTTGGTTGTACCCGTCGATTTGCCTGTGTTTTGATCCCCATCAAATAGTGCTAGTCGGAATTATGGACACCCACATCTTTTTAGCTTTATTTGTCTTCTATATATCGATCTAGATATGTCTGTTCTTGCGGCTGGTATCTGCTTATTTATATGTAGCCTTTCCCTAGCTGTCCCGTATGGTCTATCGTTTAATATAATGGTGATCCTTATTTGGATCACACACTTAGACGTAACCTGATGGAAAGAGTGAGCCGTTAAATCGAGCATCCCTTGTATGAAATAGATTACAGGTTTGATGTGGAACCAATTAATTGATACAACTGTTTCACTAATGTGTTAGATTAATAGTAGCAATTTGACTTCACGAATATCACAAGCTTGAAAGTAATTCCATGTCAACCTATGGCAACAAAAGGATTTCTAGGGAGCTCAGGAAGGAGAGACGATGTTTTTAATGGATTGGTAAAGATAACTCATCTGTTTCTACTCCCACGCGAATGTATACTTCAATGAAGAATGTAATCGATGTGTGAAGCGAGAAGGAAATGATATATTTCCTTCTCAAGAGAATAGTGTCGGTAACAGTGCAAGATAAATTTCCACATTAGGGGCCTGTTTGGTTGCTGGTGTACATTGGGGTATGCAACATACTTCTGGCTCCAACCCTTTTAACATGGGTTGGTATTATTGTATTGATCCTATAATTTCTTTGATATATTGTTTTTTAGCTATGTTCAAATAAAGTTATTAACATAAAAGCATATTATATTCATTTAAAAAGGTAATAAAACACAATCAATGTCACATCACAATTATCATTCCAACCTTCCAAACAAGTACTATTCACACAGGGATACCCTAATCCAACCCAACTCAACGCAGTTACCAAACATGCTCTAGGCATCAAATGGCAAATGGTTTGCTGAGTGTTGTAACAGATAATAACCACCACAATATAAAATGAAGTCCACAGAAAATAATTCAATTGGAAGAGATAGGTATTTTAATGTACATCTAAATCTTTTCACTTTGGTTTTGAACGAACAAGTTAAACTAATCAAGTATTCAATTTATTTTCTCGTGAATAAGTCAATTGCATACTTGTGCTTTGGTTCACATGTCAAAGGCTTTCAATACCTTTGATCAAACATCAAGTTCTTAGCACACTTTCAATTAGACACTAAGGTTTAAAATGCAACAATGCAATGCAATGCGTATTAAGGCTAATAGATGCATAATGTAGAATTGAGTGTGTAGAAAAATCTCAACACTGAATCGTTGAGTCAAGAGCGAGCTTGATTGAATCTCTGAAAGAGGTTAGAAGGATTTTAAGGAAGATATAACATCACCACCAACAACAAAGCCTTTTCCCACTTTAAGTAGGATCTGTTACATGGATTTTTGCCTCCATTTAGATATATCTTGGGTCTTTCTTGGGCTTAGATCTAAAAAACTAAGATCCCTTCGTATAGTCTCATTTCAACACTTCTTGTTTCTTCCACATCCTCTTTTAGCCGGCTCAACATTCCAAAATTTACATCTCCTCACTGGTGTATCAGCTGACCTCCTTTGCAAATAGCCAAACCACCTTAAGCGATTTTCTTGCATCTTATCTTCGATTAGAGTTTACTCACTTTCATTTTGATGGCATCATTCCGAATTCGATCTTTACGTGCCACCTTAGCATTTTCATTTCAAACGAGATCTCCTCGTTTGGAAAGAAAAATAAATAGAATATAAAATGGAGTATTGTATAAATATTTATTAATTGTTCCTGACCAATAAAAAATTAGCTTAAATTAACTGATTGTCGACTTATTCAAAATTTGATCGATTTAATCATTTAAAAAGATCGATCACAAAGTATTTAAGTGATTGTTTAAGCAATGTGCAATGCTTAATTAGAGAATAACAAATGTCTAAAAGTTACCGACAAGATCAAATAAGGTAATCGATCAATCAATATCTATTTATCATCCAGATCAATAATGGTGATTGATCAATGTACCCTGAACCTGAAATAAGATAACAATAGAGAAAGGTCCTAGCATGCAATATAATATATATGCATATACATTATCCTTATCACATAAGATTTCTTTCTTTTTTTGAGCTATCCACATCTTTTACTTTGTCCATTATATTCGGCTTTATCAGCCATGTATAAGTATGTGCTTGAACAATTGAATAGCTTTTTTATCCTTCGTCCTCCATAAAATTAGTTTTTTATACTTCATGCTTGCAAAGTTGTCATGAAATCTGCAGTACTATCTCTATCAAAAAGTTTGTTATCATATAATATAATAATTAACATGCATAAATCCACTGTGCTATTCTCGGGAGCCTCAAGTTTATCCTTCACCTTGTTGTAGGAGGATGATGACGAGGGGGGAGGGTGATTGATCGCAATGTCCAATACACCTCTTGTCCATGTACAATCTCTTTGGTAACAATGTTGCATTGGTTTGGAGTAAGCTCAATTCAAAGATTAATAAGATTTGTAACACTTTTGTGAATAGCATGTGTTTGAATGGTTAGCAGGATCGATAAGGTAATGTGATATTGTTATTATGTTACATTGATTATATTTATGAAGCAGAATGGATATGTTTTTGATGTCGTTTTTTCAATTATGAAGGTGGTTAGAAATATTATAATAAAGAAAATATGTTCCCATATCAGTGATTACAATCGAGAAACGTAAAGGTAGAGTCAGGAGTAACCCATTCGTAGACATGATTTTCATCGTGGATAACCGATTCATCCTTGGGTATGTATATCAAGGAGAAACAAACATGCTAGAATCAAGACCAAGCCATTTAAAGGGTTGTTTGGTTTTGAGGCTTAGGCCCTTGACCACTAAGTTTTTATTTTTACAAACGATCTGATCAGCCTTGTCATTGATGTAGAATCATGGAATACTAGACCCACAAACTTTTTGTATGCACTCCTTCATTATAAGCAGTATTTACAAAACTCCCTTTTCATTTCCCCTCTCCATTGACACAAAAATAATGCATATTGAAAAAAAATGAAGTCTGTCCACAAGACTTCTCTAATTTGCCTTTGATGATCCTCCATCATCACCATCACCACCACCACCACCATCATCATACGGTTGCGCCGACAAGTTTCTTTCGTTGTATACCTCATAGAACTCTAGTGTTGCTACACTTCCCTGATGGGGGATATGGCACAACCAATCAACCAGGAGTATCCCCCTTGAACTGTCCTGCAGCAAAGATGGCATACACAAGATATATGTTCCCCACACGGGAACTCAATGGTAACAATGATAATCAAGCACAAGTAACCACAACAAACAACCACCACAAAAGACAAGGATTTTACGTGGAAACCCTTACTCAATGTGAGTAAGGGAAAAAACCACGGGCAAGACCGGCAACTAATCACTACGGTCAAATGGAGCCAAATGTTCTTCCCGATTTTGTTGCCCACAAAACCGAGGTACAAGCCACACACAATGGATAGTTCTTCTACAAGTAACTAACTGTCACTAGGTATCCAAAATACCGATATTGTGCTTAAATCCAAGAAGGATAAAGTGACTCCCTGGCTCCCGGATGGAGACCCAAACACGAAGCTCGGCTCCTTGAGGTCGTCCGCAATGACCTCCAATGGCTGCTCCCAAGACACGCCCAAACGCCGCTCCAAAATCGCAACCCTAGCCGCTGCTCCTCTCGAGCTCGGCCACTGCTCTATCCTTCTCACTCGGCCCCTGGCGTGCGTCGAGGAGGACGAAGAGGGTCCCAAGACTCTCGGTGCTGCTGCTGGAATGGAGAAGAAAACCCAAGAGCTAGGGCTTCGTTCCCAGGAAGAATAGGGTTAGAATTGGGTAACGAATGGGGCGTACTTCCTTCCTGGAATGGGTTCCCCGATTGGGGATGCAAAAATCTGGGAAAATATCAAAGAGTTCCCCGTAAAGGAGGAATATTGCAATAGTCCCCAGTTGGGACTGGACATCCGACTACCCAACAACCTCCCCCTCTAGTCCCAACGGGGAGGTGTGGCTCAGTGATGGAGATCAAGTAGAAGTGACACCGCTCAGCTCTCTACAGAGCTGAAGCTTGTCACGAGTGACTGCCTTGGTCAACATGTCTGAGGGGTTCTCATCGGTGTGAATCTTCTTCAACATGAGCTGCTTCTGTTCAATTGCATCCCTCAGCCAATGGTATCTCACATCAATGTGTTTTGTGCGAGCATGGTGCAGGGTACTCTTGCTCAAGTCTATAGCGCTCTGGCTATCACAAAACACAACCGGCTCACTGTCATTCAATCCAAACCCATTAAGAAAGCATTATAGCCACAACACTTCTTTCCCAGCCTCCATTGCTGTAATGTATTTTGCCTCGGTAGTCGAGAGAGCAACACATTTCTGTAGCTTGGATTGCCATGATATGACTCCCCCTGCAAATGTGAAAATGTACCTTGAAGTAGACTTTCTCTGGTCCATGTCACCTGCCATATCTGCATCAGTGTAGCTACAAAGTTTGGGATCTGACCTCCCAAAAATAAGTCACATACTTGAGGTCCCTCTCAAGTATCTCAAGATCCACTTCACTGCCTCCCAATGGTCCTTGCCTGGATTGGACATGAATCTGCTCACCACACCCACTGCATGGGCTATGTCGGGTCTAGTATAAACCATTGCATACATGAGGCTTCCAACTGCGAATTGGTATGGGATCTTGGCCATCTCTGTCTTCTCCTCAAAAGTAGAAGGACATGACTCTTTGGTTAGCTTGAAATGAGGGGCTAAGGGCGTACTGACAGGCTTGGCATTCTTCATGTTGAACCGCTCCAACACGCGTTCAACATAGCTTTCTTGTGACAACCACAACATGCGCTTCTTCCTGTCCCTTGTAATCTGCATCCCAAGGATGTGACTTGCTTTGCCCAAATCTTTCATCTTAAATTCTTTGGAGAGTTCCCTCTTGAGCTTTGCAATCAGGTTGGAATCATGACCTACAATCAACATGTCATCCACATATATCAAAAGAATGACGAACCTGTTATTGGGAAGACGATGAACATGTACACATGGGTCGGCTGTAGTCCTCTTGAAGCACTGCTTTCCCATGAAAGCATCAAACTTCTAGTACCATTGTCTCGGGGCTTGCTTCAAGCCATAAAGACTCTTTCTCAACCTGCAGACCATGTGCTCTTTCCCTATCTCTTGAAATCCCCGTGGTTGCTCCATGTAGATCTCTTCCTTTAAATCACCGTGAAGAAACGCCGTCTTCACATCCATCTGCTCCAGCTCAAGGTCCATGCTAGCAACAAGTCCTAGCACCATTCTCACTGAATTCATCTTCACCACTGCGGAGAAGATCTCATCATAGTCCACTCCTTCCTTCTGGCTGAACCCTTTCACCACCAATCTGGTCTTGTACTTGACCTGCTTGCCGTTGTCATCTGATTTCAACTTGTAGACCTATTTGTTCTTCAAGGCCCTCTTTCCCTTAGGAAGCTCAACAATGTCAAAAGTGTGATTCTTTCTGAGAGATAACATCTCTTCATTCATTGAATTGCGCCAATGACCCTTATCCTTGTGCATCTGTGCCTCCTCAAAGGTGTATGGCTCACTTGCATCTGTGAGCATCACATACCTAGAAGTGGGGTAGCGGGACGATGGCTGGCGTGTCCTCTCAGATCTCCTGACCTGAAGCTCTGCTGCATCTGCATGTGGATGAGACTGCTCCCCCTGCCCTAGGTCCCCTGGACCTGCATCAACAGGGTCTGCGTCTGGCTCATGCTGCTCTAGCTGCCCATCCTCTCCACCTGTACCCTGTACTGGAGAGGGATCCGTGTCCTCATCACTATCATCATCTATGGAAAACTCATCTGCATTACTACTCTCAGTGGTATCCTCAGCCAACGTCTGATTCTCATAAAAAATCACATCCCTGTGCCTGGTGACTGTCTTCTTCCTTGGATCCCAAAGACGGTATCCAAACTCTTGATCTCCATAGCCAAGAAAAATACAAGGCACCGCCTTGTCATCTAAATTCTTCTGCTGCTCCTTGGGTACCAATGCATAAGCCTTGCATCCAAACACCCTCAAATGAGCATATGAGGGGTCTTTCCCTGTCCAAACACGCTATGGAATCTGAAAACCCAAAGGAACTGATGGAGATTTGTTGATCAAGTAACATGCGTGCGAACCGCCTCAGCCCAGAAGGTCTTGGGCAACTTTGCTGTCTTCAACATGCAACGAACTCTCTCAACAATGGTCCTGTTCATCCTCTCAGCTAGACCATTGTGCTGGGGTGTGCCTGGCTCTGTCCTCTCATTCCTGATGCCGTGCTCTGCACAATAACCCTGAAAGCTATGGGAGGTGTACTCTCCCCCATTGTCTGTACGTAGACATTTCAACAATTTCCCTATCTCGCGCTCAACCATGGCATGGAATTTCTTGAAGCAATCAAACACTTGATCCTTCGATCTCAGCACATACACCCACACTTTCCTAGATGCATCATCAATGAAGGTGACAAAATACCTGTTGCCTCCCAAAGAGGCCGTGTCCATAGGACCACAAATGTCGGAATGAACCAACTGTAGAAGGTCTCCCTTCACCTTGGATCTGGCCCTGTATGACGCACTTCTGCTCTTCCCAACCTCACATGCATCACAAGGAGATAAAGTGATGTCATTGTGGTAGGGGATCAACTCTCTCTTGCTCAGAAGCTGCAAGCCCTTCTGGCTCGTGTGTCCAACCTGACGGTGCCACAAATCTGAATTGTCTGCCTCACTGGCATGCAAACTGCCATCCATGCCCTTCACTCTAGTCATGTAGAGCGTGTGACACAAACTGCCTCACGCCATGATGAGAGAACCCTTGCTTATCTTGCATTTGCTATCATCGAACTTCAGATGGTAGCCTTCACTATCTAGCTGTGAGCCAGATATAAGGCTAAGCCGCACATCAGGAACATGCCTCACATTCTGGAGAATCATTGAGCACCCAACATCCATTTGAATCGAGATGGTGCCCATTCCAATGATCTTAGAGTAACTCTCGTTACCCATCAAGACTCTCCCATAATCACCCCTAGTGTAGGTGGTGAAGAACTACCTGTGTAGAGTCACATGATAGGAGGCGGCCGTGTCAACGACCCACTCCAAATCACTCCCTGCATGCAAGCACTGATCTTGGATGGTGAGAATCACCTCATCTGCACTTTCATCTGCCACAACTGCAGCTAAATTCCCATCTTCCTTTTCCTGATCTTTCTTGGCTTTAGCTTGTTCTCTCTTCCAAATCCTGCAATCTCTCTTCCAGTGATCGGGCTTCTGGCAATGGTGACACTTTCCTCTACCCTTGGACTTGTCTCTGTATTGCTGCCTCTCCTGTGACTTTCCTCTGCTGCTGGATCTTCCTCTCCTCTCAACTGCATACACATGTGAAGAGGAGGATGCCTCTCCCGAAGAGCGACGCCTAATCTCCTCATTGAGGAGACTACCCTTGACCATAACCATGGTCAACTTGTTATCCTTTGCAGAGTTGCTCACGGTGACTACTAGAGTCTCCCAACTGTCTGGCAAAGAACCCAACAAGAGAAGTGCCTGCAAATCGTCGTCCAGTACCAATCCCATGGAGGTCAACTGGTTGATAATGCTTTGGAAGTCATTCAGATGCTCCGCCACCTTGGTCCCGTCTTTGTACTTCAAATTCACAAGCTTTCTAATCAAGAAGGCCTTGTTGGTTGCGATCTTCTGATCATAGAGTTCGGACAGCTTGTCCCATAACTCCTTCGTATTCGTCTCCTCGGCCACATGATGGAACACGGACATGTCAAGCCACTTTTGAATGGTCCGAATGGCCTTTTGGTTCAACTTTGTCCACTCTCCTGCGAACATGTTCTCCGGCTTGGCACTCTCTCCTTCAACGGGATCGTGAAGGTCCTTGCAATACAAGATGTCTTCCATCTTCGCCTTCCAAATCTGTCAGTTGCTACTTGTGAGCTTAATCATAGTGCCTTCATCATCTTTGCCCATTTTGCTCAACCTGAGCTCTGATACCACTTGTTGGGGGATATGACACAACCAATCAACCAGGAGTATCCCCCTTGAACTGTCCTACAGCAAAGATGGCACACACAAGATATATGTTCCCCACACGGGAACTCAATGGCAACAATGATAATCAAGCACAAGCAACCACAACAAACAACCACCACAAAAGATAAGGATTTTACGTGGAAACCCTTACTCAATGTGAGTAAGGGAAAAAACTAAGGGGCAAGACCGGCAACTAATCACTACGGTCAAATGGAGCCAAATGTTCTTCCCGATTTTGTTGCCCACAAAACTGAGGTACAAGCCACACACAATGGATAGTTCTTCTAGAAGTAACTAACTATCCCTAGGTATCCAAAATACTAATATTGTGCTTAAATCAAGAAGGATAAAGTGACTCCCCTTGTGGGCTCCCGGATGGATACCCAAACACGAAGCTCGACTCCTTGAGGTCGTTCGCAACGACCTCCAATGGCTGCTCCCAAGACACGCCCAAACGTCGCTCCAAAACCGCAACCCTAGCCGCTGCTCCTCTCGAGCTCGGCCACTGCTCTATCCTTCTCACTCGGCCCCTGGCGCACGTGGAGGAGGACGAAGAGGGTCCCAAGACTCTCGCTGCTGGTGCTGGAATGGAGAAGAATACCCAAGAGCTAGGGATTCGTTCCCTGGAAGAATGGGGCTGGAATCAGGTAACGAATGGGGTGTACTTCCTTCCTGGAGTGGGTTCCCCAATTGGGGATGCAGAAATCTGGGCAAATATCAAAGAGTCCCCCATAAAGGAGGAAAATTGCAATAGTCCCCAATTGGGACTGGACATCCGAATACCCAACATTCCCATCATCATCAAAAATTCTTTTGACCACGAGGATACATTTTCGATCCTCATTAATCTTTCCATCTTCCCATCATTGCTACACTAGCTTCTTACGGTACAAAAATATAGTTTGTTAAGGTTAGTAGATATCTCATCCATTACGTCAAATATCTTGAACCTCTCTTGATTCGCTTCCTCCTTCACTTCATTAACGATCATCTTTTTCTTCATCGTTGACGTCTTCTTTGCTCCCTAGTTTGAACTTAATTCCCCATACTCAAGGTACATACGTATGGTTTCAAGATCTTGCTTGTCACTTAAAGGCTACTCGTAGTGACTGCGTAAGCAATCTTTGTTACACGAAGACAACCTGTATGTGACGTATATCTGTAATATTAAGTCACCATAGTGCGACCTAATCTCTTTTCTTTCTCCATATGCAAGTTTGAGTTAAGCTACCACTCAATCTACCCAAAACAAATTGGGTTCATGATGCAGTCGGGTATTATCTTTAAACATAAACATGTTTCTGAGTCACCTAAGTAACATAGGGACATGATTCCTCCATCCATCAATTACCGAAGACATCTAAATTCCCAACTCTACTTCTCTTGTTGTATCCGAGTTTCTGCATTTAAGTTTAACTATATTCAACTAAGAACATAAATGCCCACGTATACTACAAAGACTAAGGCATCTTAAAAAATGAGAACATCATCATCTGTTTGAACCGGTTTGACTTCATGGTCCAACCTGATCCAACCTTTTTTACGAGGTTTCCTGTTCGGTTTCCGATTGGGTTTTAAAACATTGCTATAAAGACTAAGGCATCTTGAAACATCCCAAATCATTTGCAAGCCATCCACGAAATATCTCTAATCATATCATCATGATACATTGTTATGCATAATCACAAGGTAGTTTATAATACTTCAACATTCACATATCATGAAACAATTGTGTTCATAAGTCGACACTTATAAATATGTCAACACAAAGCATGCATACCATCAATAATTAAGATCATTTAATAATTAAGCACGTATGTAGTAAGGCTCAAGAACATGCACCAAAGTAATATTTATATTACACAAAATCCCATTTATCGTAAACGACGATGTCTGAGTAAATACGCTTCATTTGAGTTTGAATATAAATACAAAAGATAGTCTTAGTTTTCATTTATATATATCATAATATCAAAATAGGAGACAAGCACGCAACGAGCTGTGCTGTTAGTCCTTTTTGAATTGCAAAACCAATCCTTCTAAACATTTCATCCATAAACATAGGAACCATAACATTACTGGTTGTGATTTTTTGAACCCTCTTCAAAAGCTCAGCAGCTTCTGGTGATAAGAATCCAAAAGTATCAAAACCAAAAGGGATGAAAGCAATGTTGATTCTCAATGCACGCTTTCTCGTGCTTCACCACTTTTGCTGAAGCAGCTTTAAGGACATCATGCCTCACTGTGAAGGTCCCACTCTTCAACTCCGTCAGCGGAGAAACTCTTGTCAAATCTACACAAACATATTCCCTCCGAACCATCCAAAATTTAAAATATCAGCAGGTCTAAGTGTGGATCTTCCCTCCTGCGGACCGGTTAAAAGTTCACATGCACCTCTTTCTTAGCAGCAACACCTGCACATCTGAGTACATCAAATAAAACATCTCTAACAAGACCGTGTATGTACTTAAAACTCGGAAACTCCCTGCAATGAATTGCATGATCTCCAAAAGTATCTAAGCATGCGTTATGACAAATTGGGTATATCTCATCAACTGGAAATAATCATGAGACGATATCTGAGGATACTACGATACTCCACCGGTTCGAATATAATACATTCATCCCTTTACGAAATCTAAGTTGATATTCGTATGAATCAAATATCAAACATGTCCAAAAAGAATAATTAAAGTGAACCATCTACATCGACTGCCTTAAATTAGACTTATAATTATTTAAGACATTTAAATCATTTAAGATTCCATGAGGGATTTCAAAATTATTTCTCCAAATAAAATATGTCTTATCCACATAATTTCATATATTTAGCACCTTCAATAGTTTCTAAAATGCTTAGGAATCTCTTGAAAATCTTTACCTATTTTCGTAGGATTTTCCGAAATATAAGCTCATTGAAATCAATCTATGAGTAATTATCCTGAAAACTAAGGGCTAAACAACAACTTTTTGCTATGAGTAGAGTTGCTTTCAATAATTATAAGTGATTCTAACATGAACAAGCATTCGACACCAATTATTATTAATAATTGCACAACAAGGCAACATTTTTGCACTAAATCCTCACGATTAAAAAAACAATTATCTAATATGTAAAATTGTAGTAGGATAGTCGCATAAAATGCCATTTAATTAAAAAACCACATGCGACTGCGAGTACCTCTAACCGGATTCCCACCAAAACAATATGGCAGCCCAATAAGACAACAAGATCCGTGCTCAAAATTGCCGGATCCGAATAAGATCCGATTAAGCTCCTTAAAAACACAACTCCTGCACTCCATTCGAGATTCGCGGTTTCAGACCTCCATCAGTAACCTGATTTCAACAAACTGTTAACTGCATATATTACACGTTATAATCTAACATTCAGAAAGAAGAAGAAGAAATCAGCAATCCAAACGGTCAGAGATCGATCGTTTGCAATAATTTTCCAAACATAAGATGTTCATACGTACTCATGATGGCCTAATCGTGGATTGAAGTTCGATTGAACTGGAAACTTTGGTTCAGGTGACATAGTAAACATTAATAATCCTTAATTTTTTCCTCTTATCTGAAGAAGAACTTTTCATCAATATTTTGTAAACCATCAAGCATCATGTACTTGCCGACATCTCACTGGATGATTGCTCACATTCTATGTATTATTTATGAAGTACCCCTAAAAGCAATTAGGGAGAAATTCTGGAAGGGCATGATCATGGTAGCTGAACCTGTGCTGGATAATCTTACATGAGTTGGCGATTTTAAGAGGATAAGAATGGGGGAACTGAAAGCAAACACCAGGAACTGGCTTATCTTGATCACTTCTGCAACTCCTTGGGTTTAGTAGACCTTTGTTATTCTGGTCAGACCTGGATAAACAAACAACAGAAATTGCATCCTTATGAAAGATAGCCACAATTTTCACTGATCACTGCTCAATTTTAATGAAAATAGCCAAAAGTGAAAATGTATGTAATAAGAAAGATTCAAAGATAAAATTCAAATTATGTCAACAAGGGAGAGAAAACTGGGAATATAATCACCTAGCCTGGCAAGATCAAGGCTCATCTTAGCAATTGGGGTAGAAAGGAAACAAGATATTGGTGAGCAAGGAACTGTAAGCTTGAAAGAAATATCGCTAAGATCTTATCTCACCCTACTCATGATGGCTGAAGCACTCTTCCAGAGACAGGAAGAACACCATTGGTTTCAAAGATCTAGACATCAATGGATCAATGAAGGATACAAGAATACAGAATTCTATCATTGCTGCTAAATTATTATTTAAAATGCTTGCTATTTCTCTGCAAACTAGCATCATTTCAGATTAAAAAATCATAAAAATGGCTCCCATCACCCACCTCATATTTGCTGACCTTACATGTATTTTTGTTGAAACAGTAAGAGCCGAGGCATCAATCCCCCTTTTGCTATAACAATATGAGTACTGCTCAGAGAAATCTCTAAATTACATCAAATCCAAGATCTTCTTCAGCAAAAATACTCAGTTCAGCACCTCAAGACACATCGATCAACTCTTGAATAAACATACAGATCCCCTAAAAGAACACAAGGGAGGTTAGAAAGTATATCCCATGGTCGTGGACAAAATCTCTGCAAAGCTAGTAGGATTGTCCTTTTGGCTTCGACCTTAGTAACAAAACCTATCAACCATAGTTCTGATCAAGAGCTCTCTCTCCCAGGACTAAGCTTCTTTATGCGGAGGCTAATCAACCATAACATTCCCGCGGCCTCCTTAAGTGGTTCAACTAATCACCGATCACGGAGGGCATTGCTGGTTGTGCAATCAGCACGATGAAGATCTGAACAATCTCTTCGCATCGTGTCCTTATACAAAGTCTTTCTTGTTTCTGTTATAAATCAGGAATCTAAACAAAGGAGTCCTCAACTTTGTTCTCTCTTTGCAACTCCACGGAAGCCAGTCCAATGCCATTCAACAAAACATGCACTGTATCATCATCAACATATTCAACTAATTTTCCTACATCGATGTAACACGAGTCACGCTCACAATTTTGTTTATGCTCGTTTGGTTTGCCAGGTTACCTCGAGACATATTATAACCATAAGAAAAGTTAGTATAACACATCATCAATGTGACATCAAATCAACCATCAAACAACTACTATTCACAGGAGAAGTTACTCCAACCCAATCCAACCCTATTACCAAACACTGTCTTAAGAATGGTGTGGGAGGTCAACAGTCCTTCCCTGCATTCCCCATCACATGCATCAGATTCTCTCTTTCATAAAGATTTCAGTATTACCAGTAATAAAAGAAGTAACAATTGAGATATGATCTTGAAAACAATAAAATATAGATGAGCAAATGGAGTGATTAAAAGCTCTGAGGGGGGCCTACAATCCAACTTGCTTTGTTTAAAGAACAAAAAATGCATGTTGTTTGCATGCCTTATCATGGGTGTCGGTAAGAGTGGTATGGCTTCAGTCCTCCATCCATCAAGAGTGGTATTGGCTTGAGTCCTCCATCCATCCATCTTTATCTTCGTCATCATCATCTTCTTCCGTTTCTTCTTCTTCTTCGTTGCCCACATAATTAAGCTAAGTGGTGTAAATGAGGGACTGGACTGTAGTAAACAGAAGGAAGCAGAGAAACCGTGGGCTCCTACACGCCAAAGAACAAGTTGAATATCACGCATATGGTTTTATGCAATGTGATATATATCCCAATGCCAGATACGCATGTGGATGCAAATGCTCCAAATCAGCTCAACTTGAAGCTCCTCTCCTATCCTCGCCTCCCACATGCATATATATGTTGCATTCAATTCAATACCTTGCTGACCTACCCTATCTTTTCCTTGCCTTCTTCTTACCCCCAATCCATACAGATCACGTGAGGCCATGGTTGCACGAGGATACCATCTCAGGACAATTAACACAGGGCGCGGGTTCTCTGCTGTGGTGCTATACCACACCACAACACCACTGTAGACGATCCAAACACTTAACACCATTGCTAAATTTCACGAATACTTGCTATCTATGCTGATGAAACAATTCCTTGTCAAAGACAAGGCAAAAGAAGCGTGTTGTGGTGGCTATGGAATGTCTAGCTTTCGATAACTGAATTTCCATCGCGACAAGCTGGACACGTATTGTAGCAACAGAACTTTCTTTTTAAAATAGCTCGAATACATATTGAGTTAGCTTAATCTTTGGGGTATCGTACTTTCGTCTAAGATAATATTCCAGTAGATAAAGAAAGTCAGAAAGAATCAAACATGAAATTATACAAAAAAAAATTATCTGTTGCAGCGACGATCTTCTGTGGCAATAAAAAACTTTGACCTGCCATGGCTTAACTATAATATGAGATCCGTTGTCAAAATTAAGGTAGGCAAAGTATTGTAGCAATAAAGTAACACCCAACAAAATAATCAGAAATCTAAAAATCACAAAGTGTGAAAGTGAGTTATAGATGGTGGAGATTTAACAATTTGATCTTGTGTGTTTCAATGGTTGTCGACGGGTTACACTTGAGCCAGAACTCAACATGTTGTTAAGGCATGCGTTCCTCGATAGCAATCCAGGGTTTTAAGCTCGGAACGTTGCAGATTGTGTTTGTTAACGATTCTAAAGATATATATATATATATATATATATATATATATATATATATATATATATATGAGGAAAGGGAGCCTACAGATGTAGGTAACTTACCTACATCATGCTTGTGTTTTTCTCAATTTTTTTATTTTTTTGAAAAATGATTCTGTGGATTTTCTTAGCTATATCCCTCTAAAATGCCATTCAAATTTCGTCAGAAACAGAGGCTCCTATGCCCTCCATCAAGAACAGGTAATTTTAACGGTCTTAGATTTGTTGTAAATTACACGTTCTGGATGGAGGGCATAGGAATCTCTATTTCTGAGGAAATTTGAATGACATATTAGAGGGTACAGTTATGAAAATCCACGGAAGCATTTTTCAAAAAAATAAAAAAATTGGGGAAAACACAAGCGTGATGTAGGTAAGTTACCTACATCAGGATGTAGGCTCCCTTTCCTCTCTCTCTCTCTCTCTCTCTCTATATATATATATATATATATAGGAAATTTATCCAATGCGCACAGGGCCCATTTGAGTTTCGGTGCGCACCATTTGTTGGCCATACACGTGTATTACCAATTTAGTGATTACCTATTTCAAAGGATGTTGTTTTTGGAAGGAGATTAATATGCAAAGCGATGTAACAATAAGTGATATTCCAATTATATCGCGTCCTATAAAATAGGAAGATCGTTTTGGAAAGAAAACATTCGAATCGATTATTTCTTGCTGAAAATCGAGATCCAAATGCTCATGTCAGTAATATATATATATATATATAATAGTCAAGTAAATGGTTGTTGCGAGATCAGTAATATCCAAAACAACGGTTAGTAATATACATTCATTGTATTACATGGTGCAGAATTCGGTAATATATATACAATGGACAAGTAAGTGCTTGTTGTGATGTCAGTAAAACCATAACCAATGGTCAGTAATTTCTATATGTATTACTACTTTGAATAGAAGTCAGTAATTTCGACACAATACTCACGTAAATGGTTGTTGTGAGATCAGTATCCCAACAACAGTCAGTAATTTACATAACCAATGGTCAGTAATAGCTACTATGAGATCAGTAATAACAAAGTTATGGTCAGTAAGTCATGGGCATTGCTCAAGTAAGTCATGGGCATATCCAATGGTCAGTAATAGCTACTATGAGATCAGTAATAACAAAGTTATGGTCAGTAAGTCATGGGCATTGCTCAAGTAAGTGCTTGTTGTGATGTCAGTAAAACCATAACCAATTGTCAGTAATAGCTACTATGAGATCAGTATATCAAAAAATGATCAGTAATTTACATTTATTACTATCATAGTGTTTGGATCCTTAATCCATCCGCGTGGAATCATTTATTTGAATTGTTTCTTTCCAAAACCGTCTTCCAATTTTTAAGGACGTTGTATAATAGGAAATATAGGATTTTTTTAAACTCGTCGTAGCCTATAATTAGAAATATAGTTATGGTTAATACACGTGTAAGGCCTAAAATGAGTGCTCATTGAAACGCTAATGAGCCCTGTGCGCAGTGGATAAGCCCTATATATATATATATATATAGGGCACCGGGCTCATTGGATAATTTCCCTATATATATATGTATATGAGGATGGGGAGCCTACTTTGTGAAGTAGGTAACTTACCTACTTCACATTTCACTTTTTGCAAATTTTTTTATTTTTTTCAAAAATGCCATCGTGGATTTTTATAATTATATCCCTCTAATATTTCACTCAAATTTCATCAGAAACGGAGACTCCTACTGTCTTCATCCAGAACATGTAAAATACAGCAAATCTGTGACCGTTAAAAATGACTGTCTGGATGGAAGCCATAGGAGTCTCTGTTTCTGACGAAATTTGAATAACATATAGAGGGATATAATTATGAAAACCCATGGTGGCATTTTTGAAAAAAATAAAAAATTTTTCAAAAAATGAAATGTGAAGTAGGTAAGTTACCTACTTCACATAGTAGGCTCCCTTTCCTCTCTCTCTCTCTCTCTCTCTATATATATATATATATTATATATATATATGAGGAAAGGAAGACTACTTTATGAAGTAGGTAACCTTATCTACTTCACATCCATTTTTAGCAATTTTTTATTTTTTTTTGAAAAATGCTTTTGTGGATTTTCATAACCATATCCCTTTAATATGTCATTCAAATTTCGTCAGAAACAGAGACTCTTACAGCCTCCATCCAGAACATGTAATTTATAGCAAATCTAAGACCTTTAAAAATACCTATTCTGGATGGAGGCTGTAGGAGTCTCCGTTTCTAACGAAATTTGAATGACATATTAGAGGGATATAAATATGAAAATCCACGGCGGTATTTTTTTTTTAAAAATTGCTAAAAATGGATGTGAAGTAGGTGAGATTACCTACTTCACAAAGTAGGTCCCTTTCCTCTCTCCCTCTCCCCCCGTCTATATATATATATATATATATATATATATATATATATATATGAGGAAAGGGAGCCTACTTTGTGAAGTAGGTAATCTTACTTACTTCACATTCTATTTTTGCAATTTTTTTATTTTTTTTTGAAAAATGCCACCGTGGATTTTCATAACTATATCCCTCTAATAAGTCATTCAAATTTCGTCAGAAACAGAGACTCCTACGACTTCCATCCAGAACATGAAAAATACAGCAAATCTGTGACCGTTAAAAAATGACTGTCTGGATGGAGGCCGTAGGAGTTTCTGTTTTTGACGAAATTTGAATGACATATTAGAGGGATATAATTATGAAAATCAACGGTGGTATTTTTCAAAAAAAAATAAAAATTTGTAAAAAATGGAATGTGAAGTAGGTAAGTTACCTACTTCACAAAGTAGGCTCCCTTTCCTCTATATATATGGGCCCTTTCAAATAGGACACAGTCCTTCCTGAGTTCAGGAAGGCCAGCCCTTTTTTGTATAAATCACAAACACTTTAGTAGAATACGTATACAATTTGTATTATAGGTGCACGTTATAAATACAAAGCCGCATACAAAACTGTGCATTATAATATAAACTTTAAAACTTCACATTATAATACAAAACTATATATGTATTATACTAAAGTCATCCTGTTTTATACAAAAAAGAGACTGGCCTTCCTTAGGGATGGAAGGACCAAGTCCTATTTGAAAGAAATCATATATATATATATATGAGGAAAGGGAAGTTACAACATGATGTAGCTAACCTTAGCTACATCAGGGGCTTTTCGTCCCTTTCTTTAATTTTTTTCGAAAATACCACAATGTATTTTCATAACTATATCCTTCTAATATGTCATTCAAATTCGTCAGAAATAGAGACTCCTACGGCCTCCATCCAGAACAGGTAAAATACATCAAATCTGCGACTACTAGAAAATGATTGTCCGGATGGAGGCCGTAGGAGTCTCTGTTTCTGATGAAATTTGAATGATATATTAAAGGGATATAGTTATGAAAATCCATCATGGTATTTTTGAAAAAAAAATAAAAAAAAGAGATGAAAATACCCTTGATGTAGCTAAGGTTAGCTACATCATGTTGTAGCTTCCATTCCCCCCCTCTCTCTCTCTATCCTTCCAATGAGACGGGTCTTTCATGAAATTTAGAAAGCCATGTCAAATTTGTAAATTGTATAGCATTTTGTAAATTTAAACTGCACATTGTAAAATAATGATGATCATACAATTTTATAAAATATATCATCCATATTGTAACAATTTTTTATCAAATATACTAACATTTTCATAAATCTTATGATATACATATTATGTTAATATTTAGTATTAAATTCATAGAGTTAGAAATTGTAAAATAGCTAGAAAAAAGGACTAAATTGACGTGGCTTTCCATGCATCCAGGAAAGCTCCACCTTATTGGAAGTTTTCTATATATATATATATATGGATTTAATGGGGTTGCCCCCCTGGGGGCAGCCAACATGGCTGCCCCGCCCCCTATTTTCGGCATTTTTTTTATTTTTTTTTTGAAAAATAAAACCATGTATATTCATCCCTATATCCCTCTTACATGTCATTCGAATTTCGTCAGAAATAGAGACTCCTACGGCCTCCATCGAGATGGTGTCGATTTAAAAAATGACTGTCTGGATGGAGGCCGTAGGAGTCTCTGTTTCCGACGAAATTCGAATGGCATGTAGGAGGGATATAGGGATGAATATACATGGCAACATTTTTTGAAAAAAAATAAAAAAAGCACCAAAATGGTACGGGGGCAGCCATGTTGGCTACCCCCAGGGGGCAACCCCATTAACCTCTCTCTCTCTCTCTCTCTCTCTCTCTATATATATATATATATATATATATATATATATATATATGGGACCTTTCAAATGAGGTGGGGGCTTTTCTGAAATTGTAAAGGCCATTGTGAATTTAGTAAAAACTCTGTAATAATTTTGTAAAAGTATAAACTACACATTGTAAAAAAATAGATTTTGTAAAGGGATTTTTACCCGACAGACCCTATAATATTTTCCAATTACCTCTACGACCTTTGAAACATCCTAATTCCTCCATCGGCCTCGTAAACTTGCTCCGTCTTACCCAACAAACCCCTACCATCAATTTTAACTATATTTGAGTCAGTTACTTGGGTTAGTCTTGAGTTAACTTAACCAATTTCCTAATGAACGGTTAGGATTAGCCAAAATAATAAAAAAAGAATATAAAAAAAAGTTCCATCGGCTTTGGGAGGCGGGAGGGCTCCAGCGACCGGGACGCAGGGAGGGGGTATACATCGACAGGGGAAGCAGGAGGACTCCATCACCGGTTGAAGCAAGTGGGGGGGGGGGGGGCTCCATCGGCGGGGTAGGGCAGCAGGCAACATCATGGGCTCGCGGCTCCATCAGCGGCGACGGGGGAGGGGGATCCATCAGCGGCACTGGGGGGGGGGGGGCTCCATCAGCGGCGGTGGGGGCGGAGGGCACGGGGGGGGGGGGGGGATCATCAGCGGGCGCGAGGGGGGGGGGGTTTCATCAGCGGCACACGGGAGGGGGGGGGGGGACAGGGAGCAGCAGCATCAGCGCGGGGGGAGGGGGGGAGCAGCAGCATCAGCGGGGGGGGGGGGGGGGTCGGCGCGATGGGGGAAGCCGGGTGGGGCTCCATCCGCAGGGGGGCTCCAGGTAGCAGCAACATCGGCGGGAGGCCGTCGGCTGAGGAGGAGCAGGGAGTTTGGAAGGCTGGGCAGCGCGGGGGGGGGGGGGGTGACGGGGAGGGGCTCAGATGATGGGAGTGGTACTCAGTGTAAATTTGATAAACAAAATGGGTATAATATAAAAGAAATATAACGGAATCCGGTTACTTTTAACGGATAAATGAACGGGGGTTAACCACAGGGTTTGTAAGGTAAGGGTTAGCAAGTTTATGGGGTCAGAGGAAAAATTATGATGTTTCAAAGGTCGTAGAGGTAATTGCAAAAGATTATAAGGTCTGCCAGGTAAAAATCCCTTTTGTAAAATATAACATCCAAATTTAAATTAACATTTTCATGCAATCTAATAATATTTTTATAATTTTATTTCACTATACATGTTATGTTAATATTTATTGTTATATGTATGAAACACGAAATTGTAAAATATATTGGAAAGATGCCTAAATTGAGGGTGACTCACCATATGTATGGTGAGACCCCGTCTCATTTGAAATTTCTCCTATATATATATATATATGGATTTAATGGGCCTGCCCTCTGGAGGCAGCCAACATGGCTGCCCCGCCCCCTTATTTCGGTGTTTTTTAATTTTTTTTTGAAAAATACCACCATGTATATTCATCCTTATATCCCTCCTATATGCCATTCGAATTTCGTCAGAAACAGAGACTCCTACGGCCTCCATCGAGATGGTGTCGATTAAAAAAATCTTGTTACCGTTAAAAAATGACTGTTTGGATGGAGGCCATAGGAGTTTCTGTTTCTGACGAAATTCGAATGGCATATAGGAGGGATATAGGGATGAATATACATGGAGATATTTTTTGGAAAAAATAAAAAAAAGTCGAAAATGACGCGGGGGCAACCATGTTAGCTGCCCAAGGGGGCAACCACATTAACCTCTCTCTCTCTCTCTCTCTCTATATATATATATATAGAGAGAGAGAGAGAGAGAGAGAGAGAAAAGGGAGTATGCTCCCTAGTTGTAGCCAACTTACATGCTCCCACCCCTTTTCCCCTGTATTTTTTTCTGAAATGAAATCTATTGGAATTTAGATCACAATATGTCACCATGGTGTCATTCAAAATTCAACTTAATTCGAGACTTCTATCCCCTCCATCAAGACTATCAAATTTTAACGGTCTCAGAATTGCTGAAATTGACCCCCTTCATATGGAGGGTACATGAGTCTCTGTTTCTGACGAAATTGGAATGACATGTTCGGGGCATATAGTTATGAATTTACATATTTTTATTTCCCAAAAAAATAAAAAATAGAGAAAAATAAAGGTGGGAGTAGCCAATTGGCTACACCCAGGGAGTAGCATCTTTTAACCCATATATATATATATATATATATATATATATATATATATATATATATATATAGGGAAATTATCCAATGAGCCCGTGCCCATTTGAGATGAGATGAGCCCACTCATTTTTTACCATTATTTCCTATTTTTTTGAGCTTAATAAGTATTTGTTTACAAGTGTTATATCATATTCTTACTACTAGTAATTATTTTCAGGGAAAAAAAACCTTAAAAGTCATACAAAATGATTGTATTATTATTTGTATTACTAGTCTCATTTTTATTCTTACTAATGACCATTTCTTGTGAATCTAAGATTCTCTTTATATGAAAATAGTTACTAATAGTAAGAATATGATATAACAATAGTAAATAAATAAGCATTGAACTCAAAATGATGAAAAATATTGGTAAAATATGAGTGGGCTCATCTCATCTCAAATGGGCACAGGGCCCATTGGATAAGCCCCCTATATATATATAGAGGTTAATGGGGCTGCCCCCTGGGGGTAGCCAACATGGCTGCCCCCGCGCCATTTTTGACGCTATTTTTATTTTTTTTTTCAAAAAATGTCACCATGTATATTCATCCCTATATCCCTCCTACATGCCATTCGAATTTCGTCGGAAACAGAGACTCCTACGGCCTCCATCCAGACAGTCATTTTTTAACGGTAACAGGATTTTTTAAATCGACACCATCTCGATGGAGGCCGTAGGAGTCTCTGTTTCTGACGAAATTCGAATGGCATGTAGTAGGGATATAGGGATGAATTTACATGGTTTTATTTTTCAAAAAAAATAAAAAAATGTCAGAAATAGGGGGCGGGGCAGCCATGTTGGCTGCCCCCAGGGGGCAGCCCCATTAAATCCATATATATATATATATATATATATATATATATATATATATATATATATATGGGGAAAAGGTGCCTACATCACCCGATGTAGGTAACTTACCTACATCACCTTTTTTCTCATTAATTTTCTATTTTTTTGAAATGAAATCTTTGGGGATTTACATCACCATATACCATTATATATGATATAGGTGAAACTTCAAATGAGGCATGGTATCACAATATAGATGGTAAGCCATCGTCAATTAGGCATCTTTTCAATGTATTTTACTTTTTTATCTAATAGATTTAATAATAAATATTAACACAACAAGTATAGTGAAATAAAAATACGATAACACTATTATATTGGATGAAATATTAATTTAAATTTGGATACTATATTTTACAAAAAACTATTTTTTACAATGTGCATTTTATACTTTTACAAAATTGTTACAAAATTGTTACAGAGATTTTACTAAATTGGCAACGTCCTTTACAATCGCACAAAAGACCCACCACATTTGGAAAATCTCATATATATATATATATATATCGTACTTTGTGTTAACTAAAAGTTTATTAGAGAAAAAATAATCATTTCGATGTGGAACCACCTTTTATCCCATATAATCCTACAAAACTTTACGGTGTTTTGAACCGAGGAAATCTTTAATTTGTATATTTTTTTGCTGAAATTATTTTATGACTTTTCCCCTTATTTTACCATTCATATGTTAGTTTTTATTAATGATTTGTATATCATACATGTTTCAGAACATTTTATACATGCCACATTTTATTAATCTCACAAAATTTCATGTATTTTTATGCCCATTTTCTATATATTAGTATCTATATGTACAAGTTTATACATCTCATAAAGTGTAATATGATGAAGGTATATTTCATCTTGTGAGTTATCAATCTATACGGTTGGATGAATATTCCAACTTCATAAATATTTTTTTTGAATTTATGGTGATATAAACATATGCATCACTATACTATTATTTATGCATGTCAATATTTGACTGGACAATGGGGAGGAGGAATTTTATCACTAAAATATTGAGGAATTGGAAAAAGAATGACATTGACGCAGAAAATCATTGGTCCAAATAGTATACAGGGAAAATCAAAATTAAATTGCATTGTTTTGATGAATTAAAGTCAAGGAATACAAATTTATAAGCTTGTCAAATTGACATAGTTGAAAATGCATTGCCAATGAAATATATCATTAATTAAATTTAAATGAAGATCATTGGTCAAAATAGCCAGGGGGTGTTCGGTTCAGGAATAAGCAGGAATAAGGATGGGGAATAAGGAGAATAATGGTCTATTCTCCGTTCAACTGGAGGATATGAATAAGGACAACATGGTGAAATAAGGGTAGTTAAGATGTGATAAAGATAGAAATAACGATGAAACAAGATGGAATAATGAGGAATAGTCGTACCACTGGAAACCGTGTCACGAGGAGAATTAGCCCATTATAACAGGGCTAATTCTCCTACTGAACACGCCCTCAAAGTATATATCTTATGAATTCACCAAATTGGATTTTATTTTAACATATGATATATTTTAGTTATAATTATTTACGCATTAGGTTATAATATTGCAATAAACATATACCTATCTTTTTAGATATGTGCCCCCTCACAAAAAAAATATATTTTGAGGCCGTTCATGTATATCACACATCATAAATAGGTGAGCACATCATTGCATCTTTTTAGAGTGGCATTACCCATAAATAATTGAGTATAATTACTATCACAAGGAAATAATGGAGAATGTTTATTACTTGTGCAGAAGATTTGATACATTTTTAATAGTAACCTCATTCATTACCATTACCATCATGGTAGATCTCAATATTTTACCGACATATTTTCGAAATCCAACCGTAAGGGTTAACTCCTTTGCACATACAAAAGCAACAAATTTGACATTCATTTTCATTATATATATTTTTGGATAATATCATCATTTTCTCTTATAATTATAGATGTGCATCTCCAAATGCAAGCATAAAGGTGCTTTAATCAAATTTATTTAAGGATCTTCTATCACAACAACAAAATTGGCATATGTAGCGGACAAATTAAATGTTCATGGTTGTTTAATCTATAAAAATAAATATATTATTTTTACATTTTTTTAAATAGCAACATATGCCAAAATTTAACTGTTCTTATATGATTTGTTGCAGCAGCATAACAAAGAATATAGTATTCGTTGTAAATATTAATAATAAAATATAATTCTACAATAAATAATATTCGTTGATATACATTTATCATCAGAAGATATAGCAAGAATCGCTACATTATTCGTGACTATTATTATTTTTTGTTGTTGTGGTGCACAAACAACAATATTGGCCTATCATAACACATAATTTGTTATTTATTTATTTATTATTATTATATCTTTCCGGATGTTTTTCATTGTAAACTTATCCTTATTTCCTTAAATCCGCAAAGGATATTGCATTTGTTGATATATTTCTAGCAACAAATCATATAAAAATGATTATCCGTCGAACTTTATCTTCTGATCCTCGCTGAATTAGCAATAATCTATACAAAATTTTGATGAAAATTTCATTGAGCAACTTTAGCAATGAATATGACATTCATTGCAAATCCAAAAATTAAAATATATAAAAATATATTTCATGTGAAACGCTTGACCGATAATGTGGGAGTCGGGAGGAAAGGACGAGCCATCACTCTGCTTGTGACAGCAATAATTGGACAAAGTGTTGACATGTATATACCTATGTATTTATATTATATATTTAATTTTTTTAAAAGTTTCGGTTAAGAAAATAGCCGTAAAAGGCACAAGAAAAGAAAACGTGCTCCCAAGAGAACGGGTCTCATCCGCCACCGCAATTTCGCAGTAACCGAACACCAACCATCCCGAACAGCTCGCGCGCGGATGCTTAATCGGGTCCTCGCTCCATGGGTACGGGGGATCCGAAAATCACGATTCCGGATCCCGCGGCACAAAGCCGAGGAGGCTCCACGTTGCTCTTTCCGATTAAAAAGCAGCGCCTGCGCTGTGCTGTGCGTGGTAAACGCCCCCCGCACATGTGTCTCATGTGATCCTCTTCCTCCTCCCTCTCGCCCCTCCCTTCCCTCCTCTCTCTCTCTCTCTCTCGAATGGATATACATATTTACTGGAACGTACCAATCTATCTATTTTTGTACTCACACACGAGACCGTGACGGCAGGAGGCAGGGGAGAAACGTTGAGAAATAAGAAAGGCTTTCCCCCACTCCCTACCAACAGCTCACCACCGTTTCCCTTCACACCTCTTTTAATTGGTTCAAAATCCCCACCACTATTTCTGTCTTTATTTATATCCATATTCTTCACGTGCTCTCCCCCCTCTCGTACCCCTTTTTCTTCCACCCATCACAGAGTACCACCACACACACCCACCACAGCTCCTTCCCACCGAAACCCAACGCGAATCTCATGTCCAATCCAGGTGAGGCGCCCCGCAGGGCTTCCGGCGCCGACAGGGTCAAGTTCTCCAACACCTGCAACCTCCTCAGTAGGTACATCAAGGAGAAGGGAGGCCTGGGAGACCTCGCCATCGACCTCATGGCCGTCCGCCCTTCCCTCCCCAACGCCAAAGGTGGGATCTTTTTCCGGGTTTGCCATGTTGGTCACTCTCTATCTCGTCGGAGATTAATAGGGTTCTGTTGGTTCCGATTGCTCAGGTAAATCCGTGGATTTGCCGCCGCCGGCGGAGGAGCCTTCGAGGAAAGACGTCGTCTTGCCGGATCTGAACGCCGTCACCGCCTCGTCGCAGATGACCATCTTCTACGACGGGAACGTGATAGTTTTCGACGACTTCCCGGAGGAGAAGGTGAGGGAGATCATAGCGATGGCTGGAGAGGGGATTGCCCGCGTGC
Organism: Ottelia alismoides; assembly: GCA_037367405.1. Taxonomy (NCBI): domain Eukaryota; kingdom Viridiplantae; phylum Streptophyta; class Magnoliopsida; order Alismatales; family Hydrocharitaceae; genus Ottelia; species Ottelia alismoides. The sequence continues at coordinate 119,046 of JAZKJV010005749.1, forward strand.
CGCCCACCACCCAGAACTGTCCGCCTCCTCCGCCTTCCACCTCCGGCGCCGCCGAGAAGCCCAAGGAACTCGCGCCCGAGCACGTGCCCGTGTCTTCAGGTAACGGTTCCGCCCCCCCAAAGTTGGCATGTTTCCGATTATAACGACGGAACCCACCTGGGATCCATCGTCAAAATCGGCTTTTTGGGTTGGATTCGAACTAATCTGATGTTGGGTGGCCGTGTCTGTTTCAGCTGATCTGCCCATCGCGAGGAGGGTCTCGCTCAATCGCTTCCTGGAGAAGAGAAAGGACCGGTTAGTCCCCTCTGCGATCCTAACCTTCTTCTCCCTTACATATTATGACACACCTGTTAGATTTGCTGATTTGGTCGTGTGGTGGCCGTCTCAGGATTAGCTCGAAAGCTCCATACCAAGTCCAGGACTCCCCCCACGCTGCATCATCCTCGTCCTCACCTCCACCTCATGAGAAGCCGCAGGCCAGCAACCAGGAGGACCCCAAGTCCTGGTTGGGGCTGGCGCCTTCGGCTCCTTCGAGCTCGTCGGAGCCCAAGAAGCAATAGTTGGCCGTCGGGTTGTGCTGTCCAAATTGGGTCGAACCAGTTTTTTTGTCCTATAAGATCTGCCACCTCAGGATCTGCGCGGTGAATATGGTGGATTCCCATGTGTGGTTGGGCGAGGAAGGAACATGGAAAATAATTTTGCCTGGCCATTCTTGGTTGGTAATTTTCTGTAGCGAATTGGTGGTGGCAGTGGTGGGTAGATCTTTTATAGGATTTGATGCTTTGGTTAGACCACGGCAGTGGCTGCGCTGCCGGGAAGACCTTGGAACAGGACTTCGACCCTGTCATGTATTTTTTTTGCTCTGCAATATTTTTATATCTCAAGAAAGATATCAGTTCATCTTCTCTTGTTGGATTGAGAGGCTTGTGTTTCCAGATGCTTCTCGGGTTTAACCAATCATCTCTCTCTCGTATATGCTTCTCTGCTTCCTGTAATCTGTTGATTTGACTCCCGTTTTTCCCGACATCTGCGAACTGTTCGTCTTTTTATTAATAATATTGCTACCATTTGCACACGCGTTTTGCATTCTCTGCTTAGATCTGAATAAGTTGGAGTCTCTTTGCAATGCCCCCCACCCATCATCAGTGCTTTTTGATTTTAAAGATTCTCTGTGTTAATGTGGTGGGTTTGTCTCACCATATCCCCATTCAGCGGCCGGGACTTTTCTGACTGTAATCAATTCGAGCTTGAATCCTTGTTTATAATCTGCCTTGTATATCTCGAGAAGAAGTGCAACCATGCTTGATAATGTTCCTTGGTCGGTTGGAAACACCTTCTCTGTATTGGAATGCAGTGATTTAAATTTTCAGAGTGGCTGTTTTCATTTACTGTTAAACAAGAAAATAAAGTCTGGGCATCTTGTTCGTAAGGAGATCGGCCAAAAAAGTATTAAAGTAGATAATTTTGGATTATCCTATTCCTGGAAACTACGCTAATTAATCAGATTTTATAGAACAGTTGTTCGTGGTCATCAGGCCATGAGCTCAACCCCATCAATATAATCGGTAACGAGTGAGATTTACAGGATAAATATCATATTCTTTGGATTTTGTTTGTCAGGGAATCGTATCAGATTTAAAGCATGTCTGAATTAAAACTTGCCGACTCGGGGTACTTCCCCTCGGTCTCCAATGAGTGAAAATTCGAATATCAACCTCTTTTCTTGGGATTCTCTCCACATTTTTAATAAAATTTTGACTTAAATTGCGCCTTTATCAACCCTGTCAATAAAGACACTTAACATTGGCGACTAAGCAACAATTAAGCAAATATAAGAAGCTCTCACCATCGGTTCACGAAAAGAAGCCCCACATTATCTCCAACATGAGGGGAAACGACCTCTTATAAAGTTAAAGAGAATTAATGGAATAATCCCATTCAATTTTATTTTATTGCAAATCCTTATAAAAAAATGCAAGACGCTTCCTCCATTCATATTAGCATGCATCGTCTGCTGCAGTGCTGTCTCTGCAATAATCGCTTGAATCGCTCTACTTGATCGAGCGGTTCACATGATTTTGCACTATACGGGGCCACAAAAGTACAAAATCATGTGAACCGCTCGATCGGAATCTGCTGCAGTACCCGCTACATCAGACGACCCCCTCCCCCATTCATATAGACTTATGCACTCATGTGCTTTGCATGGCTAAAGGCTTTTCTCCGCTCTCAATTACACGTAAAAAGACCTTTAAAAGAGACATATATAATATAGAATATTTAGATGATTTAAACTTGTGAAAAAGGAGGAGGAAATATACGTGAGATTTTATTTTGAATTTGTGATTTGAAGGATCATAAAGATACTTATTATAAAAAATTTAAAATAAATAGATGTAATACTAGTATTCTTAATTTACTTAAGTAATATCAAATATTTATACTGGCATTCATGAAAACCCAACTCTTGACAATTTGGGAGCTTGAGTACTCATCCAAGAGCTCAAACTTGATGTCTGTTAAGAGCATGAAAGGAGTTGATGTGCAATGGATCTCGTGACGGAATTGAACTAGTTGGGGACAGGGGTGTAAACGGACCGAACCTGAGTGAACCTATATTTTTTTAGGTTCGTTTCATTTATTTAATCGAGCCTAAACTTGTGTTCAGGTTCGGTTCGTTTTATTTTCGAACCGAATCCGAATCGAATCTCTTTTTAAACGAATCGAACCTAAGCGAATATCGAACTTAAGAATTCTCTAATAAGAGGGAGTGAAAAGAAGAGAAATGGAAATATATATGTGTATCTAAAATTAGAATAAATATTCATTTAGTTTTTTTCTTTATCTAACTCATCTTCATCTTTTGAAAAAAATAGATAAGGATTCGTCTCTTTGAAAAAAGTATAATTATAATATATTTTACATCTATTCAGATGGGGATAAGGAATAAGAATAATACGGAGATATCCGATAAGTAATGTTTGTACTAGTTCTGTTGATTTGAAGATAAAGAAGGGAAAAGTACTAGACACATAGATGATAGATGTTGTAAACACGATGTGACTGTTTATTTTCGGATAATTTATACTAAGATAAAACCTACTTATCCCGTGAATATCTAGTTATCTCTAGACAAAATTCACTTACCCTGGGATAAAAACCACTCATCTCAAAATAAGTCCACTTCTACGGATAAGGATTTGAAAACATGTATATGTGTATGTTTATCGAGCTTTTAACGAATCGAACCTGAGCGAACCTATGATTTTTAGATTCGGTTCGTTTATTTAATCGAGCCTAAACATGTGTTCAGGTTCGGTTCGTTTATTTCCGAATCGAATCTGAATCGAACTTTTAGCGAGCCGAACCTGAGCGAATATCGAACTTGAGAATTTTCTTACACCCCTAGTTGGGGAAGATGGATGAAAGCAGTGAGGGGTCGTTGCAGGCAATCGTTGACGATATCGAAACCTGCACCGACGAAGAAGAAAGAGAAGGTGTCTCAACAAGTATTGCAAGTCATGCCATGTTAGGTGGAAGGATGTGTTTTGGATCTCATTTGTGCATGCCCATAAGAAGCAAAATGTTTGCGAGAGTCATTACAAGAGCCAACGCGTAGTTGTTGCTGAAAATCACGAGTTTTAAAAGAATGTTTTTATCATGTTGTTGTAACTCACAAGATTTAATTTCTAACAAATTTTATATTTTTTTGTGCATGTTATAGTTCCAAGTTCGAACTCACGGAGGCCAGTTGTAAGGTCTAAAAAAAGACGTGATATCGGTGTTCTTTAACTTGGAGTTCAAGGGTGTTATTTGTTTTTTTGATATTTTTTTAACGAGGTTTTATGAATAATGAGTGTAATTGGATTTTTTTAGAAATTTATTTTTATTGTTCTTATAATTTCTTATTTTATTTTTATTTCAAATTTGTGAATTTTTATTTAATTAGAATGGTATTTTTTCAATATAAGTAATTTTCAAGTGAGAAGATACGTTTTCTAATGTAAAAAATACATATACCTAAGATTTAGTGTTATAGGTATTTTCTTATCCACATATAGGTAAAATAAGATGAAAAGAATTTTTATGTTTTATTTTTCTTAGTTTTATGTAATTTATAAGAACATTTGTGTTTTAATAGTTATTTGATGTTTTAAGGCGAACTTTTTTTTGGCTAATTTTCAAATATTAAGTAATTTTAAATAGTTTTACTCTTTTATAGGTTTTTTAACTTCTGAAAATAATATAGTTTTGAAATCAAATTTTGTAGTGATATTATATACTATATAATCTTTTTTGTACATTTTTTATTTTCTGAATTTTTATTTCTTTTGATTATTTTTCTATTTTTTGGTTTTGAGTTATTTATTTAGTGTACTGAAATCAATGTTATTTTTCAAAAAAAAATTGACAGATCTTTTTAATTTAAGATGATATTAATTTTTAGGGAGTTTTATTTACTGAATGGATTTTTAATGAATTAAAAATGGAAATATTAAAATAAAATAAAATAGAGACTCATTATTTCAAAATGGAGAAATATTTTTGGACTTATTCGCATACAAACCCCTTCAAATCAATTCAACATTGTTGCAAAATTGAACTAGAAATTTACTCAGGGGCAATTCTGATTAAGAAAGTTGGTTAGAATCTCACGTGTGTCCTTGGTGAGAGACCTTTGTGTAAATAAGAAGAACATGCATGTCCTCACTACAATAATCACCAGGTCGATATGACATGGCAAGTGCTCGAATTGCAGCATTACAACTTAGGTTTAGTAACATATTGTCTATAATAAATCTAGACCCGGTCAATTGCCAGGGGTATCCTAATGCACTTTATAATATAAACTTTGTAATGTTGTATATAACTTATATTATTCTACTAAAAGGGTTATTTCATAGATATTATATACATATACACTATGTGTATCCAATTTTCTAGGTTTACAAATCCAGCTAAATTGGTCTGACCAGTAAATTATGGCAAATTCAAAAGCTTTATTTTTCGATATGAATGTTGTTGTCATTACCGGTATGATCGGTTCAAACCAATGGTCAAACCCGCTTAGACCAAACCGATGACAGATAGGTTCGAAGTGCGTCCGATTTTTGAAATCATGGTTTTTTCGCACCGAACAATATGGCATTCCAAAACTTACACCATATTCCAATTTCTATTTCTAACTTTAAATTTCTAAAACTAAGTATCCCAGTTGGCAGTATATGACTTTTAATCCAACCACCCTCGATAAATTCATAACTGATAAATAAAAGGTTAAAAGATAAACATTTATTGTAACACCACCAAATATATCCTCACATATAAAACTCATAATTTGTCCGAGTGAGTTATAAGTGTTGGAGATTGCTACACTATGCTATTAAGGTTCCTTTGTACAATTAGGGTTATGTACCATGATCATATTGAATACCATGGAGCTAGGCGGACACAACTGACTTCAAATATGTGATATTCAATAAAGATCTCCAGTCTCTGTAGACTAATTTCCAACCAACTTCTTGATACATGTCCTTTACATAGGAATATAGATTCAGAAGTTTTGAATACTCAAGTCAAAGAGTTGACTTGATAAGTTTGAGATACTGAATCATAACTATCGCGATCAGACACACATCCTTTGACCTGAGACAACTTTGCATCTATATGCCTGAGTATGCACATTTGATAGATAAATAGTTTGGTGACCTAGCGAAAGTCCGCATACCGACGTATTGGTGTGCATATTAAGACATATGAGATGTATGATCTTCCAAAGAAATCATACAGGTTCATAATTGATGAACTGGAGATGGAGCTCACTCATGAGATAATTTGGGGTCAAACTGAATTTCGTGCATGGTCATCTTATTTATGAAATAAGAAATGAATTTGAGATATTAATATATGCTTTTGAAAAGTATATGATTAATATTGTTGCCCAAATGTCAAATGAGAAATCTATTGATTTATTCCGAAGAAGGCAATCAAACACTGGTTCAAACTTCGGATATATCAAAGTTTTTCTAGTGTGAAGGTTGAATGAGTATTGGAAATACTCAGGGTTAACTTTAACATAATATATCATCTACCATGATACTTCCATTTCGAGGGAGTGATGTAACATGATATATTTTAGTGGTTCTATTTAGCTTGATGATTTGAGAACTAATTGGATTAAATCTCAATTTACCTGAATCTAATTTCTCATTCCAATTCCAGTTTCAATGTCCAAATATTGGAAACATGGTCATGGAAATGAAAATATATAAGCTCCTTGAGCTCATTTCTAAGTTCCAAATGGTTTGAACTTTGATTAGAACTGGTCAAGGAAGCTGGGTTCATCTCACCGATACTTTCTTGAGCTCACATAAAGTGGCTTGCGTTTCATTGAGCTCATTTAGAGTGTGAAATGTTCCATTCGAGCCCAACTGATAAGAGTGTATCAATTCAAGCCAAAAATGATATGAACCCTGAAATTTAATTGATATATATATTTCAAATCATTATATATGGATAGTATGATATGATGAATCTGTGATTCATCACTCTAAAAGACAAAAATAGAGCTTCTTTATTAAGTAATTCATTGTATTTATTAATCTATATTGCATTATTATCATTCATACATATGTAAATAAGATTCACAGTTTAGCATGTGTAATTTCATAAATAAGAAGCCAACATTCTCTTGTACATTATCATCTGTATATTACCACAATTCTCCCTATTTTTAATATTTTTTGCTAACTCAATATCAAATAAAATCAATTCTGCTGTGAATATATTACTAACACTAATCAAGAGAAATACCAAAAAAACTAACTTGTATATTTTCCCAATAAAACACAAACCCTAGTTCTGAGACAAAAAGCTGTAAATATGAATACCTCTCATACAATCTCCTATGAACCATACTCACTTTTGAATTAGTGTACATTTAATTATCTACAAAACAAGATCGAATTCAAAAGAATAGGATTTCATATGTGAAACTTGGATTTTAAGACCTCAATATATATTGTACATATTGACTATGTTGAGCTTATTATTTTATGTACAAAAATAACTCTTTTTGACTTATTTCTTTTTCATTTATTTTCTTGGATTTATGTTTTAGTGAAACATGAAAAAATCCAAATAAAAATTATAAATAAAATCAAAGATAATACGATCACCCCGAGTCTGTATGTAAAGTATGTATATATGTCCTTCTTATTTTATTTATTTATTTTATTATTTATTAAAAATAGATTAAGGTATGAATATTTATTTCATACTTTAGATCATTTTTTTCTCGATTTTTATCTTATTTAAAAATGACGAAAAATTGCAAAATACGGTGTTTATATCTATAGAGTACCATCAAAAATATATTTTGTACATATGATATCTTTTGGTTTTGGTCCCTTCATGAAAGTTTTAGATATCGCCAAGATGAATAATATTCATGAAGAACACTTTTTAATTTGACCTAATTTTCCGATTCTTTTTTTATTTTTCTTCTTCTTTATTTTCTAAATTTTCAAGGATCGACACGTGACAGCTTCCAGAGCCGCCACGTGTCCTCCCTTTACCTTTTTAAATTAAATTTTATCTTTATTATTTTTTTTATTTCTGAATTTTTATTATGTTTTCTATAGTTTTATTTTCATTTATTTTCCCAGCCACGTGGCAGCTCCTCAACACGCCACGTGGCACCATCAACGCCCTCTGATCTGGGTCGATCCAACAACCCAGACCGAGTCTTCCCTTCCCCTTTTCCTGCTACGACCCCTCTACCCCGCAACCGTCACTCCTCCCTCACCTCTTGCCTCCACCTCACCCAGCTCCACCCAACCGTCCTCGCTTCCTCTGCCACTCACCCATCTTGCTCCATCTCTCTGTCCACATCGCTGGCGCCAACGACCCTAAAAAGCCCCATTGCCGTTACGCTCCAGCTTCATCCGCCAACATATACACATACACATACACAAAGGGATGAGCTCCAACCCTTTGGAGGCGACAACTCTGTGGAATGTATTGAGCGAAGACACCATCAACTTACATCTCCATAGGCGTGATCTAGGAGGAGGGACCTCCTATCATAGCTCCTTCTCCCAGGAAGCAGTTGAAGCTTCGCGTGAACCCGCCGTGCGCTTGAGGTGAAAATCACGAGTGCTTCCTAATCAAGCAGCTCCACCCATTATGGTGGAAATTAAACTCATCAGGTAGCATCTCCTTCTTTCTTCCTCTTCTTCCTTCTTCTCCTTCCGCTACTTCTTCTTTCCTTCTCCTCCAATATTTTCCTTTGTCCCCCCTTCTTCACATTTTCTTTAGCACCTCCATCCATCTCCCTTCGTGCCACCTTCGCAATTTGCCTTCGTCGACCACCGCTCCTCCTTGAGCCACGACCACCTATGCCCTTGCAGCAGTGCCCATGGTTTCTCTTCGTCATCGACAACAACCTCCGCCTTCACGCTCGACCTCACCACCCGACGTAATCGAAGCCCTAGCTCTATCGCCCTCGCTTGCCCATCGCTCCATCATATTGGAGCACAGTGACTGCCTTCATCGATCCAGCTCTACCTCGACATCTCTCTGTCTCGACCTTCGTGCCTCAACGGTCACACGTAAGCCACCGACCACCGCTCTCGACCCTCCATGCCATAGCCCCTCCTTCGTTGAGTTCGCTCATGGCTCTGCCATCGCCACCGTACAGCTCTCAGTTACCGCCTTACCTTGGCTACTCCTACGACTGCCAGCTCCAGCCACCGTTGGATCAGGAACCAACCCTTGATCCGATAACCCCAATATAGACATGCAGAGGCTTGAGCCCCACACCTCACTCCAAAGCTCACCGTTTGAGCCACACTGCCTCAGGGCACTTGAAGCAGCCGCCCATGCCGCATGGTACCTCGGTGGACCGAACCTTTGTCCAAGCCTAATAGTACTCGAACCTCCCCCTCACGTGCAACACACATGCATTAGGGAAAGAATTACGCTAAAGTCCCTGAACTCCCAACAAATTATGAAGACAACCTCGCCAGCTGAGAGCACATGCGCAGCACGCCCGCCCTGGACAAATTGCATTGATACCATACGTGTTTGGTAAATTTACCGTAGATCTTTCTACCTTGAATTTCAGCCTTTTAACTTTGTAATGATTGCATTGTAGACCTATGTTGTGGCTTTATTTGAACTATCATTTTCCATCAATTTTTAATTCTAAAATTGCACTTTGTAGAATAATTAATTCTTTATTATTGTGGATGATTATTTAATTTTTATGAGCATTGCTTGAATTATTACAATTATTTTGGATAAAATGGTCATTTTTACCACTATGAGCTCTTTAATTTGTAATAAATCATTAATTGCTCTATAAATTCATGAAAATTCACATTAGATAGAATTAATTGTGTTCTAATTTGTTCCTAAAAATCATTTATTTCATGCACATTTAGTCAGAAATAAATTGTTTTGAGATCTAAGTAAACGAACTCTAATTGATATATAACTTAATATTTTAAGGATTTAAAAATTGTTTTGGATTCCTCTTTATTAGAGCTATTTGAGAAAATTTTGTTTCAGTAAATTACTGAGTTTTGATATTTATTAAAACTAATTTCCTCAACATCACACATTACTCCTATTTAAATTGTTATAAATTAATTGTGCATCACAAAAATTCCAAAAGTCGTAGTAGGTTAATTTAACCTTACTTAACTTCCTGACAATATATCGTCATTTTTGCACATCATTTGCACGGATAATTGCAAAAAAAACCCTTAAAAAGTGTCCATTTTCATGCACACATTTTATGTCTTAAAAATACAAAAATGTTCTTATGATTCCTCATTGCATAAATAATTAAGGAAAATGAGTTTTTGGATTTTTGAATTTAATTGGCTAATTAAATTGGAATTTTCATCATAGGTTAATTTGCGCTTGAATTTGGCATTCTGTATTTTCATATCCTTCATATTTGCATAAAACTTGCCAAAATAGTTCGCCTAAAAGACCTAGTATCTAGATTACCTAAAAATTGACTTAAGGAGATAGCAGCCTCCCTGAATTTGACCTTGAGCTTTCCCAAGTAAAATATAAATCTAAATGCTTAGAAATTTAATTAGATATTAATTAAGTAGTCACTCTAATTAATCTTAAGTGCCCAACTACAACATAAAAACATAAAAACAACAAATTAGCTGAGGGCATTTCAGGGTCTATCAGATGGCGCTATTGTCGGGGAGGCACAACTTAGGTTGACTTTCAGACAATTTAGAAATCAGGTTTTCCATCCTTAGGCAGTCTGACCCCAAGGGCTTTCTTGTTATTATTGTTCAATTTTATTTTTCTTGCATTTTTATTTCTTTATTTATTTCTGTATTTTATTTGAGTCATCTATCTAACCAACCTCTTGTTTTTTATACGAGGGACCTGACGTGATAGAGCGACTGCCTAGGTAGCTGATCAACTGAGGAGCATTGGAGGCTGAATTTTTCAGAAAATAAGCCGGCTAAAAGGACACGCTTAAAATTAAGATCAAGTTGAGTTGTGAGAGATTGTAGAGTCTTTAGGATTTTATTTTGAATTTTATTTGATTTTTGTAGGTATTAATATGTAATAATTTAGGTAATTGCACATCTACAACGATTTCCTTTTGGGATATCACAGTTGTATCAAGAGTTCGGACATTATATTCCTTTATTGTGGTTGTGTCGAGAGTGGTTCTCGACTTGAGTGGTTCATAGGTTAGATCCGGACTCGCGACTATTAGAGCTTTTTATAGATCAAATATCATTTTCTTGTGCTCGTGTAACTTAGGACCACACTATGCGCATTTATTAATACACACCTTAGAACGTTCTACTTAGTCAGATTAAAATCAAATGTTTCCCAACTAATGGAAGTCCCTACTAAGTGCGATTTTCTCTAACTTGCATTCATATAGAGTAAAAATTTTCATTTTAGTTGTGTATCTTGCATTGTAGAGAGTTGTAGGTATTGTAAGTCTTCTTACTCAAGCATTCGTCATCGTTTCCATCGAATGCATCATCTTTTCTCGATTCTCCCTCTTAGTTTTCTTTTCAAACTTAGGATAAAGAAACTAGGATTGGATGGTAGACGTGATTGCTTGTGTTGAATTAATTACCAATGACAACTAATCTCTAAAATCAGTATTGCTATTGAATTTGACCAAAAAATATTGACTACAAATTAACATTTGTTTTCGGGAGAGCAACTCATCATTGTACGTAGGTATCTACCTCCAGACAGAGTGAGTGAGGACGTACACACTAAGGTTAGATCCCAAATCCCTGGATTTGTACCCTAAGTCTTCATGTTCGACTCTAGCGGGCTTAGGAGCTGCAAGCGCTTGCCTTCAACCTTAGAGAGATGTTTTGAAGTACATCTTATCATTGCTATCCTTTGGGGTGTGATATAACCTGCCAGCTCAGGCAAATCGTCTCTTTGATTGGGATATAGTAGGAATGTACGTTGGGTGTTAGGCGAATCACCTGGTGTGCTTGTGTAACAAGATTGTTTTATAACTTAACTAAAATCGAAAAGATAACGCTCAAACCTTTGCGACCATCACATTGTTAAGTGTAAAGAGTACACCTTTATATATATAATTATTTCAAAAATGTTTTGTAAAATGAAATGAAAAATGATTGGAAAATATTTAAAAAATCTTTTGAAATCATTTGGAAAACATTTTTAAGATGTTTTCAAATCTTTGTAAAAATATTTTATTTGTAAAAACTTGTTTTATTTGTTTGAATAAAATGTTTTGAAAATATATTTGCAAATGATTTGGAAAAAAGTTGTAAAAATATTTGAAAAATCTATACATATTATTTGAAAAATCTTTGGAAATTAATTATCAAGTTTTGTAATTGTTTGTAAAGTGTTTGTCAAATTATTTGCCAAAAAACAAGTTTTCAAAATGTTTGTCAAAATGTGTTCAAACTATTTTGAAAACCATGTATATATCAACTCAAATAAAATTCATTTTAAAATCTTGTATATATGTCCCTGTATAAAGCTTGTGAAAATCAACTAACACTCAAACTGTCAATTCGTAATGAAAAATACACTCTTAATTCTTGTGAATACATAGGCACTCCTGTGTAAATATTTGCACATAATTCTTATGCTAATATTTTGATTTTCAAAAATACCATAAAAATCTGCAAAATATTAATTGCATAAAAATTTGCAAAACCTTTTTCAAAAACCTATAAAAAGTTCAAAATCAGAAAATTACTTCACAAAAAGATTTTCTTTTCATTACATTACATTTGCATTTTTCGAATTGATAATGACAATTGAACTAAGTATAAATAAAATCTGAAGATTGGAGCTTGACTGGACATTAATCCCCTTAATCACATGAACCTTGTAGGAACTGGAATTGAGGCGCTTTCAGGTCTGCTAGACTTTTGATATCATAAGACTAGGTTCAGTGTCATCTTGACTACCTAAGTAGAATACTTCTAAACACACACATGACTCTTGTTGACAGTGACCTAACTTAGACACATGCACCCTACCTTGGCTTAACTCAGTTGAAGTGGTAGAGGGATGGATTTGCCGGAATGAGACACAAGTGAATGGAAACATACGAAGTCACAATCTATGGCCATTGTACCCCAACCCAATCCAGTAACCTTCAGGTCTAAGGACAAGATGTCGTGGGTTGGAATAATGCTTCAAAATAGTCTACTAGTTCAAAAGGAAAAAGTCCTTATGTAGATCCTATTGTAAATAGTATAAAAACATAGTCGGGCAAAAATCAAAGGAAAATCAATTCCCATCGGAGTATGTATTCAATAAGCAAGATTGAGCTTCAAAGTCAAAGATTCATGTGTGTCTATAGCTGGATGACTTGGCTATAGTGGTCAAGCATTCTAGGATAGGTAGCTACACTGGCTATCATCTATTCTCTTCTCCACCTCCTCTTCTTGAGCTGGTTGCACTTGAACTTAGAAGGGAATACCCTGCTTCTTGTGGAAAGAGTTGTTGGATTGGGGAATTAGGGTCACCATGTTGGAGAAGACTGACTTTTACCACTTTAACTAGGAGGAGCTACATATCACTGACATTGTACAAGATAGATTCGTAGTCATAAGGGACTGTGTATGTCATTGACTTGTTCTGACCTAGCTTTTGAGGAGTCTTGAGCATAGTTTTATGGTTCTTAGAGGCTATTGAGTTTCAAGTTCGCTTCCCAATAAGGTTCCGACTAAACTTAATTTCCCAAAGGTCCGACTGTGCTCCAAACTACGATTTTATAAAAATAAGTTTAAGAGTCAAAATCATTCCATCTTATTTCTTTTACTTTTCTTTGTTATCTTTTTGGTGCACTCATTTCATAAGTGTTTGCAAGGGACTAGCAAAGGCAAGTATAGGGGGTGATGAATCTCCAGTTTTTCACCTTTATTCTTTCATTTTGATCTTCAAATCCTAGCTAAATGCATGCATATAGCATTAATTTGTGCAAAATAATATCAATAAATTGATATTAAATTATAATATGAATATTGTATTTAACACCAAAATAAAAGTATAAAACAAGAAAATAAAAATAATGAAGTGTCAAAGACACTGAGTGATCCTAGATCTCGATACTCAGTCATCGTGATGACTGAGTCGACAAGGAATAAAGTGGGGGGAGACAGGGCAACCAATTATACATAAAACATAGCCTAAAACCCCTTAGTGTACAACACAATAAGTACCTTTTGGAACTTATTTTATTTTCTTATTTTTATATCTCAAATAATAAAACCCTCTATATGAACATTGCACACAAAAATACAAAGAAAATACAAAATTTATTTCATTAAAAAATAATGCACAGTGCATGTGACATACAGAATAAAAAGTCGTAAATAAAACTTTACAGACATGTATCTTCTCCATACAAACTTAAAATTGACCAAGCTCACCTTTATTGTTCATAAAATAAAATTATCTATTTAATAACGGTTGTTTTATTTAATTTAGAATTAAGGTGCAAAAGTTGGCTTTTGGACCCTCATTGTGCAATATATTTGTATATAATATTAAATATATTTCTTCTTAATATTTTAGCATTCTCATATTTTTATAAATTTGTAAATAGTATTCAAAATACATGTACATAATAAAAATAATATAAATCATTAAAAATTCATCAAAATAAATAGTGTACTTTAAGATATAGGTAAAATATACTTATAATATATCTATCTAATATATAAACATAATTATTTAGATATGTAAATAAACTCAGGAAAAGTCAAATAAAATATGCATAAATGTATATAAACTAGTAATAAATATATAAAATTGTGTATAAAATAATATAATTTAAAATATAAATAAAAATATAGTACACCATATATAGGTAAATATACCTATAATTATATGTGTAAAATTAACATCTAATAAATCAACTTGCAAAAATATAAAAACCATAATAAAATACTACAGAAAATAATAAATAATTTTTATGTTTTGAAAAAATAATAAAATTTTTATTATTTTAAAATCATTTAATAAGGGATTTTTTTTCTATTTTGTCGTGTAGCGGCCCAGCTGGGCCAATCAGGAGCTTTACCGTGTTGACCTCCAGTCAACTGCGTCCTTTGGTGCATCTGCTGTGCCAAGTTGCCACGCGGCTCGTCTTCTCCCCAATTTTTAGGTGTTCCATCACCCATCTCACTCTGATCTTGCACGCAAATCCATCTCCGATCACTCCCAAGGCACACCTAACCCACCCATTGTGCATAACCCTAATCACTCCCTAATCTCTTGTCAAGAAAGTCCCCTCTCTCAGTTTATAAATAAAGACTCGCCTTCTTATTCTCGAGTTTGATCACCCTTCACCCTATGTAACTCCTTTCTCTTGATTACTTGATCTTGGCATGGAGAAGGAGCAGTCGGAGATCCAACTCGACGGAGGTTATCTCCGATGAGGGTTCCCAGCTCCCTGAAACCTTCAAGTAAGAGATGCTTTTCTTCCATTTTTCTGTCACATTTCATTTCCTTTGTTTATTATAGGATTTAGTTTACTCAAGCACACATCAATTTAGTGTAATTTTGAAAATAAAATTGTTGGAGCTGCAAGCTCCAACACCAAATTCATCGTCCCTTTCTGTTTTGCCTCCTATCCACTCCATCTTCGATTCTCATACGTTTCTTCACGATTACCATCTATTTCCCCCCTCTAATTTCACCTGAATCAGAGCGACCGAGCTCACCCCTCCACGCTTCATCGGAGCTCGTTCATCTCCCCTATTCCTATGCCATAACCTTGACCCCCTGGTCGAGGACACTCCCCTCGATCTAGGGAGTCTTTCTGTGTAGGAGATATGTCTTAATAGGTTACCTAGGGCAAAGTTCGAAGACCAGTTAGAAGGCCCAAGGCACATGAGCTCCATGCCTCATCTGATAAGGCCCTGATCCTTCCTGCATCTCCACTTAACACAGAAGGATCCCATCAACTGTTTGAGCCCCTCAGTTGCATCTCTGGTGGCCGGAGTAAGGAGATATGGGCGATCGAAAGAGCCTCAGCTGTCAGTTCTCGCTGTTCGTCTTGGGTCCTTCTTCACCGTTCGATGAGGTGTGTCCTCCAGATGAAGTAGTAACCGTTGGATGAATGTGCCTCCAACCATCATATCCTCTGCTAGGATGTAATCACGAGCGTCAATCAACAAAGGGGTATCGACCATTGAAGGTGCGGCACATGGATAAGTCTAGCCCATCCAGTCGTCCGTGAGCGCTAGTATAGGGGTAAATTACATAATCCATCCCCCTCTTTTTTATGTTTAAAGATTAGTATTTAATATTTTATTAGTACGTGTAAAAGAGTTGTAATATTTGCATCCAAACCCTTGAACTTCTCGCGTATTGCATTTTTGTCCACGACACGTAACCTCATGTGGCGACCTACGCGTGTGGGATTTTTGCAGCAAAGCCCTTGTGGATTATTTCATTTTGTTAAAGAAACTTCAAATATTAGTGTAATATTTTTGAGATATTTGCATGTTAGCCCTACAACTTTATTTATATTACAAATACACCCCTGCTAGGCTGTTTTAGTTTGTTTATGAATTTTTATTTTGTTTCAATAGCTTCTATGCATAAAAAATTATGGAAAAATTTATGAGAATGCTCGATACTTTTTTGATGATGGCCATATTATTTATTTAGCATTTCCAAGCATTTTTCATTTATTAAAAATCATATTGGAGTTATTTATTCCCTAGTTAGCTACAAAAATACAAAAAATTATAAAATCATTTCTAAAAATTACAAAACAATTAGAGTATCTTTATTAGTGTATGTTGTAACTCCAGACCAAAAATCAAAAAAAAATATAAAAGAAAAACCTTAACAACTGAAAAACCCTCCTACCTTAAAAAATTAGAACTAATTCTCAAAATTTCAAAAAATAGTGTTTTATCCTATATTATTATATATACATATGACTACATATTAAAAATAGTTTTGGGAAATTTTAATGTATTTATCTATTTTTAAACACCCAAGCCATTCGACTTATTTATTAACTCCATGATTAGAAGTATTTTGGACTCCAGAAATACATAAAAATTAGCAAAAATAAAAAGTCACAAAAACAGAGAAAAAGACAAAAACATTTTATTTTATAATTTTTGGATATATAGCTATATTTATAAATAGAATACCCTATATAGTAAATATACATATACACTTTTATGTTATTAGAACTACCTTAAAAATATTTTTGAAAACATTTTCAATAATAAAAAGGATTATTTGTATTTATAGAATTTTTATTAAATTTATTTATTATTACATCTATATTATACATAGTATTGATATTATATATATATAAACATATATATTTATTATATCTTATAAAAAGGAATTAAAAAATAGAAACATATAAAAAGAAAATAAAATTATAAAATTAAAAACAAAAAATATATAAAATAAAAAATACATAAAAATTAAATATAATTGAAAACTCATAAAAATCACAAAAAGCAAAAAACACACAAAAACACTTGAGTAGGTTGCTTAGTTTTGCTTTACTTCTTCTTGTTCCTCGTGTTTGACACTCTACTTCTTACCATTGTACACCTGTTGTAGAGTTATAATAATTTTTGACTCGCAACTCTTTTATTGCTTTCTTCATCTGCGTGGGTTGATTGTTGTTTCAATTAACCTCTTGTGCTCGGTCTCCTCAGTGATCGTTGATTTTGCTTGTTAGATCTACATACCTACTTTGAGTTTGTGATTAAATAATGCCTAGGCCACGTGACGACCTGAGGGTACTTTGGATGAGGGTCGATCCCACCGAGCCTCCATACTTCAGGGCAAGCTATGTGGCACTCTAACCATTGGATAGTATCGAGAGGGCACCATCCTAGGTGCATGTACTTTTTGGACACTCCTCCTCAACCATGCTTTGGCGACACTAATAGAGCTCCAGCGAGATGCACGAAGCTCTGTCGTGCTCCATCGACGTTGTTGACGCTTGACAAACCCTAAATTCAGCCTCTTAATAAGTCGTTTTAATGAGTTGTAGTTGGCCGAATCGAATGTGTCAAATATCATTTAATTAATATATCAATTAAATCAAATGGTCGATTTTTTTACATTGGTAAGCTCAAGGACGAACTCAAGGATACGTGCCTCTTTAGTATCATTTAGACTCTAATTATTTGAACTAAGTGTTGAATTAATAATGCATAGGTCAATGAATGCATGGAGATAGACAATATGCATAAATAAACATGAACAATGCATTATTTTATTTAATTTTTTAACATGCAACAAGATGAAAAGAAATGCAATGTGAATATGCCCTAAAAAGTTAGAATATTTGAGCAATAAGATGTAGTCGAATTCAGAATAGAATTATGAATCAACTTTCATTAAATCAATTAAGGCAAGGCATTAAACGTGTTATATAACTGACACTTGGTAGTTAAAATAATACATCAAAATTCACAGTGTCACAACAAAAATATAAGCATGCCATTAAGAATACAATGAAACGAGCTTCGAAACAAGATCAAATCAACTGAAACGGAGATACTATGCTTAAGATATTCACAAATGAAGTCAGGGGCATAAATGCAAGAAAAATATAAAGATAATTAGCAAACAGGTCCCTAGGAGGGACTGAAATGTAAATAAAATTTAGTACAGGCCTTCCTTGTAAATTACCCACACGCGCAGGGGTATTTTTGCAATTATTAAAATCCGCGAGGGCTTGAATGCAAAATAACCCCATGCGCACGTGGGTAGTATGTGATCTGGACCTGGATGCAATATGGCAAAGTCGGTGGGGCCTCCAAGCAAATTGCCTCGGCCGCACGTGACTCGCACGTGCTAAGCGAGGCTCGGTGTATGCTGGAGGCTCGAAAGAGGCTCGGCTAGGATCGAGTGGTGGCTCGGCATCGGAGGATGGCTCGTTAAGAATAGAGGATGTTCGGGAGCTCCGAGCCTGGTGGTGTGGTGCTGCGAGTCGGAGTTGGCGACGTGGAATGCTGAGAACCGTCCGATCTTGGAGATCGGGCAGTGGCTGGAAGATGTGGACGGCGTCGATGTCACCGAGGGAGAGCCGTTGGATGGACACCGGGGAGGTGTATCCAATGACGCCTGTAGACTCTTGAGTATCCTCCTCCGTCGCATGGCTGGCGATGAGAATGGACCTCCTGTGAGGTCCTCCAAGCTCCGCCTTGTTTACTCGAGCCCGATGGATCTCCCCGGAGCCTCCTGAGCGGTCGTCGATGAAGCTGGAGGTCTGGGCAAGCTACGACCAAGCCTGGAGACGGCGGGCGACGCTGGAGCGTCGGAGGCAGATCTTGCGAGTTCTTCTCTGATGAAGCTCCGGTCATTGAACATTCGAGCACTTGCAAAGTTAGAGCAATAACCAAAGCTTTGTGCGTGGAGTGCGGTGAGTGGGATGAAGCCTTTGAAAGCGGAGAGAATGGAGGCTCAGGTGTTCCTCCACCATGAAGGACATAGCAACTTGGGTCGGAGTGGTCAGGTGTGGGGAAGGGGAAGAAGGTGATCACTAGTGGGTGCACGTGAATGGGTGATGGGTGGCGAAGCTACATCAAGGGTCAATGGAGGATGACGATGCGTGTAGAAGCCTAATTAATTAAGAGAAATCAAGAAAGAAAATGCAAAGAAGATCGAAGGAACTTACCTGAGCGATGGCAGATGAATTGCTTGTGCTCGAGCTCCTGGGAGGGGCCCTGGTCATCGCTGGACCTCCGCGGTAATTGGAGGCAACTAGGCAGGGCTGAGCAACCACATACCTGGCCTTCTTGGACCAGGGGTCAACACCGGGGACCATCGCCGTCGTTGCTCCTTAATCAACCCTCCCCTTGTCACGGGGAGGAGGAGAGGGGCTGGGCGGATCCCCTCGTACAGGTAGACAACCGTGGAAGTGGGGCGGAGGCGCGTATTTGAAGAATTGGAAGTTGCAGTTTCAGTGATGGTGGGTGAGGTTTTTGTGGAGGTTGTAGAGCGAGAGAGAGGGGTTAGTGGCGAACGAGGGCTCGTGCAAAGATGGTGGATTGATGGTCTCCGCTGTGAAGTAGTTGGCGAGTGGAGAGAGTGTCGGAGATGACAAGGGAAGTGGAAAGGGGGAAGAGGCCGCGTGAGGTGGAGATCGTGGGTGCAGGGCGAATGGAAGGTAGAAGACGAGTCCTCCACCATTGGATCTCATGATCCAACGACTGAGAAATAGGTGCTAAGGAGCGGATCAGATTTGATCGATGGGGGCATGATTGGGGGGCGTAGGAAGCGCCACGTGTCAAGCTAAGAGAAAAGCGATAGAGGACGAGTGAGATGAAATTGAGAGGAGATCGAAGGGTGGAGAAAGGATGATGGAGTGTGTGGTTGATATGGAAGCATCTAGGCCACGATCAGGCGACTGTGGGTGTGACACATGGCAAGCTGAAAGCACGGTGCTGGCAGACGACCTTGATGTGATCTGTGGACTTGATCCAAGGGTTGAGATTTAAGCGGGATTGGACGGCTTGGATCTGGAGAGGAAGAAGCTGATCGAAGGCTGAAAGTGGTGGACGCATGGCGCGCGGAGAGAAGGGTTGCGTGGCGCAACCAGAGTATGCCACGTGGCCCAATCTGGTTATTCGAAAGAAAGCCTCGCAAAAGATGAAGAAAATGGCCGAATTTGAAAAAACTCAAAACATGAAATTGTAGATCTCGATGAGATCTACAAGTTTCATGTTGACTAAAAACGGCGATGAGGTCTAACAAAGGCAGAAATATTTTTGTGAGCGTTTTTAAAGGCTTAAAAACACTATGATTTTTATTTTGCTATTTTTTGTATTTTTTATTTATTCAAGGGATTAGATAATTACAAGGACTAATCTGTTTATTATTGACACTTAGTCTAAGATAGGGGGTTAATATCTGCGAATTAAGAGCATGAAAGTGGGTTTCATCATCCCCCTATACTTAAACTGTGCTCGTCCCCGAGCATCACAAAAAATGAATGAGCTGGATTAACCCCCTCGTGCATGTGTGTACAGAATATGATCTGTTCAAGTCCTCTCAATTTTAGAGATCTAAAGTTTAAGAGTTCAACCCGGCCTTAATCAAGAGGCATCCAATTCCTCTAATTTTCTAGACTCTCTCTTTGATACATATAAACTAAGGATATGAACTTAAGTGTTGACTGCGTTCACGAGAGTAGAGTCAAAATGTCACCCAAGGTCCCGCTCCAAGAAATTCTCCTAAGGACCCAATCCTCAACACTAGGGAATAAATCAGATATTGCATCCAATCCATTGTATCTTTAGTTGTCAGACTTAGAAGTGTAGGTGGCAGACCAGTTGATGGAGGGTTAGGGATTGTGTCATTTCTTCTCTCCCTCTCATTGGAACATGGATTCTCTTAAGTGCCTTATTATTCAACGCATATTTTTGGTGTTGATCGGTGTATCCGTCAAGAAAAGTTGGAGTCGTCTGCACTTGTTTTCCTGGAATACACCAGGGTGTGCCTTTTTTGAGTACCTATCGTACCTTCTACACGCAAACTTGTAGCATTTACAATGCAGAGCCCTTTTTTGGTGCAAGTCCGACTCCTAGACCTAATAGCGATGGTCCAAGTGGATACTTTGAAAATGTTGGGAGCGCTCGCCTTTGATGGAAGCTCTTTGATGATTGACTTTATGGAATGAGAGCTTTTATTTAACATTTCATTGCTTTGTAATATTTTGGCTAGCTCCACTGCTTTTACCAAGAGTTGGCGCACACTGATCAACAAAATTTTTTTATTTATTTCACACCCTGGCACTTAGGTAAATGTTAAGAGATTAGTACAAGAACCAAGCTCTCATACTGGCTAAAAATGCTGACACTCGGGTTTCATAAAGCCTTCAACGATCTTATCCCATCCTCGAGCATCATTAGATCAAGTCCAGACTTGAATCCATCATCCCAGTCCCTCAAGTGAAATGTCAACTCATCTCATCGAGACCGTAGTCGTGCATGTGAAGTGCTGATCATATTCTTAAGGTAGGACACTAAGCATGCAATATAGCACGTAAATCGGGCTAACTAGGGAAATGTGGATGTTTAAGTCTAAGACCTTGATGGCTAAGGCTGGTTAACCTAAAATCTCCACATAAAGAGAGTGTTCTTGAACATCACCAATCTTGTGTGGAAGTGAAAAATGTAGTGGATTTATTCCAACTCTTTCATCCAAGTTTTGTTTTTTTTAATTTTTATGAAGACTTTAAAGGATAAAATGACAGCCTAAACTCGAATGAGTAGATGCATATGCATTCAGCCAGTATAGGTGTAAGTACACGCCAGAGCCCGTTGCTTGAGGACTGAGCCTTACGCGATGTCCTCTAAATCACCTACTCTGCTAAGGGAAATCCCTTACTGAACGTGGCTACTTATTTGGGTTTAGTAGTCAATTTTGACTCCTAAAGGATTTTTGATTTTTTTCATTTTATGGGTTTTTTAATAAAGGTTAGAACACATGTTAGACTCACTTTCCTTGAAGTCGAGAAAATAATTTTCCAAACCTTGTCCCAGAAATAAAGATTTTCCAAACATTTTTCAAACAATTTTTCAAATCATTTAAAAATATTTTTCTTGAAAATAGTGTAACATCGTATAGAAAAACCTTGAAAATTGTCCACTTATTTCAAGAGATTATACTTGAGCCAAAAAGTTCTAATTTTTTCAAAAATTTTCAAAATATAGCCAAGTACACATACGGTATATACGGTATGCCCCCTATACTTAAACTTTGCTATATCCTCATAGCACTAGATGATATAAAGGCAAAGCTCTATTTAGGTATAGAAAAATATATGGGAACTGAGGAGGACCCCCTATACCTAGGTTAAAAATAACCTAAGTATTAAGGAAAGGAAAGAAGAGTAAGAAAAATCACGGGGACTCAGGTCCCCCCTATACTTAGGTTAAGAGTGGCCCAAGTATAAAGATGGAGAATTGATGTTGGTGGAGACCTGAGGTGAACGAAGAATTAGGATGGATATACACATGAGCAGATGAATCTTCGGAAATGAATGGAGCACCTAAGGTCTAGGGGATGGTGCAGAAACAACCAATGCTCACACAAGCATGCAAAACCCTTTGATTTCACCAACTCACACGTGAAATCAACAAATGATGGTTAATTATCTTGTTGTTTTTATTGGTGATTAAAACATTCTAGTTTACACGAAAAATGTCAAATAAAACCATCTACGTAAACACGGTTGCTGCTCTCCCAAAATAAGATTTTTCTCCATTTTAAGTCAACTTGCAATTATCAGTCCCAATTTATTTGCTTAAGGTTGTCACTGATTAAAGGCGAGCATAAATCAAGCAATCATCGTCTACCGCTCATTCCCATTTTCCATTAACCTAAGTGATCAAGCCAAGAAGGGAGGTCGATAAAAAGCCATGCAGTCAATAAAAATCATGACCTAGACTAAGCGAGAAAACATGCAGTGCCTTGAGCAAGAATACATGAAAGCTCGGGCTGAATTCTAAACCAAATCCAAATGTATGCAAGTCGATGAAAACTGCAGCTAACATTCTTCTATTAGCGGGGAAGAACATCTTTTAGTTTGGCTAAGTCAAGTAATGCTTACGTGCGTCTTGATTAATTGTGTGTCCTACCTACGATCAAACATGAAAAAAAGAGAATGTGAAAATAGCTCAAAGAGCCGCGTGCCTGGTCCTAGGTCAACACTCAAGTGGGGCGATCCCCACACAACCACATATAACTCGTTCTTTTACAAGCACGAGTCTTCAACCAAAGACAGCTGTAAAGACAATTATTACAATAGGAATAAAAATGCAAGACTACATTTTTTTTCAATATTTCTCCAAGGATGTTTCTGCGGCTCCTCGCAGCAGGGAACTCAGGCTCGTCACCTCCTTGACTCCAAGGACCCTAC
The DNA here is from genome assembly GCA_037367405.1 of Ottelia alismoides. NCBI lineage: Eukaryota > Viridiplantae > Streptophyta > Magnoliopsida > Alismatales > Hydrocharitaceae > Ottelia > Ottelia alismoides. The sequence goes on from JAZKJV010005749.1 coordinate 142,477, forward strand.
CATAAAAACAAGCGTTAGATAAACATCAAAGAAATTTTAATGATGCATGACACCAACATGACCAATGAATTAAAAATGACCACTTAATTAAATAAATAAAAATCCAAATAAAACATAAGATGAGTTGTGTCCCCGATAATGGTACCATTTGACTAACCCTAAATTCGACCTCTTAATAGGTCATTTTATTGCGTTGTACTTGGCCGAATCGAATGCATCGAAGACCATTTAATTAATATATCAATTAAATCAAATGGTCGATTTTTTTACTTGGGCAAGCCCAAGGTCGAACTCAGGGACATACGCCTCTTTAGTATCATTTATACTCTAATTATTTGAACTAAGTGTTGAATTAACAATGCATAGGTCAATGAATGCATGGAGTTAGATAATATGCATAAATAAACATGAACAATGCATTTTTTTATTTAATTTTTTTATCATGCAACAAGATGCAAAGAAATGCAATGTGAATATTGAAGGCCCGGAAATCCAGCCCTTCAATAGTGTAGAATTAACACTCAGTGGTCATTGCAGTCAGGCTGAATTCGGTCTGTCAAAAACCATCTAATTTAATATGTCAATAAAATCAAATGGTTATATTTATATTTTGCTTGGGCAAGCACAAGGTTGAACTCAGGGACACGAGCCTCTCTCGTGATATTTGGATTTAAATTCATTTAACTAAGTATTGGATCAAAGAATAGTAGGTCAATGGATGCATGAAGACAAGACAATAATATTCCTTGTGTAATCATGAAACTATGCACTTTTACTTGGTTTTTATCATGCAAATAGATGCAATTAATGCAATGAAAATATGCCCTAGATCAGAGTAAAATGTTGAGCAATTTAAAAAATGAGTTAATTTCGGGTTTAATTCAAATAACAAACTTGATGGATAAATTAAGCAAGGCATTCGCATAAGCAATAATATACACTTGGCTATTACAAAAATATATCAAAATCACAATGTCCAAAACAAGAAATAAATATGACATTAAAAAGTTCATCAAGCAAGCTTTGAAATGAAACTGAAATTGAATGAAATAGAGATACGATGCTCAAGATATGCATAAAAGAAGACAAGGGCATAATTGTAAGAAAATATGAAAGATAAATAACAAACCGGTCCTAGGGAGGGACTAAAATGCAAATAAAAAAAAGTTCGGGACCTTCCTTATAAATAACCCACCCGCACAGGGGTATTTCTGCAATTATTAAAACCCACGAGGGTATAAATGCAAAATACCCATGATGCACGTGGTTGGCACGTGAATCCAGAACATGTTTGCAAAATTGAAGAATCCGGTGGGCCTCCCTACAAATTTTCCAGATCGCACGTGCATGGCACGTGCGCTCCAAGCTCTGTGAAGATCTAGGCTCGGCGGTGGCTTGGGGCAGCTTCGGATAGACTCGGAATATACGAGCCTCCAGGCTTGGGCTCGGATGAGGCTCGGTGAGGCTCGAAGCTCTGGGGAGCTCGGTATAGGCTCGGGGGCACCCAAGCCTGCTGCTTTGGTGTTGAGGCTCGGAGAAGCCTAGGCGGTGACACGTGGACCATCGAGTACCGTCAGATCTCGGTGATCCGACGGTACCTATAGGCTGCTCGAGATGACGACGTGGGTTTTTCTGAGCCATTGGATGAGCTCCGAGGAGGAGCATCCAACGGCTGCTGCTTCTTCCTCCTCGGCTGTAACGGGTGGCAGAACTAGACCTCCGGTGAGGTGATCCAAGCTCTGCCGCTCTTCTCTAGCGTCGATGAAGCTCACCCGATGCTCTTGACTGGTTGTCGATGAAGCTCCGGGTCTGGACGAGCTGCAGCTATGCGTGGAGAAGGCCCTAGTTGCTCCGGTGATGGATATGGAGCTCGCCAAGAGAACTCCGGCGAGCTCTCCGATCATTGAATTGGGAAGTACCTGCAACGTTAGTGCCTAATCGAAAATGTGGTGTGGGATGAGTGGACTAGAATGAGAGCCTTGACGATTGAAGAAGGTGGCAGCTCGGTGCTCTTCAGTCGTAGAAGGCTGAAGAGATGGGTCGAAGGTGGTCCGAGGTTCTGGGGGAAAGAAGAGGTCATCTGCTGGTGGAGCGAGGATGAGGGATGCGCGGTGAAGCGAAGTCGATGGTCCATGGAGGGTGATGAGGAGAGTGGTGACCTAATTAATTGCTAGAAAATAAAGAAAAATACAAGAGGAGGTCGGAGGGGCTTACCTCGCTATGTCGGAGCGTAGCGCCTGTGCTCGAGCTTCAGGGAGTGGCTCTGGTCATCGCTGGACCTCCGCGATGACTAGAGACAGCTTAGCAGAGGCGGAGCCACCGCAGACCTGGTCGTGCAGGCCAGGGGTCGACACCGGAGGCATCCGATGTTATGGCTCCTTGATCAGGCCTCCCCCTGTCACGGGGAGGAAGAGAGGGGCTGGGCGGAGCCCCTCGTAAAGGTGGACGCCGGAGAAATCGGGCGGAGATGGAGTATTTAAGGGTCAAAGGTGGCGATTTCGTTGGTGCTGGGCGTGATTTGTGGGGGGAGATATGGAGTGAGTGGGGGGGACTTGTGGGACACATGACGACCTGCGAAGATGAAGGATGAGTGGGGAAGGTCCTGGAGTGGTTGGTGAGTGGAGAGAGTGGATATGGTGAGCATGAAAATAAGAAGGGGAAGAAGAGTTGGCGAGGTAGAGAACGTAGGATAGGGAACGTCTGGAGGTAGGGGATAAAGCCTCGCCTGTTGGATCTTTCGATCCGACGGTCGAGACGAGGGTGCTGACGAGCGGTTGGGATTAGATCTCGGGAGACACGATCGAAGGGTGATTGGGCACGCCACGTGGCATGCTAAGAGCACGGCACTGGCGGGCAGCCCATATCACATCTGGAAGGTGATCAGAGGGTTGAGGTTTGAAGTGGTTTGGGCGGTTGAGATAGAGAGATCTGGAGATAATCATGCGGTGCGTGAGACACCACGTGGCACAATGTAAGAGCGGCGCTGCTGACGGACTGTGATGGAGTTTATGTATTGATCGGACGACGGGGGTTAAAGCGGGAATGGACGGTGATGATCAGGATGGAAGAAGAAGCATCGAACGCTAGAGGGAAAGGGATGCATGGTGCGAGAAGGATCGGGCCACGTGCCGCAACCAGAAGGCGCCACGTGGCCCAATCAGGTTATTCGAAGATAGAAAGTGAAATATGAGGAGGTAGATGACCGATTTCGAAAAACTCAAAACATGAAAGTTGTAGATCTTGATGAGATCTACAAGTTTCATGTTGACCAAAAATGGAGATGAGGTCAAATAAAGACAGGATTTTTTTAGGGTATTTTTAAGGCTAAAAATACCACAGAATTTAATATTGCTATTTTTTGTGTTTTTTTAATTTATTCAATGGCTCTAATAATTAAAAGACTTTGTCTGGTTTTTATTGACACAAATTTAAGCAAAGGGGTTAAAATAGGCCAATTAAGATGATGAAATCGAGTTTCATCACCCCCTATACTTAAACTATGCTCGTCCCCGAGCATCAAAGAAAATGAATGAGCTAGATTAACCCCCTTGTGTATGTGCATACATGATCCGATCTGTTCAAGTCCACTCAACTTTAGAGATCCAAAATCTTAGAGCTCAACCCAGCCTTAATCAAGAGGCATCCAATTCCTCTAGTTATCCAGACTCTCTTTGATGTACATATAAACTAAGGATATGACATTTAGTGTTGACTGCGTTTATGAGAGTCGAGTCAAAATGTCACCCAAGGTTTTAATCCAAGAAATTCTCCTAAGGACCCAATCCTCAACACTAGGGAATAAATCAAATCTTGTGTCCAGTCCACCGTCTCTTTAGTTGTCAGACTTGAAAGTGTAGATGGAAGGCGAGTAATGGAGGGCATGGGATTGTGTCATTTCTTCTCTCCCTCTCATTGGAACAAGGATTCTCTCTAGTGCCTTATTACGCAAACATATTTTTGGTGTTGATCAGTGCGTCCGTCAAGAGAAGTTGGAGCCGTCTGCACTTGTTTTCCTGGGAATACACCGAGGTATGTCTTTTTTGAGTACCTATTGTACCTTCTACACCCATACTTGTAGCATTTACAATGCAGAGCCCTTTTTTTATGCAATCCCGACTCCTGGTCCTAATAGCGGTGGTCCAAGTGGGCACTTTGAAATGGTTGGGAGCACTTGCCTTTGGTGGAAGCTCTTTGATAATTGACTTTGTATGGAATGAGAGCTTTTCTTTGACATTTCATTGCTTTGTAGTATTTTTGGCTAGCTCCACTGCTTTTTACCAAGAGTTGGCGCACACTGATCAACATTTTTGTTTATTTCACACCCTGGCACTTAGGTCAATGTCAAGAGATTAGTATAAGAACCAAATTCTCATACTGGCTAAAGATGCTGACACTCAGATTTCATGAAGCCTTCAAAGATTTTATCCCATCCTCGAGCATCATTAGATCAAGTCCAGACTCAAATCCCCCAGCCCAGTCCCTCAAGTGAAGAGTCAACTCATCTCATCGAAACCGTAGTCGTGCATGTGATGTGCTGATCATATTCTTATGGTCGGAGACTAAGCATGCAATATAGCACACAAATCTAGAAACCTAGGGAAATATGGATGATTAAGTCTAAGACCCTGATGGCTAAGGCTGGTTAACCTAAAATCTCAAGACCTCATAAATCAATCTTTCTTGAATATTTTAGATCCTGGGTAGAAGTGTGAATTTAGAGGATTAATCCAACTCCTTCATTCAAAAACTTTTTTTTAACTTCAAGAGACATTATGACTGCTTAAACTCAATTAAGTAGATGCATCTGCATTCAGCCAGTATGGGTGTAAGTACAGGCCGGAGCCCGTTGCTTGAGGACGGGGCCTTACGCGATGTCCTCTAAACCACCCACTCTGCTAAGGGAGAACCCTCACTGAATGCGGCTACTTATTTGGGTTTAGTAGTCAATTTGACTCTAAAAGGTTTTTGAATTTTTCTCATTTTTATGGAATTTTAGAGGTTAGAACACATGTTAGACTCAACTTTCCTTGAAATCAAAAAGAATTTTCAATACCCTATCAAACAAATAAAGATTTTCAAAACATTTTCAAAATATTTTTCAAAACAAGAGACTCATTTTTCAAATCAATTTGAAAAATATTTTTCTATAAAAATAGTGTAACATAATATAGAAAGCCTTGAAAATGATTTTGTCCACTTAGTTCAAAGAATTTTACTTCAGCCCAAAAAGTTTTAAATTTTTCAAATTTTCCAGGTTTTAGCTAAAGTACACATACTGTATATATGGTATACCAACAACTAAAGATTTTTCAAAACAAGAGAAACTCATTTTTCAAATCAATTTCAAAAATATTTTTCTAAAAAAATAGTGTAACATAATATAGAAAGCCTTGAAAATGATTTTGTCCACTTAGTTCAAAGGATTTTACTTCAGCCCAAAAAGTTTTAATTTTTTTCAAATTTTTCAGATTTTAGCTAAAGTACACATATTGTATATACGGTATACCCCCCTATACTTAAACTTTGCTATGTCCTCATAGCACTAGATGATACAAGTCCATAGGTCCATTTAAATATAGGAAAATATATGGGAACTAAGGAGGGCTCTCCCTATACCTAAGTATTGAGGCAAGGAAAGATGAATATAGAAAATCACAGGGACTCGGGTCACCCCTATACTTAGGTTGAGAGTAGCCTAAGTATAAAGATTAATAGTTGATGTTGGGAGAGACCCGAGGTAAACGAAGAAGATGGGTGGATATACAAGTGAGTGGATGAATCTTCGGAGATCAATGGAGTACCTAAGGCTCAGGAGAGGGTGTCGGAGCATACAAGGCTCAAACAAGCATGCAAAAATCCTTTGATTCACCAACTCACACATGAAACCAATAGGTGTTGGTTTATTATCTTGTCAGTTTTATTGGTGATTAAAACATTCTAGTTTTACGCGGAAAAAATGTTAAGTAAAATCAACTGTATAAACGAGGGTGTTTCTCTCTCAAAACCAAAATTTTACTCCATTTTAGGTCGACTTGCAATTAACAGTCCCAATTTGTTTTGCTTAAGGTTATCACTGAATTAAGGTGAGCACATAAACTAAGCAATCATCATCTACCGCTCATTCCCATTTTCCATTAACCTAGGTGATCAAGCTAGGAGGGGAAATCGTTAAAAACCAAGTAATCGATAAAAACCATGATTTAGGCTAAGCGAGAAAACATGCAGTGCCTTAGCAAAAATACGTGAAAATTTGGACTGTTTTGAAAACCAGAACAATATGTATGCAAGTCGATTGAAAATCGCACCTAACATGCTTCTATTAGCGGGGAAGAACATCTTGAAATTTTGGCTAAGTGAAGCGATACTATGTGCGTATTTGTTAGAAGTGTATCCAACATACGAGCAAGCACGTAAAAAATGAAATGATGAAAGAAGCTCGAAGAGCCGCGTGCCTAGTCCTAGGTCGACACTCAAGTGGGGACGATCCCCACACAGCCACATATAATTCATTCATTTACAAGCGCGAGTCTTCAATCGAAGACCACTGTAAAGACGGTTATTACATGAAATGAAATGACATGCAAAATAACATATTTTTCTTTCTTTTCGACTTGCTCCAAGAATGCTTTTGCGGTTCCTCACAGCAAGGAAGCACCTGCTCCTCGCCTCCTTGAACATCAAGGGCCCTGTCACAAAAGCAAAGATTAGAGATCAATCGAAAAGAAAAATTTTACGATGCAAGAAAAATATACAAATTGACCTGCGTAAAAGAAACACTTAATTAAATAAATAAAAATCCAAACAAGACAAAAGATGAGCCATGTCCCCAGCAATGGTGCCATTTGACGGCCCGGAAATCCAACCCTTTAATAGTGTAGAATTAACACTCAGTGATCATTGCAGTCGGGCTGAATTCGGTCCATCAAAAACCATCTAATTTAATATGTCAATAAAATCAAACGGTTATATTTATATTTTGCTTGAGCAAGTCCAAGGTCAAACTCAGGGACACGAGCCTCTCTCGTGATATTTGGATTTAAATTCATTTAACTAAGTGTTGGATCAAAGAATAGTAGGTCAATGGATGCATGAAGACAAGACAATAATATGCATTGTGTAATCATGAAACTATGCATTTTTACTTGGCTTTTATCATGCAAATAGATGCAATGAATGCAATGAAAATATGCCCTAGATCAGAATAAAATGACAAGCAATTTAAAAATGAGTTAATTTCAGGTTTAATTCAAGTAACAAACTTGATGGATAAATTAAGCAAGGCATTGGCATAAGCAATAATAGACACTTGGATATTACAATAATACATCAAAATCACATTGTCCAAAACAAGAAATGAATATGCCATCAAAAAGGTCATCAAGCAAGCTTTGAAATGAAACTGAAATCGGCTGAAATAGAGGTACGATGCTCAAGACATGCATAAAAGAAGACAAGGGCATAACTATAAGAAAACATGAAAGAAAAATAACAAACATGTCCTTGGGAGGGACTAAAATGCAAATAAAAGAAAGTTCAGAACCTTCCCTGTAAATAACCCACAAACACAACGGTATTTCTGCAATTATTAAAACCCGTGAGGGTATAAATGCAAAATACCCATGATGCACGTGCACGTGAATCCAGGACCTGTCTGCAAAATTAAAGAATCCGGTGGGCCTCCCCGCAAATTTCCAGATCACACGTGCGTGGCACGTGTGCTCCAGGCTCGGTGAAGATCCAGGCTCGGCGGAGGCTTGGGGCAGCTTCGGATAGGCTCGGAATATACGAGCCTCCAGGCTTGGGCTCGGATGAGGCTCGGTGAGGCTCGAAGCTCTGGGGAGGCTCGGTATAGGCTCGGGGGCACCCAAGCCTCCTGGTCTGGTGCTGAGGCTCGGAGAAGCCTGGTGCTGACACATGGACCATCGAGTACCGTCAGAGCTCGATGATCCGACAGTACCTGTAGGCTGCTTAAGATGACGATGTGGGTTCTTCTTAGCCGTTGGATGAGCTCCGGGGAGGAGCATCCAACGGCTGCTGCTTCTTCCTCCTCGGCTGTAACGGGAAGTGGAACCAGACCTCCGGCGAGGTGATCCAAGCTCCACCGCTCTTCTCTGGCGTCGATGAAGCTCGCCCGATGCTCTTGACTAGTTGTCGATGAAGCTCTGGGTCTGGACGCGCTGCAGCTTTGCATGGAGAAGGCCCTAGTTGCTCCGGTGATGGATATGGAGCTCGCCAAGAGAACTCGTGCGAGCTCTCCGATCATTGAATTGGGAAGTACCTGTAGCGTTAGTGCATAACCGAAAATGTGGTGTGGGATGAGTGGACTAGAATGGGAGCCTCGACGATTGAAGAAGGTGGTGGCTCGATGCTCTTCAGCCGTGGAAGGCTGAAGAGATGGGTCGAAGGTGGTCCGAGGTTCTGGGGGAAAGAAGAGGTGATCTGCTGGTGGAGCGAGGATGAGGGATGCACGGTGAAGCGAAGTCGAGGGTCCATGGAGGGTGATGAGGAGAGGGGCGACCTAAGTAATTGCTAGAAAATAAAGAAAAATACAAGAGGAGGTCGGAGGGGCTTACCTGGCTATGGCAGAGCATAGCGTCTGTGCTCGAGCTTCAGGGAGTGGCTCTGGTCATCGCTGGACCTTCGCGGTGACTGGAGACAGCTTGGCGGAGGCGGAGCCACCACAGACCTGGCCGTGCAGGCCAGGGGTCAACACCAGAGGCATCCGACGCTATGGCTCCTCGATCAGGCCTCCCCTATCACAGGGCAGAAGAGAGGGGCTGGCGGAGCCCCTCGTAAAAGTGGACGCCAGAGAAATGGGGCAGAGATGGAGTAATTAAGGGTCAAAGGTGGCGGTTTCACTGGTGCAGGGCGTGATTTGTGGGGGAGATATGGAGTGAGTGGAGGGGACTTGTGGGATACGTGACGACCCGCGAAGATGAAGGATGAGTGGGGAAGGTCCTGGAGTGGTTGGTGAGTGGAGAGAGTGGAGATGGTGAGCATGAAAATAAGAAGGGGAAGAAGAGTTGACGAGGTGAAGAACGTGGGACAGGGAATGTTTGGAGGTAGGGGATGAAGCCTCGATCGTTGGATCTTTCAATCCGACGGTCGAGAGGAAGGCGCTGATGAGTGGTTGGGATTAGGTCTCGGGCGATGCGATCGAAGGGTGATCGGGCGCACCACATGGCTTGCTAAGAGCGCGGTGCTGGCAGCTGCCAAGATCACATCTGGAAGGTGATCAGAGGGTTGAGGTTTGAAGTGGTTTGGGCGGTTGAGATAGAGAGATCTGGAGATAATCATGCAGTGCGTGAGACGCCACGTGGCACAATGGAAGAGCGGCGCTGCTGAACGGCTGTGATGGAGTTTAGGTCTTGATCAGATGGCGGGGGTTAAAGCGGGATTGGATGGTGATGATCAGGATGGAAGAAGAAGCATCGAACGGTAGAGGAAAAGAGATGTCTGACGCGAGAAGGACCGGGCTGCGTGGCGCAACCAGAAGGCGCCACGTGGCCCAATCAGGTTATTCGAAGATAGAAAGTGAATTATGAGGGGGTATATGACCGAATTTGGAAAAACTCAAAACATGAAAGTTGTAGATCTCGATGAGATCTACAAGTTTCATTGACAAAAAATGGAGATGAGGTCGGAGGAGGTCGGAGGCCAAACGACCTTGGAGGGGGTGGATTTTGAAGGACTTTAAGAACTTGGAGTGCACCACCTTCTCCGGCTCTGCCTGACTTCACCGATGCTCCAGGGGCTCTTTGGAGACCACCTCCTAAAGAGGAGGAGCCCAGGCTCCATTTTGCTTCGCCTTTGACGCCTCCAGGTGGCCGGAGTGGCGCTGGAAGGAAGTTTGAAACTCAGCCCAGCCGAGTTCTTGAGCTATTCTTCCAGCCCATCTCTGTGCCGTCTGATCTTCACGCCTCTCCAGGAGGAACAACAGCCGTCGGATACGCCATCGCTTCGGCCGTCGATTGTCATCGGGTGCTCTAATCTTGACTATCCACGCGAAGCGGTATCATACACTAGGAGGGGGACACGTGGTATTAGTGATATCATTAGGACAGTCCCTCCCCACTAAGCGCTGGGTATTTTGCAGTTTAACCCTCGATGCATTTTTGTATTTCATATTCAATGCATAAACTTTCTTGTGCTACACATTTATTTCTGTAATTTTTGCTTGAAACCCCCTAGACTTTTGTTATTTGCAGATTGGCCCTAGCCACCTCACCTCACGTGACGCTTCACGTGAGGGGGCATTTTGTGGCTGGACCTTCATGGGTTTGCATATTTCTATTAAGTCCATAAATAATTCCATAATGTTTTTATATTTTTAAACAATTTGCAAGAAAGCCTTAAAGTTTCTGATAATTACATTTTTGCCCTAGTCTATCATGCTTGTTCCATGTGTTCGACACTCTACACATACTTGCACCTATACACATCTTTGTTCTAGACTTATAATAAATTTTAACTCTGCATCTGCTTTTCATTACTTGATTATTTGTTGTGGGTTAATTGTTGTTTAAAGTAGGGTTTCTTGCGGATCGTCACAGCGACTACGTCTCCGCCTTGTGTGAGACGTATCTTAGACCCGTGAAAAGTCCACTTCAACAAATGGCACCGTTGTCGGGGAGCAACAACACATATATTGGGATTATTTTTTATTGCGATTGTTTGTCTATTGTTGCGGCTTTAATTATTTTTCTTCTTTATTTGATATAATTGTTTGACTCGTTTAATTGCCCTATCTTGTTGACATTGTGCGAGGAACCACTGATCGAGGGAGGTGCTCTACCCAAGGTATCTGCGCACCCACGTGAAAGCGGTGTGAGAATCTGACCTAGCACCCAAGGAGGCTTGAAGGACTTGAGAAGACAGTCACATTTTGAGCATTTTTTATGCATTTATTTATTTGTGTAATTTTTAAGTGTGAGAGAGAGTTTAAATTGTAATAATACATGTACTCTGGACTATGGACATTCGGGCCCAATTTCCAAGTGTTTGTTCACTTGGGGCTCGCCTCGTTTTTTCATATTTTCTTCACATTTTTTTCACATTTTCTCGATTTTATTTTATTTCTTTTGTGTGATTGAGACCTTAGCTTTAGGAACTGCTTGATGATAGACTAAGGCCAGACACATTAATCACCATTGCATGTATCTATAGATTCGCGTTTGGACTTAGTCAAATATCAAATTGCTTCTCACTTAGTCTCGGAACCCCCACGTCGCGAGAGTTCTCCATACAACGCTTGCAGGACCCATTGTTGTGGGCACCGAGGAGACTCCAAGACCGGACACTACAGTTCCATTCTGAGTCATTAGCATTGGTGCTTCCTGCTAATAGCAATTTCTGAACCTAGGGCGATTTCATCGGCTTGCATTTGCATATAGTGTAGGTTTCAATTCTGTTGAGCATCCTTTGTAGAGTGTTGGAGGCAAGGTGAGCATTTATGCTTTAGCATTCATCATCGTTTTAACCGCTCGCATTGCTTTTCCGCCTCTCTACCCCTGACTTTGACAACCTAGGTTCTTAAAGGAATTGATTCCTCGATAGGATTCGTGCATTTTCTACAAAAATCCAAAAAAAGTGATAATCAAATAAAATTGGGACTGCTGACATTACTATACCCTAAAATCAATCAAAAAGAAGATATTATCTTGGGGCGAGTAATCCCCTCATTATCTTCGTTTTAATTGCTCGCGCACACTCTAAAGACTAGTGCCCAAATCCTATCAAGCCTCCTAAGTGTTTGCGCAATTTTTGACTATTCACCTAAATCTAAAATAGACAAGATAAAAAGATCGCACTTTTGCGATCTTCACCGAGTTGAGTATGTGAATTGAGGGGTGTGTTTGTTTTATGTGCATTTGGTTGTGTTTGCTTGTGTGCATCCTAGATATCCTCTACGCACTTGCGCCTTTCTTCTCCACTTTTCTTGACTTGACCATTGTGCTCTCCCGATCATTTTCTTTTGATTTCGAGATGGCCGACTGGAGCGATTTCTATCCGGACTTTGCAGATCCTTCCTACCCTCTAGCCGGTCCACCCCATTTTTTTCAGGAGGACTTTCCTCCTACTTTTTGTACATATCCTCCTCAGCCACAATATCATCCCTCGGACTTTTATCCACATCCACCTCCACCTTCACATTTCCCTCCGCATCCACCCGAGACTGATCTATTGGAGTCACCTTTCATGATTTCCAAGATTGAGACCTTGAACCAAATGTTGGAACAAATGAACTCAAGGATTGATGATCTTACTAGTTTAAATAAGAACCATAATGATGCTCCATTCTTTGAGGATATGGATTCACTTGAGGTTGATTATGAGATCTTGCAATCGACAAAAATACAAAAAAATGAGAAAAAATTAAAAACACAAAAGGATTCGGGAGACCTTTGGTTGAGTCAGACTGTGAAGAGAGGTACCATCTTCCAGATCATTCACCTACACTCTCACTCATATCTTGTCCCATCTCTGACCCCGAGAATGCCATTGTACAGACTGCGCTTGGCATTCCTCATGTATATGATGGTTCTGATCTCCTCCCTGGTATGGAGGAGATCCAAAAATCCAAAAAAATTTGAATGAACCCGGAGTGGAGGCCGCTATTCATGAGATCATTGATGCCCCACTTCGCCAGGCCATGACCCAATTATCTGCTCTTCAACCCAAGAAGAGAGAGTAGAGGAGCAGATCTGAGCGTCAAATCTTAGAGTAGAGGGGCAGATTTGAGCGTCAAATCTAGACCATGTCCACTGCCCATGCCATCACTCACCGTCCCATTCTAGGAAAAGGAACACAGCTGCCCCTTTCATTAGCTATACCATCTCTGATCATACCTGTAATCACACTCTCCTCGACGACAGTGCTTCGATCAGCATCATACCCTTCTCGTTGGTACAATCTCTTCACTTAGGGACTCTCAAGAAAACCAAGATGATCGTTCAGTTTGCTGATGGATCAATAAAGAGGCCGAAGGGTATCCTTGAAAACGTCATCATTTTGATTCAGGGCATGAGCTTCATGACAGACTTCGTTGTCTTGCCCATGGAGACTTCCACCTCTGTGGAGTGTCCTCCAATCATCCATGGACGACCATTTCTCGCCTATGCGAGAGCCATTATTGACTACGAATCAAGAGAGATTTGCTTCCATTCTTTTATCGGGAGCGATGTGTTGATCACCACACCAACCATCGACCAGAGACCTGCATCCCACGAGAGTGTGTCTGTGTTAGCTGATCCTGAGGCCTATGATCTCTATGTGGATATCATAGATAATTTCTTTATGACCGATGATGAGACCTGAGAATTCCTCTCCAAGGAGGAAGACTCGAAAAGCGTAGACCTTGGAGTTTCATCTTCCTGTGATTGGCGATGTATTGATGACATCCGCGGGATTTACATGATTGACACCATTGAGCGGAGGGTAGATATTGATGAGACCAAGGGCGAATTTGATCTTGTTGCTTTTATTCATGAATTCAGGCCTTTTGATGAGAAGGATGACCTGATTGAGACTCTTGAGGACGAACATAATTCGACTACTTCCACTGATGAGTCCGTTCCTTTTGGTTTTGTCCTAGACGATACCTCGTAGGATGACACTGACTACACTTCTTCCGATAATTATGAGTTCGTCCCATTTTACTTCGATATCAATGAGACACACATGGCCAGACCTAGCTGCACTACTTCCACTGACTCGTCTGTGCCTTTACACCCTAGGACCACCGAGGACCTTCGCCGTGTCGACCCTGATCGGTTTGTGTCATCTGAGGACCCCAACGTCGACCTGCACCACATCAGATCTATCCCTTAGCGGTCCCGCAAGAAGGTTCGCTTTCAATCTTCTTGACCTCTGTATATCCACTCTGTTGTATATTCGCTTTTATTTATCTCTGTCCCTCTCCCATTTTGCTCATCCACCCCATTATCTTGTATGCCTTGCTTAGGATGTACTTTGTACTAAGTATGGGGGGGGGGGGAGGGTGGATGAGCCGGGTGTTCATTCGTTGTGCCGTTTCATTACTCCTGTTGTTGCCTGTACTTAGGGCTTCTTTTACCTAAGTGTAGGGGGAGCGATGTGTACATACTATTCTATCTTCTTCCATCTTCTGATCTCTTTTCTTCTTTTTTGCTTTTCTCTTTTTCTTTTCTATTTTCTTTTTCTATCAAAAAGGTGTCGCCCCTTGTTGTCAGTCTTCTATACGTATGACGTACTTATTCCTAAGTATAGTGGGGTGTGTACCCTGATTTCTTCTATTCTTTGATCCTCTCCATTATCTCCTTTTCTTGTCTATTCTTAGGGATATCTTACCCTAAGTATAGGTGGAGACAATCTAAGTATGATCTATTCATTCCCACCCTTGACCCTCCCTACTTTGTGTACAGTCTGCTATACTTAGGATTATTTGATCCTAAGTATAGGGGGGACGGTCAACTTCTTATTCATTCATTCATTCCTTATTCATCTATTCTTTAGACTTTTCTATACTCACTACGAGTTTTGTCTTCTCTTTTTCTCTCTGATCCATGAGGACATAGCTCAAGCTAAGTATAGGGGATCGCATATACTCAGTATATACTTTAGCCATAAATCGTACTTTCGTATTTTTATTAATAATATGGCTAAAAATACAGTTAAATTCATTAAAAACACTTAATAAAAAGATGTTTATTATTCCTCAAATTCTTTTGTATTTATTGATGAATAAATTAGGTAAAAATATTTTTTTTGCAAAATGTTAGAAAGATAGTTTGAAAATATTTTTGAAAAATCCTTTGAAAAATATTTGGAAAACATTTTGTTCAATATCAACCTTTGTAAAAAGATTTCTATTTGTAAAATTTATTTTGTTTATGTGAAATAAAATGTTTGAAAAACTATTTACAAATGGTTTTGAAAATGGTTGCAAAAATATTTTGAAAAATCTATCTATACTATTTGAAAAAAAAACCTCTTCAAAATGATTTTCAAATGTGTGTAAATGTTTGTAAAAATTGATGGTAAAACCTTTTTCAAATAAGTTTGAGGAGTATATGTATCCCACTAAAATTCTTTATTAATATATATATATATCTGTCTATCTATAAAAGTGATCATTTACCTTTTGTAAATTCTTAAAATCTAATTTTTGTAAATATAAGATGCATCCCCATGTAAATATTTTTACCAATTTTTCAACCAAAAATCTTTTGCTTTCAAAAAAATTCACAAAAACATTTGCAAAACCAAAAATACCAAAAACATTTGGAAAATCTTTTTGAAAAATACCAAAAAATGCATATGCATTATATTTTCCAAAAATCCATAAAAAGTTCAAAAGTTTGAAAATTGCATCACAAAAATATTTTCTTCATCACATTTGCATAACATTCGCATTTTTCAGATTGAGTTTGATAATTGAATGAGTCTAAGTAAAATCTGAAGATTGGAGCTTGGTTGGGCCTTAAATATACCTAATTAACAGGAACCATATAGGAGCTGGAATTGGGGTACTTCAGGTCTAGTTGACTTAATTCTTTGAGAATTCTGAGACTTGGTTCAATGGATTCTTGATTGCCTAAGTAGAGTATTTCAAATCACACGCATGACTCTTGTTGATAATGACCTAACTTGGACACCTGCACCTTTCACATGGCTCAACTCAGTTGGAGTGGTGAGGGGATTGGATTTGCTGGTATGAGACGCACACAAGTGGAAACAATTGTCCTCTTCTAGGGAGGGAAGTGCACCCCAACCGTCCAGTGATCATGAATTTTGAAGACAGGAGAGTGTGGGTTGCAATAATGCTTCAAAAGAGGTATAGTATACTAGCTCAAAAGGAAAAACTCCTTATGCAAATGCTGCTGTATATAGTATTTCAAAAAAAAACTCCAAAAAGTGGACATGATTGATTGAAAATAAAATGCCTGCCGGAGTGTATAGAAAATAAGCAAGCTTGAGCTTCAAAGTCAAATTATGTGAGCCTGCAGCTGGATGACTTGACTACACTGGTCTCGCATCCTAGGATAGGTAGCTACACTGGCTACCGTTCATTCTTCTCTTCACCCCCTCCTCTTGAGCTGGTTGTCACTTGAACTTAGAAGGGAATACCTCGCTCCTTGAGGAAGGAGTTATTGAATTGGGGAATCATTGGGTTGTCATGCTGGAGAAGTCAGTCTCTTTGTCATTTCAGTTGGGGAGAGCCACTATCACTTACATTGTATGAGTCAGATTCATAGTCGTAAGGCTTTGCGTATGAATCGAAGTATTCTGACCTGGCTATTGAGGGGACTTGAGCAGAGTTTTGGGATTCTCGAAGGCTGTTGGATTTCAAATCCGACTCCCACTAAGGTTCCGCCCTCACTAAAATTCCAAAGGTCCGACTTGAGATCCAAACTTTGATGTTGTGAAGACAAGTTTGATAATTAAACTTAATCCATCTTCTTTTTTTCTTTTTTTCTATTTTTATTTTCTGCACTTACTGCATAAGTGTTTGCTAGGGGCTAGCAAAGGAAAGTATAGGGGGTGATGAATCTCCATTTCATCGCCTTTATTCTATCATTTTGACCTTAAAAACCCTAGTAAATGCATGTAAATACCCTTAATTTATGCATTTTAGCATTCATACATTGTGGTGTAAATAGTGTATAAAATACTGTTTTAGTGTCAAAATTTTAGAATAAAGAAAAGAAAAGAAAAAGAATAAAATATTGAAAATATTGTATGATCCGAAATCTCTAGACCTAGGCATCTTGATGACTAGGTCGACAAGGAATAAAGTAGGGGGAGATAAGGGCCAAAATACCAATTAAATTCCTTTTTATTCATTTTAGGACCTTTTTTTAGTTCCACTTTTAATACCTCAAATAAAGGAACTTTGTACATGAAAGTTGTAGATAATGAAGTATAGAAATATACAAAAGTGATTTCATACAAAAATAATGTACAGATAAAAGTTATGGTCTGAATAAAATTCCAAAACCCCAACTTCCCAGACTCATATCTCTCAAATAAAAAATCAAAATATATCAAAATCATCTTTAATTGTAGATAACTTTTAATATGCTATTTAATGAAGGTGGTTCCATATTTTTTGGAGTTACGACGTGAAAGTTAGGTTTTGGACCCTATTGTATACTTTACCCGACTAAAATATTCATTTTATTTATTATTCATTATTTTATAATTTTATATTTTTATGATTATGTAAATATTATTTATAAGATATGTATATATTAAAACAAGAATAAAAAACATCAAGAAAATGCAAAAATAAAACATGTATAGAAAATACATAGATGAATTGCCCATATCTATACATATATAGATAATACATCTATTTATTTAATTATATATAATACATCCGAAAAATAAAATAAAAATATATTTGAGTGTATAAATTTAAGTTATAAATTTATCAAATAATAAATTAAAATAATAAAATTAAAAATACATATTAAAATTACAAATTAAAAATAAAAATATTAAAATATGTAGATGAATATACCTATATATAGTCCCTAAAAACCAACTTGTAATTCTAAACCTCTAATAAATAAATATCATAATAAAATAATTCAGAAAATAATAAATAATTTATATTTTATAACCTAAAATTAATAAAGTCTTTTATTATTTTTAATTGAATTTCTAATTCTTTTTGCTAGGGTTTTTTTCTGGTTGGTCCACGTGGACCAACCAGATCGACACGTTGGTTGACCTCGGTCAACTCTCTGACCGAGGTCTGCACTTCATCTGACACCTTGCTTTTGCCTCGTTTCTCCAAATTTTGGGGCTCGCATCTTTCCCCCTTTCATGTCGAACCCTTCACAACTTTTGCTCCTCGCCCATTGGTCTTACACGCCGGCATCTTTTCTTGGGCATTGGAGCCACGATTCACGTCATCTTCATCGTTCCATGGAGCCGCCCAGTCGATGTACAAAAACCATCCAACTTTCCCCTCCGAGTTTTGAACCTCTTGGACCCTAGCTTTGGCTCCCTTTCGTTGGGTTCGGGATCGGAGACGTGATAGGTCACCTCCATCCAGATGTAGTGAGGTCGGGAGAAGGCCAAGGTGGCTTCCACCCCATCTCCGGCGGTCACGCCGTTGTGAGGTTCCTCCTGGTTTAGGCCAGTCAAGTTCTGTTTTCATTTGTTTTTTGCTCTTTCATTAGCTATAAGTATAAGCTTGAGTTTCATGCTTTCGCTCTGTCATTTCCTTAAGTAATCATTGTCGGTTTCAGTTTCAAACACCTTGCCGGAGCCCTTGAGCTCTGCCCACCTCTTCCCACCATCGCTCCCCACTCCATTACTTGCCCATCTTCTCCAATAAGGCCCCAGGTTCTTTTTTGGCTTGTGCTAACACTCCTGTAGGATCTGGAGGCCAAACAACCCTGGAGGAAGTCGATTTTGAAGGACTTTAAACACTTGGAGCGCCCCACCTTCTCTGGATCTGCTCGACTTCACCGACACTCCAGGGGCTCTTTAGAGACCACATGCTGAAGAGGAGGAGCCCAGGCTCCATTTTGCTCCAACTTTGACGCCTCTAGGTGGCCGGAGTGGCGTTGGAAGGAAGTTTGAAACTCGACCCAACCGAGTTCTTGAGCTATTCTTCCAGCCCATCTCCATGCCATCTGATCTTTATTCCTCTCCAGGATGGACATCAATTGTCGGATACGCTATCGTCTCGGTCATCGATTGTCATCGGGTGCTCTAATGTTGACCATCCACGCGAAGCGATATCACGTACCTGGAGGCGGACATGTGGCATTAGTGACAACATCAGGACCGTCTGTCCTCGCTAAGCGCTGGGTATTTTTCTATTTAACCTTCGGTGCATTTTGTATTTCATATTCAGTGCATAAACTTTCATCTGCTGCACATTTATTTCTGTAATATTTGCTTAAAACCCCCTAGACTTTTGTTATTTGCATATTGGTTCTAGCCACGTCACCTCATGCGACGCTTCATGTGAGGGGGAATTTTACGGCTGAATCCTCGTGGGTTTGCATATTTCTATGCAGTCCATAAAAATTTCATTACGTTATATATTTTTAGATAATTTGAAAGAAAGCCCTAAAGTTTCTGGTAATTGCATTTTTTCCCTGATCTATCCTGCTTGTTCCCTGTGTTCGACACTCTACACATACTTGCACCTATACACATCTTTTTTGTAGAGTTATAATAAATTTTAACTCCGCATCTGCTTTTCATGACTTGATTATCTGTTGTGGGTTAATTGTTGTTTGAAGTAAGGTTTCTTGTGGGTCGCCACAACGACTGCGTCTCCGCCTTGTGTGAGACGTATTTTAGACCCATGAAAAGTCCCCTTGAACACCTGTAGAAAGTGTTCGCGAGGAATAGATGAAGCAGAGGGTAACCAAATGGAGGGAAATTGTGCGGAGAAGGTGGTGCCCTGAGTAAGATCTCCTCCACCTCAACGGAGGATAATTCATGGGGTGGTGGAGCTGCTGGAGGAAGGGGGAGGGGTGGTCGGACCCTCCGCGAAGGTAAGGAAGGTCCAACAGAGCTGAAGGTATGCTCAATTGTAGGTGAAGGTGGAGGTGTGTGCGCAATAAAAGCAGAGAAAACAAGGGAAAAGGAGAAGGGTGCTTACCTGGAGAATCGAAGGGCAGAGGTAGAGGTATTGGTCTGGGCTGAGGACCTTAAAGGTCCTCTAGTTTTCACTGAACTCCAGTGGCTGCTCAAAGCAGCTCGATGGCCAAGACAAGGCCATGACATGGTTGGCGGACCATGCACTACAAGAAAATGTTGTTTTTGCGACCACATTGTTACTACTACAATCAGTGGTAATGTCGTCACAGACTATATTGCCACTATTTTACGACCACTATACTACTACACTGTAGTAGCTATATTCTAACGCGAACTTTGCGACTACATGTAGACCCTACTTGTGGTAGTAACTGATGGTGATCACGTTGCTACCACGTTGTAGTCACAACATAGTCGCATATTTTGGGAAAAAATTTTCGCCAATTTTTTCCCTTGCTGCCCCTCCCCCCAAAACCCCCGACCCTCCCTCCCATACGTCCCCTTCTGCCGAAACACCTTCTCCCTCCAGCCCCAACCATCCCCTTCCCACGACCTCTCTCTTCTCCACCACCCCTCCCCCCCAAATCGAAGCCCTCGACCCCTCCTTCCTCTCACACGACCCCTACCTCCCCTGCACCCCTCTTCATCAGACCTAGTCATCGCACGACCGACAGAAGGCTTACCTACGACAAGCCCTCCCTACACAAGCCCTCTGCTGCTCTCCACGTCCTCCTGGCCATGTCTTGCTGTCGTCTTTTTCGGAGAGGTGACCCAACTCCTTCGATGATGTGCATCATTCAATTTATGAAATGTTCACTTTTGCAATAGTCTCTTTTTTTCATTAAGTTCCTATGATACACTTAAATCCCTCTTATAGTAGCTGCACGGATTTGCTCTTTTCTTTTCATGTATCGAGGTGTCTTGAGATATACATGTATGGTATAGTACCATGAAAAAAATGTCAATGGACAATACATTGCTGATTTATTGCAACATCTACTTTTATTTGTCGATAGTATTAAAAACAAAGCAAAAATCATTTGCTTGATTACTTACTTGAGCTCTATCATGATGTGTAAGTTCTCAATTTATCCAAGTGATAGGTTTTGTTGTAACTTGTAAGTTAGTGCCTCTTGTTGTCAACAATTATTGGTAGTTGATTTAGTGTTAGATCAGATATGATGGAAGGGATTGGGTGTGTGGTGTCGTGCACCTCTATCAGATGCTAGATTAAATAGGATGTCCATTAGTATGCTGTCAATCTTAGCATGCCAAATAAATATTGGAATTCACCTACTTATGCACATCTACTCTCATGGCGATTCCCAGCACATATTTATAACAAGAAAAATGCCAAGAACTGATTTTATTTCCCATATGATGCATCCAAACATCATGAAATGATGAATACCAAGCTTCTTCGGAAACCTCTCAAAGTCCACAATCACAGCAATGAATGGGCGATAAGAAAACTTATTGGAAATTTCCGACAATGTTGCCCAAGAATCAATATTTTATAGAATCCTAAAATGAACAAAGGGTAGATGCCAAGAACTATACAATTCAATATTGTGATTATGGTAGGTTGATATGAAATATAAATGGATATTATTTATGATTTGAGTTTATGATTATGGTAGGTTTATAAATGGATATTATTTATGATGATGGTAGCAATGTACCCGTAGAATCACTTATGATGTAAGTTGATTAAAAATGAGTATTATATATTTCTTTATTTTTAATATATCTTTCTAAATTTTTTATGCATTGATATATCAATTTATACAAGAAATGCCTATGGTACGTGGACGAGGTTCCAGAGGGAGTGGGAGCCGATCACATCATGAGATGGTCGTAACCCAGACATCGATAGTATGGTTCATCTACTAATAAGGTATTTTTACAAATAATCATGATTAATTATCTTACATGCTTCTTTCTACCACAGGTGAATGTAATGAAGACGTCGCAAGGCTTGTTTCTTATATGCTTGAGACTGGTGTAGATGTCCCGTCGTAGTATGCCCATTACATTCCTTTGGCAGGGACACCTCCTAGTGTTACATGTTCTCGCCAGCCTATTTCACAGTCCTCTACCCATCACCATAGCCCACGCCAGTCTCAAGTTCCTCCCCAACCTCCTCCACTTGGTTCGAGTCTTCCAATCACTCAGGGCCCTCTCCAACCCCATGACAACTCCCCATCATCAGGACCTTCTACAAATGCAAGATCCTCGGAGATGCTTACAATTTCTGCAAGATGGGTATTTACTTTGCAAACATTTCTTTGAATTATTATACATGTGTTCTTGTTTATTTCTTGTACTATTTTTTTGGAATTCAGGTATATACTCCATCATCAACATGCTGTGGTACATGCACTTAGCAAGGCATTCAGAGCAATGCAAGATTGCTCAGATTACAAATGGAGTTGCATGACTCCAAAAGAACAAGATCGAATCCTGAATGATTTTAATGTAAGATTTATTAAATATTACTTATTTAAATTGTATTTTCATAATTCGTGATCAAAATTTAAATTGCAGAACTTGTTTGCGCTACCACCTGGTCATACAAGAGAAATGTTTCAACATGCCTTGATAAAGTTAGGAACGGATCGAGTCAATGATATTGTTTATAGGGCAAGAAAATCTGCAATCAAGAAGCTCGATGATGTAGAAGATTGGGAGAGGGCAAAATAATGTGGACCAACATGGTGCACTCCAGCGAGGTGGAGTCGTTTTTGTGACATTTTCATTCATGAAAATTTCACAAGAGGTCTGAAGCAGGGAAAACGAACAGAGAAAAACAGACTATCATATCTACTAGTGGATTAAAGAGCTTTGGAACTGTGAGGAATGAAATGGTATGTAGAAGTAACAAAGTTTGACGTTAAAGTATCATTCATAAATTAGGATTGACAACGACCATGTTTGTAATATATCTTGCAAAAGATAAACGTCCTCTGTCATTTATGAAATGGTGGACTGCAACTCACAGTCATGGGGATGACTGGTCCGCACCAAAGTCGAAGGCGATCATGGTATGCCTTTTATTACATATCTATACTTATGATTGTTATACTAAACTAAAAAGTGTCATTTGTAGGTTCGTTACATGGAATTGTATAGAGCCAAGTTTGGTGCTTCGCTTCAGAGGAAGAAATAGATCTCAATGCAAGTATATGGGATGACGTCCTCAAGGAGCGTGAGGTGGGGCCTAACAGAAGGTAGACTTTAGGTGGTTTGCCACCTAAGTTGGCATCCTCTACTAGTTCCAATGCAACCTCTACTTTTTGTGCGACACCCTCAACATGCAACATTTCACCATCTCAGTCCGGTGTATCCCAGATTGACTTTAGACAGCTTACGTAGTCGGTGCATGAATTGGCGATGAAGGTCGATAACATGTACTCTGATATGGATTCATTCAAGGAGGTCATTAGTCATTTCAGGTATAACTAACATTCTCATTATCATATAATAATAGATTTAAACTTAATAATTTAGTTATCTTTATATCATTTGAAACCCCCTTTTTGTTCTTCGTAGGAAACTACAAGCAATACCTGGTCATGAGGAAATGGAAGTAAAGGAGGCAGATGAAGAGGAAGAGAACGCCGATGAAGATACCGAGGAGGATGTTACAACATGCAGAGTATCACAAAGAAAAAACGTTGTCATTTCGGAATGTCGGGAGAACAAGAAGAAGAACAAGGACGATCCTAAAGATAATGACATAAATGTTAGCATGTTTAACAAATGCAGGAAAAGGAAATTTTAGTAGGAACATCATATTATCTATTAATAGTTGCATTATACTCTTGAACTTTGTAGTTTCAAAACCATATGTATTGTATAGAACTTATAACTCCTTTTATAACTTTTTTAGTCTACCTTTTAGTTTGCAATATGGATAGTCAATGTAGGTTCTCATGAACTATTGAGATGTTATGCTTTGTTGGTTGCAAAATATGTGTTTGATTTTTACTTTTATGTGAATTGTGCTTTCTAGTGTATGTATTGTTTATTTGGATAGTAGTTTAAAAAGAATGTAATGGATTAAATTATATATTTTTCAATGCTAACAGGTTTTGACTTCGAAAGAGGCATATGTTAGATGTAACATGTGTTAGCCATGTGAGCCCGAGGCGAACCATTCTTACAATAAGTGTTATTGTAATAAATATGTTTTATCAATAAAAGTTATTGGTTGTTTCACTCCCTTTTTGAAATTAAATGAATGAATGCACTATAAGGTCCCTCTGTACAATTATGTACCATGGCCGTCTTGATAATCATATAGCTGTTGATTAATTAAATGAATCATAGAGACTGGTGTTTGGATGAATATCTAAAGAGTTAGATAGAGGACTCATCAAGCACTGTCAAATGATTACTAAGAGATGATCTCCAGCCTGAGTAGGAGATGGCCATCCTTTCTCACATAGGCTGATATCTGACCGACCTCTTGATGCAGGTCCTCTGCATGGGAATACTGATTCGGAGGTGTCAGATTAGTTGGTCAAAGGGCTGACTTAGCGAGATCGAGATAACCTAAGTCCTATGTTGAATGCTGTCACAACATATGCACACATCCTCTGACCGGAGACAGATGTGTTGTTATATGTCTGAGTGTGTACATTTGGCAGACCAGTAGGTTGATGACCTAACCAAGGTCTATAGACCGACGAGCTGGTGTGCATGTAAGGGCATATGAGTAATACGATCTCTCAAAGGGATCATACAAGTTCACTTATGAACCGGAAGACATGATCTCACTCATGAGGTATTGTGACCGATCAAATTCCATGCATAGTCGTCATGCTCTGGAAGCATGACAAGAATTTGAAGGTATAATATATGATTTGGGAAAGCATATGATCGATACCGATTCCCAATGACCAAGATTGAGAAACTTGGCGCTCGAACCCTGAAGAAGATAGTGTAAAATTGATCTTCATCTTCAGGTTGATCATAAGTCTTCTAGTATGCAGGATGTGCATGTATTGGGAATACCTGAGGGTGATGTGATCATAAACGATTGTATAACAATGACGCTTCCATTCCGAGGGAGTGATGAAACAGGTCTGGATTTTAGTGACTCCTCTCAGTAGAGAAGTAACTTGATCTTAGTCCAAGTGTTGGACATTGATCTGAATGAGATTCAAATGCAATAAGAAGATTAAGTATACAGACTTGATTTAATCAAGCATCTATGGGAGGTCCGTGAGATCTAGATTTGAGATGAGATCTCAACATCCAAGTCACTATATGTGGAACAATACAATCGCCATGTCCTTATCTCCAAGTATATGCGGAGAAAGCATATTATTCTTGAAGGAGTTCAAGAATAATTCCTATGATGAATTTTGTATCCAAGCAACAAGGTGTTGATGATTAAATGAGATTTAATTATCAAGTATAATATGAATAAGATTCATATTGTGAGAATGATCATCTAATAATTAAATGAGATTTAATTATCAAAGAAATACAGATCGTGGATAGTGCTATCCATAATATCTGTGTGTATATTATAAATATGATTTATAATATATTAGAGAGAGAGAGCAGCCTTGTAAATAGTATTTGTTAATTGTTAATGTGAATTAGATTCACATTAAGCAATTAATTGGAAATGTAATTTACAATTTAGTTTGGGTTGTGAATATGATTCACATATTTTTCAATGGCATGATCGAAATGTTCACAAATTAATTTAGAATTAATTTGGTGGATATTTTTGCAATAATTGTGATTGCAAATTATTAAGATATAATAGGATAAAATTAAAAAGAGATAATACACCACCAAAGATGAGGTGGCATCATCAATGACTTAAGCATAAGTGACGCCCATTTTTGGAGGGTGTTTTATTATCCTCTTTTTTGTTATCTTATTATCTTATAATAATTTATTTTTATTGAATTAAATTATGTTGATGATAATGCAACATATATTTGATTTAATATAAATTAATATTGTTTTTGAACAACAATCATCATGGCCGTTGATTAATACATAGTTCAACCCAACCATTGATTTTGTAAGCCATGGATTGTGATCCATAGGCTCCCAAACTAGTATATAAAGAGGGCAACCCTAGCCCTTTGGAGTAAATCATCTTAGAGCACATGTCTCTCTCTATCTCTCTTATACTTGCCATCTCTCTCTCTCTCTCTTTCTAAGGTGGCCGTCCACCTTGTGTATTGAGAGATCGCTTCTACGTCGTCGTGTTGTCGCTTCGACTGTACGAGGATCTCCATCTTCTTTAGGGCTTCTTGCTCTAGAAGGAGACGACGGATTTTGTTGGACGAAATCAGGAGATTTGAGGCTTGGATCTTCATCAAGCATTGCGGGAGGTTCGCGTCTCATCATCGCACCCGCAAGTGCCATCTTCGTAGATCGGACTTGAGCCAGGAGGATCTCTTGCTTTAGAGATCTAATGATCGTAACCACGCTTCGAGACGTATTTCTAATACTTTGTGGTTAGATGAAACGATCCAAGAAATGTTCTTGTGATCATGTGGTTTCATCATATGATTTAAAATTTTTAATTTCCGCTGCACCTAGTGACTAGTGCGACTAGTCGCCCTGATCGCATGAGATGCGATCATTATGCTTCCGTGATGCACTTGAGGATTCTACATATCCTTCAAGTGGTATCAGAGCCAGGATGGAAAAGGTTTTGGATACGATCCGTAAACCTAGGATGACTTGGGTTTGAAAGAGTTGCGAAAGGTTTATCGCATTTCAATTTTCGCACCTCTATTTAATTAGATTTTTTCGGCACTGTTTAAAATTTTTAAACATAAAATATTAAATTGAATTTTGTTCCCATTAAATAAGAAACCATAGGATCTGAGTTTACAAAATTTGGATTTCATTTGCTCGAGATATGGCCTTTTGAATAAACATGTGTTCACTGGTGCAGGAACTGCAAATATGAACGTGATTAATGAGTTAACCATAAAACATCACTTGGATTCTGTCATAAATCAAACTGACAATCTTAGGAAACCGATTTTGCGAAATTTGGATTTAAATTGATCAAGATAAGTTAATTTTAGTGAGTAGGGGTCACTGCTGGAAATTGACAAACTTGATCATGAACCTTGTGAAGGTTATTCAAATAAACTGATGAAAATTAATTGTTAATTTTTCTGAAATGATTACTGAAATATTTGTGAAATATTTAAAGATTATAATCATTTCCTTGAATGATATTTCACTAACCAAAATGATAAGATAGTTGATCTTGATCATAATTGGTTGATATGAAATCATCAACAAACATTGTTTTCATGCAAAACCCTAGTTTATCCTACAATAGTTGTAGGACAACTTTTACATGCAAAACCCTCTTTCTTGAATAGGATTGGGGATTTGTTTAGCAAATCTCTTCATAATATTATCAAAATAGTTTTGATGAATATTATATGGTATAATTTCGGTTGAAAAACCGATGAGCATCTCAAAGTACACAATGATCTATCTGGCATTATCCTTTCCTGAGGTGGATATAGTGTCTAGTCGGAGAGCATTGGGGTAGAGGGTTGCACCGGTTGTGGTCCGTCCCACTCTCGTCGGTACTGACCATGACAACGGGTAGGAACTCGATAATGCCAGAGAAATCAAAGTGTATTTTTCTAATTATTAAAATTCGAATAATACGTACTTTGAGATTACACCTACTATTCAAGTAATAATCAAGTTTATTGATTGAAAATTGGATTGATAATTAATTTAATGTGATTAAATAATTATATCCTATTAAAAGCACTATATTGTGAATAGATGTGTATTTCCCTTGGAAGAATTAATTATGTGAATATGATGCACGATAATTAATTACAATTTGAATATGAGGTGGAGGATAACATAAGTGACATCCATGGTCTCTTGTCAAGGTTAAGGATTTCGTCTCAGATGTTTTATATAGGAGACGCCTGTCCGAAGTGACCGATTCTATATACAATTTATTTGGATCGAGTTCTTTGCTTCTCGAAAGAGTAAGACCGTATACGTAGTGACCCAAATATCAAGTCCTCATATTATTGGGGCGATATTGGATTGTGTATAGCGAGTATTAAGCATGTTGACGGTTAATTCAATTAACGATGGGTCAACATCATCTTAGGGGTGGTGGACCCGGGTGTTAAAGACCGAATTGGGAAATGCAAGTTGGACTTGCAAGGCGGAATGTGTTCCCGCTTCTCTTTATTCGATCACAAGTTCTCATATTATTAGGATGTGATAAAGATAGAGAGGAGATCCCAGATCTTGCTTGAGATATTGCGGTAAGTATATCTCTTACTTTGAGAGACAATAAGGGAATAATTTTTCAAAGTTGACATAGTAAGATAAATTTGATTTAAAATGCATTAATCAAATATTTTAAATATGAATATATAATTATATGTTCTAATATAGTGCTTTCTTAATTTTAGAAAATGAAGTCCATGAACCCACTGAGCAGGCTCCTGGAGGTCAATCAGTTGATCGGACCAAATTATTCGGATTGGATCCGAAATTTGGATCTTGTCCTTTTTGCGGAGCGCATCTCATATGTGCTAGCCAAGGACAAGATTGCATACCCTCAGACTCCGGAAGATAAAATTTTAATGGGAAATATGACGAAGATCATAACTTGACAAGGTGTTATATCCTTGGCTCATTGTCCAATGTGCTTCAGAAGCAGCATGTGGAAATGAACCACTATCAAGAAATCATGTTGAATCTGAAGGAAATGTTCGATGACATAAACCACACACATCGTTATAATGTGATGAAAGAGCTTACTCGCTGCAAGATGCAGGAAGGGACCTCTGTCAGAGAACACGTACTCAAAGTGTTTGGGTACCTCTCTTAATTGGAAACCCTGGGAGCTTACATGGATTCTGATATGCAAGCTGATTTCATTCTCCTATCGCTCCCTAAGTCTTTCAACAACTTTGTTGTGTCAAATCACATGAGCAAAGGTGATTTCACTAACGCTGGGCTGTTAGCTGCATTAAAGTCTGCAGAAGAAGTAATGAAGAAGGACGACCCCTCTGCCAGTGCAATGGTTGCACAAGCAAAAGGAAAGCGCGGTCGGAAGCAAGGTTCTCGGAAGGGCCCACCACAGAAGAGAAAGAAGAAGAATCAAGGAGTTGGTTCATCTTCTAGTGCTTCCACGCTGATGACATCAAAGAAGACCGATGTCTGTCACCACTGCAAGAAGCCGGGGCATTGGTGGCGTAACTGCCCAGAGTACTTGAAGTCGGTTGACAAAGGTAAAGCCCTAGCATGTATGAAATCTACTTTTATCATTGAAACTAGTTTTCTCGTTGGACGAGAAGGAAGTTGGGTTGTAGATTCTGGTGCTTCTGTTCATGTATGCAATTCGTTGCATTTGTTTCAGGAAACTAGGAATCTGGAGCAAGAGGAGATAGTCATCCAGATGGGATCTAATGCAAGCGTTGCAGCAGTTGCCATTGGGACATGCTGACTATCATTATCTAGTGGTAGAGTCTTAGTACTTAAAGAGTATCTTTATGTACCTGAAGTTAGGAGCAACTTGATATCTGTATCTAAACTTGTTAGAAATGGATATTCCTTCCTATTCGGTAACAAGTTATTCATTAATCAATATGATAAATTTATTGCAGATGGTATTTTGACTTCTGGTGGACTCTATGAATTGTGCATTGATGAACATGTCATGAATGTTACTACCACTAATAAAAATCCTAAAAGATCCAGGGAGAATGGAAATCATTCGAATATGATTTGGCATCAAAGGCTTGGTCATTTATCTGTTGATATGATCAATAGATTGATAAAGGATGGACCTTTAGATTTTCTATAGGTTCAAACTTTACCTACCTGTGAACATTGCATTCGAGGTAAAATGACCAGGATGCCTTTCTGTAACAAGGTTACAAGATGTGAAGGTATTCTTGACCTAATACATACTGATGTATGTGGTCCCTTCAGTACCGCAACTAGAAATGGATATCGATTTTATTTGACGTTTATTGATGACCATTCACGATACGGGTTTATCTTCCTACTACGTCATAAATCTTAAATCTTTGAAAAGTTCAAAGAGTTTAAGGCTTTCGTTGAGAACCAAACCAATAGGAAGATTAAACAGATTTGATCAGACCGAGGTGGCGAGTACCTCTCAGATGAATTCAAGGAATACCTTAAAGAGAATGGAATTGTCTCCAATCTCACTCCTCCTAGAACCCCCCAACTTAATGGTGTTGCTGAAAGATGCAACAGGACAATCATGGACATGGTTCGTTCAATGATGAGCAAAGCACGTTTACCTCTTAGTTTCTGGGGATATGCAGTAGAGACTGCAATATATATCCTGAATAAGATTCCTAGCAAATCTGTACCCAAGACTCCTCATGAGCTCTGGTATGGTACCAAGACAAGTGTTAAACACTTGAGGGTTGGGGTTACTTGGTCCATGCGAAGAATGTGGACGCAAGTAAGCTAGAATCTTGCACTTGTGATTGTTACTTCATTGGGTATGTTAAAGATGGTACTGGATATCAACTTTATGACCCTAAGACCCAAAAGGTTTTTGTCTCTTGAATGTGAAATTTCTGGAGTATGATTTCCTTAAAGGTCAAGACAAAAATAAAGTAGAGGAACTCATTGAATCCCCTGAGGATTCTCAACTGTCTGAACCAAAAACTGAAGAGATAAATGAAGATGAAACACCCATACCTCTTCGAAGGAGTTCGAGGGTGGTTGCACCACCTGAAAGGTATGGATTCCATGTGTCAAGTGAGACTGACAATGATCCTACTTCATTTGATGAAGCACTCGCGGATCATGACATGGATAGATGGATGCTAGCGATGAAGTCAGAGATTGACTCCATGCATAAGAATGGTGTATGGACCCTAGAGGATCCACCTAAAGGGGTGAAACCCATTGGGTGTAAATGGATCTTCAAGAGAAAAAGGGGACCTGATGGGAAAGTAGTGACTTTCAAGGCACGACTCGTAGCCAAGGGCTACACAAAGAGAGAAGGCATCGACTACGATGAGACATTCTCTCCTGTGGCTATGCTTAAGTCCATCAGGACACTGCTAGCTATAGCTGCATCTCTTGACTACGACATCTGGCAGATGGACGTCAAGACAGCTTTCCTCAATGGATACCTTGAGGAGGATATCTATATGGAGCAGCCTCAGGGCTTCATAGTTGAGGATGGAAAAGTATGCAAGATAAAGAAATCCATCTATGGGCTAAAACAAGCTTCACGTATGGAACATCAGATTTGACGAAACCAATAAGAGTTATGATTTTGTGCAGAATCCTGATGAACCTTGTGTATACAAGAAGC
Organism: Ottelia alismoides; assembly: GCA_037367405.1. NCBI lineage: Eukaryota > Viridiplantae > Streptophyta > Magnoliopsida > Alismatales > Hydrocharitaceae > Ottelia > Ottelia alismoides. The sequence continues at coordinate 173,381 of JAZKJV010005749.1, forward strand.
TTAGTGGGAGCGCCATTGTGTTCATCGTTCTTTACGTAGATGATATCCCTATCATTGGGAATGATACATGGAATGATGACCAGTGTGAAGATTTGGCTATCTCATACCTTCGGGATGAAAGATCTTGGAGAAGCCTCTTACATCTTAGGCCTGAAGTTGTTCAGAAACCAAGAAAAGAGGATATCAGGATTATCACAACATGGATACATTAAGAAGATTCTTGAACGATTCCGGATGGATAGTTCTAAGAAAGGATTCCTCCCCTTAAGACATGGTATCCATCTGTCTAAAGGGATGGCTCCTCAAACTGTTGAGGAAAAGAAGTCCATGGTTGGATGCCCCTATGCATCAGCTGTAGGAAGCTTAATGTATGCATAATGTGTACTAGGCCAGACCTCTGTCATGCAGTGGGAGTGGTAAGTCGTTACCAATCCTGCTATCGAGAACAACACTGGAATGCAGTAAAGAACATATTCAAATATCTAAGACGGACGCAAGATTACATCTTGGTCTATGGAGATGGTGATCTCCAAGTCTTGGGATATACATATTCAGACTTCCAGTTGGATATTGATGATCGAAAGTCAACATCAGGGTTTGTATTCCTGTTGAACGGTGGTGCTGTGAGCTGAAGAAGCAAGAAGCATGACACTACGACGGATTCAACAACAAAAGCCAAGTACATTGCCGCATCGGATGTTGCAAAGGAGGTGGTGTGGTTGCGCAAGTTAATCTTGGAGCTTGGCATAGTTTCCTCTGATACTCCCATCTCGTTACTCTGCGATAACACGGGAGCCATTGACCAGGCAAAGGAACCCATATGGCATAAAAAGAGCAAGCACGTGGAAAGAAAATACCACATCATTTGGGAGATTCAAAAGCGTGGTGATATCATCATCACCAAGGTGACCTCTGCCGACAACGTTGCTGATCCTCTTACCAAACCTCTGACGCAGAAGGTTTTCGATCAGCATGTAATGAGTATGGGCTTAAGGACTGTTCACGAATGGTTCTGAGGGCTAGTGGGAGATTGTTAGCTATGTGAGCCCGAGGTGAACAATTCTTACAATAAGTGTTATTGTAATAAATATGTTTTATCAATAAAAGTTATTGGCTGTTTCACTCCCTTTCTGAAATTAATTGAATGAATGCATTATAAGGTCCCTTTATACAATTAGGGTTATGTACCATGGCCGTCTTGATAATCATATAGCTGTCGATTTATTAAATGAATCATAGAGGCTGGTGTTTGGATGGATATCTAAAGAGTTAGATAGAGGACTCATCAAGCACCGCCAAATGATTATTAAGAGATGATCTCCAACCTAAGTAGGAGATGGCAATCCTTTCTCACATAGGCTGATACCTGATCGACCTCTTGATGCAGGTCCTCTGCATGGTAATAGTGATTCAGAGGTGTCAGATTAGTTAGGTCAAAGGGTTGACTTAGCGAGATCGAGATAACCTAAGTCCTATGTTGAATGCTGTCACAGCATATGTACACATCCTCTGACCGAAAATAGAAATGTTGTTATATGTCTGTGTGTGTACATTTGACAGACCAGTAGGTTGATGACCTAATCAAGGTCTATACACCGGCGAGCTGGTGTGCATGTAAGGGCATATGTGTAATACGATCTCTCAAAGGGATCATACAGGTTCACTTATGAAACGGAAGACATGAGCTCACTCATTAGGTATTGGGACCGATCAAATTCCATGCATGGTCGTCGTACTTTGGAAGCATGACAAGAATTTGAAGGTATGATATATGCTTTGGGAAAGCATATGATCGATACCGATTCCCAATGATCAAGATTGAGAAACTTGGTGATCGAACCCTAAAGAAGACAGTGTAAAATTGATCTTCATCTTCAGGTGATCATAAGTCTTCCAGTACGCAGGATGTGCATGTATTGGGAATACCTGAGGGTGATGTGATCATAAACGATTGTATAACCATGACGCTTCCATTCCGAGGCAATGATGAAAGAGGTCTGGATTTTAGTGACTCCTCTCAGTAGAGAAGTAACTTGATCTTAGTCCAAGTGTTGGACATTGATCTGAATGAGATTCAGATGCAATGAGAAGATTAAGTATACGGAGTTGATTTAATCAAGCATCTATGGGAGGTCCGTGAGATCTGTATTTGAGATGAGATCTCAACATCCAAGTCACTATACATGGAACAATACAATCACCATGTCCTTATCTCCAAGTATCTGCAGAGAAAGCACATTATTCTTGAAGGAGTTTCCTATGATGAATTTTGTATCCAAGAAACAAGGTGTTGATGATTAAATGAGATTTAATTATTAAATATAATATGAATAAGATTCATATTTTAATAATGATCATCCAAGATAATTAAATGAGATTTAATTATCAAGGAAATGCAGATCGTGGATAGTGCTATCCATAATATCTATGTGTATATTATAAATATGATTTATAATATATTAGAGAGAGAGAGAGAGCAACCTTGTAAATAGCATTTGTTAATTGTTAATGTGAAGTAGATTCACATTAAGCAATTAATTGGAAATGTAATTTACAATTTAGTTTGGGTTGTGAATATGTTTCACATATTTTTCAATGGCATGATCGAAATATTCACAAATTAATTTGGAATTAATATGGGGGATATTTTTGCAATAATTGTTATTGCAAATTATTAAGATATAATAGGATAAAATTAAAAAGAGATAATACTCCACCAAAGATAAGGTGGCATCACCAATGACTTAGTCAAAGGTGACGCCCCCTATTTTTGGGGGGTGTTTTATTATCCTCTTTTTTGTTATCTTATTATCTTGTAATAATTGATTTTTATTGAATTAAATTTTATTGATGATAATGCAATATATATTTGATTTCATATAAATTAATATTCTTTTTTGAACAACAATCATCATGGCCGTTGATTAATACATAGATCAATCCAACCGTTGATTTTGTATGCCATTGATTATGATCTATAGGTTCCAAAACTAGTATATAAAGAGGGCAACCCTAGCCCTTCGGAGTAAATCATCTCAGAGCACACGTCTCTCTCTCTCTTATTCTCGCCATCTCTCTCTCTAAGGTGACCGTCCACCTTGTGTATTGAGAGATCGCTTCTACATCGTCGCGCCGTCACTTCGACTGCACGAGAATCTCCATCTTCTTTAGGGCTTCTTGCTCTAGAAGGAGATGACGGATTTCGTTGGATGAAATCAGAGGATTCGGGGTTTGGATCTTCATCAAGGATTACGTGGGGCTCACCTCGCATCACCGTGCCTGCAAGTGCCATCTTCGTAGATCGGACTTGAGCCAGGAGGATCTCTTGCTTTAGAGATCTAGTGATCGCAACCACGCTTCAAGTGGTATTTCTATACTTTGTGGTTAGATGAAACGATCCAAGAAATCTTCGTGTGATCATGTGGTTTCATCATATGATTTAAAAATTTTTAATTTCCGTTGCACCTAGCGACTAGTGCAACTAGTCGCCCTAATCGCATGAGATGCGATCATCACGCTTCCGTGATGCACTTGAGGATTCTCCATATCCTTCACCATGCCTATATTTTTTCATATTAATCAGAGTTTGCGACTAGTTTACAACTATTTTGCTACCACTGCAGTAGCAAAATAGTCGCAATGTAGTGCCAACGTGGTGATAGAGGATTGTTGTAGTCCCAAGCACGCAACATATGGTCATTGAGCCCTTCTGTCCATGTGGTGCCCAAGTAATCATAACATAATGGTATTGCAATCACAACTTTGTTAAGTTTAAAACCACCACACAACCCAATACCGACTAGTTGCGACTATCAGCGACTAATTTAATTACCACATCATAGTCGCAACATGTTTGCGACCCGTCTTTACACAACTACACTCGTTACTACCACATGTAGTAGAAACTATGATTAGCGTCCACATTATGACCACTCTGCCACTACGTTGCTACTACAATTATAGTCACAAAATCTACATTTTCTTGTAGTGATGGGTTACACTAGGGCTGGAGGCCGTCATCGCATCAAAGACTTGGCCGCCCTGTCATGGAGAGGTGGAGCAATGCTGGGCCTAAGCACTCATGAAGGTGGGAAACATGAATTGGGGGTGGAGATGAAGGATTTGGAGGTGGAATTCCAACGGTTACGAAGGTTGGATCGTGGGATTTTGTAACCATCGGCGAGGGCCCTAAGGAGCGTGTTGAGAGGAATTAAGGGTATGAAGAGATCGGTAGAAGTTAGGGCTTCATAGGAGAGGGGTTAGCGAATGGAGAGGGCGTGGGTAACGTTCGGGATAAATGCGAGAAGAGGAAGGTGTGTCAAGGAAATCATGCTAGAGAGGGGATGTTGGAAGTAGACGACATGTTGTGATCGTTGGATCTGGTGATCCAACGGTCAACGAAGAGGTGTGCACAAGCAGTCCAGACGACTCAGATCAAGTTTAATTGTGCGGCTGAGGAGTGAGCAGGAAGGAGCGACTGAGATGCTCTAATCTAGAAGATCAAGCGGGCGAGATTGAGGCATGGGTGAACAGTATGTATGTTATACATCAGGCACGATCGGATGGCCAGAGAGAGGGCGGGTGGTGGAAGGAGGAGGGGGACACATGGGCTGCCCAGGGGGTACCACGTGGTGTAATGGAATTATTCAAAAATAAAAATGGGAAAAAATTGAAAAGAAATAATAGGAAGTCAAGTTAGAAAAAAAGTCAAAGTATGAAAGTCGTAGATCTCGATGTAATCTACAAGATACATGTTGAATAAAAATCCAAAATCAATCACATAAAGAAAATAAAAAATTGTGAAGTATTTTTAATGAATAAAAGCACCTCTTTTTAATTCTTTTACATTTTTTGTATTTTTAATATATAAAAAGCTACAATAAATATATACAATATTTATATAAAAAGCCACAATAAATATATACATTGTTTATCTAATTTTTTTGGAATTTTTAATAAGAAGAAAATAAGGAAAATAAAGAAAATAAATAGATGTTAATTGTATATATTTGTCTAAATCTTTCAGAATTTTTAATAAGAAGAAAATTAGGAAAATAAAGAAAATAAATAGATGTTAATTTTATACAATAATTATGATTATTTATTAACGGAGATTTAATTGTTAACATTAGTGAATTAGTGATGAATTTTATTGAGAAGTCTAAGAAAGGAAGATAATAAATGAATATCATGATGATAAATCAGAGATTCATTATATGTGTGCGACCTTCCCGCCCTTGGACAGATTGCATTGATACCCATGTAGGTTTGGTAAGTTTGCCTTAGCTCTTTCTAGCTTGTATTTCAGCCATTCAATTTTGTAATAATTGCATTATAGACCCTATGTTCTAGCATTAATTGGAACTATCATTTATCATCAATTTTTAATTCTAAAAATTATATTTTGTAGAATCATTAATTGCATAAATAATTAAGGAAAGCTGGTTTTTTTGGATTTTTGAGTTAATTTGATAATTAATTTAGAACTTTCATCGTACAATAGTTTGACCTTGAATTTGGCATTCTGCATTTGCATATCATTAATATATGCATAAAAATTGCCAAAAAAATCCCCTTGAAAATGTAGTATCTATATTACCTAAAAATTGACCTAAGAAGATGTGGTCTCCCTGGGTTTGACCATGGGCTTGTCCAAGTAAAAAATAAATCCGATCACTTTGAAATTTAATTATATATTATCTAAGTGGTTTTTACGATTGATCCTAGATGCGGACTACAATATAAAACGACAAATTAGTTGAGGGCATTTCAGGGTCCATCATGATCTCCCTGAAATTTTCTCCAAGTATCTCAGTTTGTATCTCTTGAGTCCTAATTAGATTATCATCCATACTTAAAGATATCCATGTTGTAATAATTGTTATTATTACATTTTTCATAAATGTATTTTTGTGTTTGATTCACCAAATATATTTCATTAATTAATGTGAATGATGATTCACAATAATTAATATTTATATGAATATGATTTATGTAAATAATATATATGTAAATAGGATTTGCATAATATTTCCAAGGCATGAAATTATGTCTGAGTTTGATTCACAATAATTTCGTAGATATAAATTTGATTTATATTTTTGTTGTTGATATGATTAATAAGATACAAAGATTATTTCCATGATTTCTTCAATAATGATAATATGATTATAAAGATAATTGATTGCTAAAAAAGGTAACAACCATGACTATATTTAGTAAAGATGGGGTGTGTACAATGATTGTACACATGACACCATTATATTGAGTCCTATTAAGAATGAGTCTCATATTGTTGTATTATTTATTGACTAATCAATTAATAAATTTCCAACAATCTCATTCCATACATGGAATTTATTGGGCGTGTGTATTGACACATGCCACCACTACAAAGAGTAGAACTCTTTGTTGATTCGTTGCTTGATTTATTACTTAAATTAGTTGAAGATAAATAAGGAGATTATTGTATTATTGAACAATCCAAGGACGATCATTGCACACACTCACTTGAAGAGTAGATTCTTCGGTATACGTATACAATATGTATAAAAGGAGAGTAAGACTTCCTCTTTTATTGACTTGAGTTTGGAAGAGCCTAGTCACTTAATAATTTCGTGCCTTAGAGAAAGAGATGAGTCTTGAGAACTCATACATGCCTCTTCTTGATGCTCTGTTCGTGAAGACAACATCCAAGTTCATGGGAAGCAACTGAGTCATCTCCGCGCCGATGAGAGGGATACTACAGCTCGGACTTGATTGGAGAGGTCTCTTGCTTTAGAGACTCACGTTTCAAGAGATAACCCTGATCTCATCTTAATGTTCATTAGAATATTAGAAACCTTGTAAGGAAAATAGTTTTTCTAATTTGCTGGTTTCGCAAAGTACAAATAGTTGTGTTGAAATTTCTTACTTGTACGATGAATATACAATGATTTATGCAAATAGTTTGCTAATTTTTCGTGTTTCCGTGATGGGAAGTTCAAAAATAATTTATTTACTTCATTCATAATAGTGAGAAAGAGAGAGGTCATCAGAGTATCTGCTCCGAGCTCTGACATATGCTGATTCAAATGAATTAGATATGGACTAATACAAGGCACTAGCAATGCCTTGTCCATACAGATACACTGCCGCCCAAAGCCCCCGCCATTAGCTGCCACATCAAGGAGAAACTCAGAGATCAACCAAGCTCCGCCCACAACACCCCACTCTACTTCCAATCTATGATGTCGATTGACTTGCATTGAATTACATAGTAAATAAGGAGAATACGGAGAATAACGTGGAATAAGGCTCTATTCTCTGTTCGGCTAGAAACATATGAATACGGAGAATAATGTGGAATAAGGGTAGGTCAGGTGAAATAAAGATATAAAAATGGTGGAATAATGTAAAATAATGAGATGTGGATGAGAATAGTCGTACTCTTGGGAACAACACCATGAGGGGAATCGACTCCTCATTCCAGTGCTTATTCTCCAAACAAACATATCAGCGTAATTTTTCTGCACGTAATGTGGGCAGTGTTTCATCATGCGATTCAGTGGTAGTAGAGGAAACCATGATCATTTGTAGAATTGGTTTTTATCTTAAGTTGTTACTGTTTGAAATTATTCAAGGTTATCAAATAACAGTATAATACTACTAGCAATCCATCATATCGTTCTACATCACAGAGCTCGAACTAAATTTGGGTCCAATCTTGAAAAATAAATAATCATTTGACTTTGAATACAAGGCCAAAAGCCGTGACGAGGGATCGAGGAGGAGGCGGCAGCGGCGACGTCATGGATGTAACATCACCAAATGGCGGTGAAGATGACCAGGGATAAAACGAATACGAATATATTTATCTCCAATCCACTGTCATATCCGTATATTTTGACACCCGTATTCGTATTAATTTTAAATTGGACGTGGATATGGATATTACTTTACCATTCGTTGATATTTGTATCCGTATACATATATCGATTTTAGTACATAAATATAGTCATGATTTAACAACATTATTGATATAATTGTTATGAAATGAATATATTTGGTGTATCTATTTTAAGTGTAAACTATACTAAAACATAAATATTATAGTTAATTTTTTAAATAATTTTATTATTATTCGTATCCGATTTCGTATTCATTTTATATTGGTTTTCATTTTTAAGTATGTGGTAATTTTCGTATCCGTCAATATTCGTACATGTATTCGTATTTTAAAATAGATAAAGATATGATTATAGTTATATTTATATCCATATCTAATTGTTTTTATCCCTCGTGATGAAGACACAGTGCCATCACACTGTGCGTTGAAGAGAAGGAGGCAGATGAGAGTCATGAGAAGATGACAGGAGAAATTGTCCAGTTTAAGGGCTTTAGTCTTTTTGAGAGAAGGAGGGATTTAAATGTTATTTTATAAGTAGATAGAACCGGTCGAATCGATCGGATCAATCAAGGTCGTTTCACGCCGATTAATCTTCGATATTCTGGGAGCATTATTTCTTTAAAACAAGACCATCAACGCTTCGATCAGTATAATCCACGATTTAAAAAATCAGATCGGATCGGTTGGTCGGACTGGTTGGATCAGGAACCGGACCTGATCCAGTTGGTTTGGCCGGTTTTATGTAATTAATTTTCTAAAAAAAAGAAAATAAAAAATCAGGTCCGAGCCCGGATTGACCTGGGTGGTTGGACCGGATTGACCCAGTTTTGATGATTTAGTATATTTTAAAAAAATAAAGCTTCAAATAATGGAATAATTGGGTTTTTATCACTTGTGTCCTTAACTTCTGCAATTTCAATTATTTCCCTCTCTTTTTTGGAATATAACTTGTGCCACTAATTTCTTAGAGTAATTTTCTAGAAGCAACTATAAATAAATTATTACAATATTATATTCATATATAATGCTAGAAAATATGACTATCTTTTATAAAGTTTTACTCGAAATGGACAATCATGTTATTCTGTTGAAAGATTTGACATTGTAAATGATTATTTCATTGATATATAAATAGATGTTTACAAATATGTATCCGATTTGATCAGTTCAAAAAATCGGTTCGATCAGTCGGACCAGTAAATTAAGCTCGGTCCGGTTTTTTCGAGTCGATAGGAATGATGATGTCATGCTGACATCAACACCGGTCCGACCCGATTGAACTAAAACGAAGACTGACGGACTCAATTTCCAGTCCGATTTTTAAAACCTCGAATCTTCTCGCATCATTTTGTTACATGATGTATCTTTACATGTTAATCTTAGTCACACATTTGATTAATGTGTTGAGTGGTTTATATGCATATAATATGCATATATATATATAGGGATATATCCATATATATATGTATGTATATATGTATGCCCACATTATATATATATATATATATATATAGAGAGAGAGAGAGAGAGAGAGAGAGAGGAAGGGGAGTCTACATCCTGATGCAGGTAACTTACCTACATCATGCTTGTGTTTTTTTTCCAATTTTTTATTTTTTTTGAAAAATACTTCTGTGTATTTTCACAACTATATCCCTCTAACACGTCATTCAAATTTTGTCAGAAAAAGAGACTCATATACCCTCCATCCATAACATGTAATTTTAACGGTCTTAGATTTGCTGTAAATTACATGTTCTGGATGAAGGGCATATGAGTCTCTGTTTCTAACGAAGTTTGAATGACATATTAGAGGGATATAGTTATGAAAATCCACGAAGATATTTTTCAAAAAAAATAAAAAAATTGAGAAAATAAATAAATATGATGTAGGTAAGTTACCTACATCAGGATGTATGCTCCCTTTCCTCATATATATATATATAGGGAAAAAGGAGTATGCTCCCTGGGAGTAGCCAACGGGGCTGCTCCCACTCCTATTTTCCCCTATTTTTTATTTTTTTGGAAAATAAAAATTTGTATATTCATCACTATCCCTCTAACATTCTATTAAAATTTCGTCAGAAACAGAGACTCGTAAGCCATCCATCCAGATGCCATTTTTTAATGGTCGTAGGATTTTTTAAATCGACTATGTTCGGATGGAAGCCGTTGGAGTCTGTCTCTGTTTCTGATAAAATTTTAATAGAATGTTAGAGGGATATAGTGAAGAATATACAAATTTTTGTTTTCCAAAAATAAAAAAATTTAGGGGAAAATGGGGGTGGGAGCAGCCCGTTGACTTCTCGCAAGGAGTAGCCCCATTTACCTCATATATATATGTATATATATGTATGTGTGTGTGTCTATATATATACATACATATATATATATATGTATATATATATTCTACTAAAGTTGTATATTCTACATATATATACGTATACAAAACTGCATATTATAATACAAACATTAAAACTGCACATTGTAATACAATCTCTATACATATTCTACTAAAGTTGTCATGTTTTCTACAAAAAGACGGCTGGCCTTCCTGAACTAAGGAAGGACCAAGTCCTATTTGAAAGAAATCCTATATATATATATATATATATATATATATATATATATATATATATATATATATATATATATATGAGGAAAGGGAGCCTACTTTGTGAAGTAGGTAACTTACCTACTTCACATTCCATTTTACAAATTTTTTATTTTTTTTGAAAAATACCACTGTGGATTTTCATAATTATATCCCTCTAATATGTCATTCAAATTTTGTCAGAAACAGAGACTCCTACAGCCTCCATCCAGACAGTCATTTTTTAACGGTCACAGATTTGCTGTATTTTTCATGTTTTGGATGGAGGCCGTAGGAGTCTCTGTTTCTGACGAAATTTGAATGACATATTAGAGTGATATAGTTATGAAAATCCACAGTGGCATTTTTCAAATAAAAAAATAAAAAATTACAAAAATGGAATGTGAAGTAGGTAAGGTTACCTACTTCACAAAGTAGGCTCCCTTTCCTATATATATATATATGTGTGTGTGTGTGTGTGTGTGTATTCCAACATGTATCTTACTCTGCTCTGCTACTTTATTTGTATCTCAAGTGGATGAATCAGAACCTAAACCTCAGTGTTGTTTTATTAACAGATAATTAAAAGCTAATTAAAAGTCACAGACAAAATAATTTGGTATCCTTAATCAACGGCCCACTGAAAAAGATAGTAGAACAAAACTGATAAATTAAATTTCCCGACAAAATAAAATCTACAAAGAAAGCAAAAAAATATAAGAAGCATCAATAATGATATGAGTTTTGCAGAAGTACTTCTTTCTTTGGTCCAAAGAATGATTGTTGTTCAAGGTGTGTCCTTTGATGGCGATTCAAGCTAAGAAGCAAGCGAGCTTTAAAGAGAGGCTAGAGGGTACTCATGTTGCTTTCTCAGTTCCGCGTATTATTAAAGGAGTGGACACGAAAGCAATCGATCTAGACACAAGGTACAAGGAATGATAGAGGAGAGAAAGTTTTTCGATGGAGAATACCATTTTTTTTCGGGACAAAGGACTTTAATCTCAAGATAATATTTCAAAATAAGTTGTAGTCAAAGTATCTTATATATTCTCGTTATGGAATTCCATTTTTGTTATAGTGAAAGTACGATTTATCATATAAATATTCCTAGACAAATTAGACGTGAGTAACTTCTAATGCGCAATTTTCTTATTTCGCCACTTTTATCAATGCTTTATTTCAATAAATTGTATATAATTATGGATAATAAGAAAATATTATCTCAAGTTGCAATTAGTTTTATCTTGTGAGAGTTTCACCTAAAATCATGAAACAAATTTATTTAAATGTATTTAATTCAGTAACCCAATTAGACTAAATATTATAAAGGAATGCACTTTGTTACACATATATCTACATATTAAAATTTAAAACATAAATAAAGGTAACGAATAATGTTTTGATTATTTGAGATATGGCTCAACCCGAACCAGAATTTAAATTTAATTTAATTTCATCCTACTAACCAACTCATCTACAATCACTTGTTATAGGAAATTGGACCCCAACTATAATTATTATTCTATTACGAAGTCATAAAATATATAACTATTATAGTGTATGTATATATGCATAAAAGTTGATCTTGTATATGCAAAAATATCATAGATGTATCTTAAGATATATGTATTATGTAGGTATTGGATATATTATGTATTTATTTTTTACTATTTTTTTATTCGCATGTGATATTTGTGTATCTTTTTGTGTATATATTTGTTATACATGTGGCTAAATAACTTATACATAGAAACACATTATTTTTTAAAAAATTTGTTTCTCATGTTAATGAAAAAACATATAAATTTATAATCTTGCTAATTATCTATTGATGTTTTTATATAAATATTTATGTGTGTAATTATTATTTAATTCGATTTGGTTCTTACAACAACGATTTATTCTGCGCTCTCTCACTACTTGAGGCAGTACAAATGGCTTCACCAAGTAGGTGTGTGATATTTTGAAACGTGATTTAACTGGAACTTTGTGTCATACTTAGAACAACTCCTTGGAGGAGAATAAATATCAAAACTCCAACATTAGACAATGCCTTTGCAAAGTATTAGATGGGCACATTACAACAGTCATAAGGTTCTTTGCTCTTCAGGAGTGACTCTTTATAATGAAGATACCACAAAAGCCTTAGAGGCTAAACATCCATATAAGCCGCTTTCTTCCTTGTCAAATATCTTGAATTTAGAGAATCCTCTTATAACCAATGCAGATGCTATTCTACGGTCTATCAAATCTTTTCCTAAAGGGACATTATGTGGCAGAGATGGCCTGAGAGCTCAACACATTTTAGATGCCCTTTGTAGGGAAGGGTCTGTAGTTGCCACTGATCTCCTACGTGCTATCACCGTGGTTGTTAATATATGGCTAGGTGGGAGACACCCCTTGAGTTTCGCTGAGTTTGTAGGTTATTCAGCTCTTACTCACATACTCAAACCTGACAACGGCATATGTCCTATTACAGTGGACACTATCTGGAAGCGGCTAGTATCCAAAGTTGATATGACATGGGTGGGCAAAATATGTCTAAATATCTCAATGACTTTCAATTTTGAATTGGTGTATCTGAAGGAGCGGAAGCCATCTTACACAACACCAACAAGCTTTTGAGCAAACTTTATGGTGATGGGTCTCTCTATATGTTACAATAGATTTCTCTAATGCTTTCAACATGATAGATAGATCTTTGAGGCTCTGTGAAGTTACGAGGAGATGCCCATCTATTTCTTCGTGGGTGGAGTTTCTATATGCTCAAGCTGTTCGATTATATATTGGAGATAATCATATATGGTCACCACCTTATTGCAACAAGGTCATCCCTTATACCATCTTCTCTTTTCTCCTGCATTGCATCCACTTATTTATGAGATCAGAGATAACTATAAACTCCTTCTCCATACCCGATATCTTGATGATGGGACTATCATCGAGGACATATTGGAGATGGTCAAGATGTTTGACATTATACAACGCATGGATCCAGAGATGGGGCTTTTCTGAATATAAAAATTGAGTTTTTCTAGCCTTCATGTGATAGACTATAGATTTGCGAATGGATGTTTCCTGTGGATATTGGGAGACATGTGATAGGAATTAGATTACTTGGAGGTGCAGTGAGTAGTGACAAAGGTTTTATCAAAGACCTGGCTACGATGAATGCCACTAAAGCTGTTGAATTAATGCAACTACTTCTTCAGTCAAATGATCCACAAAGTGAGTTTCTTTTATTACGATATTGTATGGGTTCAACTAAGCTCATATTTGGCTTAATGACATGTCAACCCGCATATATGGAACAAGTTGCTTCGTGGTTTGACAAAGGGCTACATGGAGCTACTGAGGATATTGTGGTTTGTGGTGGCCCTTTCTTTGACGACCTTCAAGGTGGAATCTATGTTTAGGCATGCACTCAACTATTAAGACTTCTTCATATGCTTTTGTGGCCTCTAGAGCTAATTCTTGGGTGCTCCAAGATCACATTTTACTAGACATCGGGATACAAGATATGGATTCTGATTTTCTAGATAGTTTGAAGGGCCTACATGTCCATCTCTCGATATTATTTGTTTTGCTAAAAGATATATCGTCTCCATTAAAGCCCAAAATGCTTTAGCGAGTTACCTTTTTAACAAAATTATTAAAGAAATGGAAATTGAAGACTGCTAGAGAAAAGGTAATTTTTCGTTGTTTACAAGCTGATCATGCTCAAGATTTCCTTCTTGCTATGCCTATTGATGATCTTGGAATGCATATGTCACCTATTGGGTATCGTATTACTCTCAGATATCGCGTTATGATTCCTCTATTTTCCACCGATGAGGCATGTCCATTATACCACAAATCCTGTGAAGACGTTTTTTGGGAGAATGCATTTCATTGTCATGAACTTCTATGTTTTAAATATAGCCATGATCTTGTCAGGGAAGTCCTTTATGATGTACTCAGGCATGCTGGGGTTGCTTCCAAGAAAGAAGAACCTGTGAATTTTTTGACTGATCCACAAGAGGGGAGATCGACACTGGGACCATCAGATATTAATATTTGGATGGACTGGAGGGAAACATGCATGTGCTAATTTGATTGAAGTTTCTCCATTGGTGGGTCCGATAAGAGATGATTTTATTACAGGATATACTGCACAGAAAGCTGTCTCAACTAAAGTTGCTAAGTATGAGAAGGCTTGTATTGACAATCAACATATTTTCATCTCTTTCGATTTTGATACTTTTAGGATCTTGGCAACTGAAGCGGTAGAGCTCTTCAAGAGGGTCTAAAAAATTATGCATAACAATGTTATCGTTATCAGAACTGTGGATGTTGTATTTCGAAGAACCGAATTTACAATCCAAAAAGGATTGACGACACAGATTGTTGTCGATCTCCCGTCAACCTTCCTATGAGTATTTCGTAAATTAAGTTTAATGCATATTTTACACATGATTTGATCAAATCCGATTTGCTCAGTCGATACAGACTCCGGCCAACGTTTTCCTCAGCGATCCAATTTAATCCAACTTAAAAGTCATTGATGATGATGTCACCATCCTAATGGGTCCAACTCGACTAATTTGGAGAAATATCTAATTTGAAAAAACAGGTGATAATTTGGAGAAATATAAAAATAAGAGGAGTGTGGGACATCGTGGTCGACCCATAGACTTTTTGTCCTGATCAAATGTGCCAATAGAAAAGAATGGCCCGCATCCAATTTGACATGTGGGTAATAATAAAGTAGGCCCTTCTGACATATGGGCACACGTTCCCAAATATTAAAGTTCTTTGGACTTATCCTCAGACATCTATAGTATATCATCTGATACCAAAATGGAAGGTTTTGGTTTTTCCTTTTTCTTTCTTATAATTTTGAAAAAGCAATCATATGTTTATAATAATAGAAGCTGGGGAGGCTGTGGCAGTTTCTCTAATTTTTTTTATTTTTATTTTTCAAAATTAAAACATGTAAATTCATCTATATATCCCTCCTACATTCTATTAAAATTTCGTAAGAAACATATACTTCTATTCCTCCGTCTAGAACAGGTCGATTACAATAAATTTCAGACCGTTAAAATTACCTGTTTTAGATAGAGGGCATATGAGTCTCCGTTTCTTATGAAATTTTAATAGAATATATGAGGGATATATAATAAGAATATACATGATTTAATTTTGAAAAAAATAAAAAAAATTGGAGAAACTACCACATGTAGCAGCTACATGTAGCAGCCTCCCTTTTCTGATAATAATATAAAATATGATATAGGAACTGCAACATCCCGGTCACATATTATTGTTAAGGAAAATCAACTCTAATAACTTGTTACGTTCATGCTTAGGTAGATCGTTGACAACCGCTCAAACTTTTTAAGCTCAAGTAGACTTGATCAAAGCTCAAACCTCCTCCCATGTGTCGCCTGATCTCTAACCTTCTCTCCTCGTGCCGCTCAACCTCTGGCACCCTAGTCTCACGTCACCCACACCTCTGAAGGAGAACGAAACACCAGATCTGTTGCCCTCCTTCACCCTTTTCCCTCGAGTCGCCCTATCTCCGACACCCTCTCCTCGCACCACGTGACCTTCAACCCCCTGGGCCCCTCCCCTCACGTTGCTCGCACCTTTGAAGGAGAATGAAACACCAGATCTGCTGTCCTCCTTCACCCTCCTCTCCCATGTCGCCGAATCGCGACTCATGTATCGGAGAAGTAGGTGGGCTGCATGGAAGAGAAATGAAGAGGAAGAAGGGGAGGGAAGAAGGAGGGAGAGAGAGTGGAAGAAAATCTACGTTATATTTGTTGTGGTTTGATTAACTCAACTTAACACAAGCAAGTTAACCAAAGAAGTGACAAATTAATGGTAGGATCCGTGGTGTAAGACAGAGCAACTTTACGAGACCGAGGATATAATAACAATGTTTATAAGGTCGAGCAGGTAATTTATAAAGATTCTAGAGTCTGTGAGGGCAAAAATCCATTTTCTTAATGTGTTATATAATTTCTAGTGATAAATAAAATTTTCAAGCATTATCTAAATTTTCTAAATCTAATTAAGTATTATATGTATACAATACTTAATAATTTATTCTAATTAAGTATTATATGTGTTATTAACATATAAACTACTAAATATTTTGTAAAATTAATAATGCAACAGAAAAATTTAAGTAAAATGTATATCATATATTTTTTTAAATGCATTTCTCAATTTTGTGGGCCGCACTTTCTGGGTCGCGCTTCGTGGCACTCCATGGTCAACCCGGTTGATGGGCGAGCCAAAGAGCAACCATGGGCATGAGACAGGTACCCGACCCATTCAACCATGACTCGTCATTACTGGATCAACAGGTCAACTCAACCTATTTCAATATGCATATGTACTAACGGATATCTAAATTATGAATAGGAAATGAGTACCCGTGGATCACTGCCATAGAAATCTATACTCATAAATCAGCATTAAAATAAAATACATTATGCGCAAGCTGTATATATTCCCGAAGTTTAAATTAAATGAAATTCCAGCAGGTATTAAAATTAACTGGGAATGTATACACGAATGTTACTGAAATGCCGATACTGTGAAGCTGTTCTGGAAGGCGATCATGCTGTGCACCGTGTGGTGTACTCGTCGTCGTGATCGCCATTCTTGCAGTCCGGAGTAACGAAGGAAGCCCCGCTGCCTACAGATTCGCAGTTGCTCTTGCCTTCGGGATGGCCATCGTAGGCTTCTTCGGCATGGCCTCCTCCGTCGTCTTTTGCGTCAAGAGCCACCCCTGCCGGCAATTCGTCGCTCGGGAGCTGCGTCGTTCCCGGCATCATCGAAGAACTTGAAGGGAGTTGGCTTGAACCTTTGATTAGCTTTAATTGTTTTGGGATTATTAGATATTAGTAGTTTTAGGGTCTGTCCCTGTGGATTGGGTAGGATATCCGTCTAACCCTAAAACCACACACACCCCTACTTGATATTGCATAAGCGAAAAGATAACATATGTAAACCGTAAGACCTGCATAATATATATATATATATATATATATTTTTTTTGAATTTCTTTGTGAAAAAAATACGATCATTCATTCGCGTCATAATTTCGACAGCATATTGGCAAGTGGAAACTCCAATGGCAATTATTTATATACAATGGATCGCATATCTATTGTCAATTCTAATCAGCAGTAAGAGTTACTTAGGGTTTGGGTGATTCCGGTACTCCAGTTCTATTTTGGCTGATTTATTGAAAAGATTGTGAATCACGAAAAGACACAAAAATGGCGCTGATTAAATTAATCATTTAGTGATTTCGAATAACAGTGTACCAATTAGTGGTTGATTGCCATATCTTCCACGTTAAAAAGTTCAAATGATTATTGTTTGCGGTAAAATTTATATGTGATTGTTAAGATTGGTGACGAAGTTGATATGTGTTTGCAAAACTATTAGCAACTAATTATATGAATAAAGTCATCAATTACCTTTCTCGAAGAGAAATCTAAATCATTGCTAAATTAGAGACGATTAGATAGATTTGAAGCTTGGCATGAATGAATGGGAACAAAATGGAACCTCGGCAATCTCTGTGGTGGTCGGAAGTTAGGATTCGGAGTTGGGATCTCTCGAGTCTCAGATTCATTCTCCATCAAACTTACTTATTCTCTTGTCCACACTATTATTATCAATAGTACTTAGTAGTTTAAATATTAAGGAGCTGGGAGCATGCACCTGGAGGTGTAGTTATCTTCCTACACCCTGTCTTTTTTTTCATTATTTTGGGTTTTTTTGAGGAAATCTTAAAGAGATTTACTTACTAGTATTGAAAGGAATATGTGTTTCAAGTTTCATACAAAACAAACATTCCTAACATATTCATTTAGAATGGGTCAATTTCAACAATTCTAAGATCGTTAAAATTTGATAGTCTTGAATGAGATGATAGAAGTCTCTAATTAAGTTGAATTTGGAATGACACCATGACAATATATGATGATCTAATTCTCCCAAGGTTTCATTTCAAAAAAATAAAAAAAATTATTTAAAAAAGAGCTAGGTGTAGGGAATTATCTGCACCCTCGGATTTAGGCTCTCTTTCTCCCAAATATTTATATATGCACATATAACACTTGACAATGCGAAGTGTTATATGTACACATACATATAATATTTAAAGGATTTCTATCAGTTGTGCCCCTTCGAAATATTGCCATATCAGTTATGCTCATCTCTTTTAAGGAATATTAATTGTACCCTTGACTTCTTGCCATTCTACCACTTGTCCCATCGGGTTAGTTGTCATATATTCCCAATGCAAACAAACGTTAACTTTGGGGACACATACGGAAATAAATTAGAAAAAAAGGAGCTGAGAGGTCTTGATTAACCGTCCTCACCCTCTCCCTCCTCCCTCCCCTCCACCTCCTCATGTCGACTTCCTCCTCCCTCCCTCCCCTCCTCCTCTCCAGGCTGACATTCTCCTCTCGACCGACCTCCTCCTCCCCAGGCTGACCTCCTCCTTCCCCACTCTGCCTCCTCCCCTCTCTCATCTGCCCCCAGCCTCCCCTCTCCTCCGCCTCCCCCTCTCCTTCGCCCCTAGCCTCCTCCTCTCTTATGCCCCCAATCTCCACTCCTCCGACCCTTCCTCTCCTACGCCCTCGGCCTATTCCCTCCTCCGCCCCTCCTATCCTATGCCTTTAGCCCCCCTCCTCCGCCCCTTTAACAGAGTCAGAGCTCCCTTCTTCTGATGCTTGATCTCCATCCTTCGTTGTCTCACCTCAACAATCTTTCCTCCTCTTACCCCACACCGACACGTAGTGTAGGTTGGCACCGCAGATCCCTCTAAGAGTCTAGAATCGAGGGGTGACAACATGGGATTTGATCTCCTTCAAGCGAAAATTCTTGATCAGGAGGGCATCAAAACGGATCCTCGCGAATACGATCTCCTGCAAGAGGCTCTGATTGGTTTGGCGGAGGCGAGCGATGGAATATGCCTAGTCCTTGACGCAATCCTTCTTGACGAGGGAAAAGAGGAGTGGGTTGATAGGGTGGGATGTCGAGGACAGGTCGGGGAGGGGCTTCCGTTGCAAGGTGCAGTGCCTCTTGGAGGCCCAACATATATGAGTAGAGTGCTGGAGGAGGTCGACAAGCTGTCGGAGGATGGACGCTACCGCGAGCTCGCAGTCAGAGAGAAGAGAGGAAGAGGTGGAGGAAGAGGAGGAGGCGGGGGCTTTTTTTTCCATATATTCCCCTCTTAACTACATCATGGTTTGATTAGACCATGGTTAAGTTCAACATATTGACGGCTAAAGCAATGGAGGGGTGTAAGTGATAGAACATCAAGAAGTCAGTGGCACAACTGATATTCCTAAAAAAGAAGAGGCGTAACTGATATTGCAATATCTCAGAGGGGCATGATTGATAAAAATCCATATTTAGATTACTAAGTACTTTAGACATGATAATGGTTTAGTAATATTAAAAATTTATTCTTTAGTTACAGTGGAGTAATTGATAAGTACGTAGTCAGTGATACATAATATTTTTTTTGAATAAATTCAAATTTGAATTGTGGTCCAATTTTAGTGTTACCGGGATAAATCGAGTTTCAAATAAACAATTAAAAATAGGCGATTTAACAAAAATCGAAACCATTCAAATGGAACAAGTAAAAAGTCGATTAATTGGACCTGTCCAATCCCGACTGAAAACATTGATCTCGGAGAGATTTCGACTAATCAGCAAAGATCTGGACGACGAAATTAGAGCAGGGAGACAACTCGTGGCTCACGTGGAGTCTTCTGATTTGGGCGACAATTCCAAAAGGGCAGAGACAAGTTGCAGAGGAGGGAAGCGGAATCTGACGAGCGAGCGAATCGATTGCCGACGAAGCAGAGGGGGTACCGTGCGAGTTTGGTTCAACTATTTATTTCTCCTTCGCTCACTGCCCGACGTCAGATTTGCATCGGTAACTTTACATATTCAAATATGCTGCTGCCATCTCCAAATTGGCACCAGATCAAAACGAATATTGACGTACTCGCATTCGTGTTTATCCTCTTACTATCCGTTGTTCAAATGTATACAGGTATGAGTACCACTTTGATATTTACGACTATTTGTGTTTATATTTTCTCGTATATCTATTTTAGCACATTTTTTAATTGTAACCGAATTTTATGGCTTTATTTACCGCAGTGTATGAGAGATCCAGCTTTACAGGTGTCCAATCTTCGTAATTTGTAATATGTTTTTTTACCACTGTGCTACTTTTTTTATTCTGCAGTTAGTTATACCTCTCCTTATTTTGGAATATCAATTGTACCTCTATCTTCTTACAATTTTTTCACTTGTGCTCCGTGGGTTAGTTGTTGCCTCTTTATGTCTACTACAAGGAAAATAAGTTGTGGTCACCGAACTATATACATGGATGTGGGTCTTGTGGTCTCAGAAACAACACTTCCTGGCATGTAGTCGTAGCTACACACTACAAGGAAAATAAGTTGTGGCTACAGAACTATATCCACGCAAATGGGGCTTGTGACCAAAGAATTGCGCTCTGGTCACAACACGCCGTGGCATGTAGCCGTACCTACAAGTCGCATCACGAGAGTTCTCTAAACAGAATATGTCATGGCCACTATAAGTAACCACAGAAGTTGTCGTGGTCACATCTCTTGCATGAATATCCTCCTTACATATTTGAAGACTTTGGTCACGGAATTGTAGCTACGAGAAACTAGTGGCCACACAACTATAGTGGCCACAAGTTTCCGTAGCCACATTCTATGACCACGATTCATTTTTCATGTAGTGTACAAGTCTCGTCACGATAGTTCTCTAACCACGAATATGTCGTGGCCACTACAAGTTATCTCAGAAGTTGTGGTCATAGAATGTCCTCCTTACATCTTTGACTACAGTTCTAGCATGAATGTCCTCCTTACATCTTTGAAGACTTAACCACGGAAGTGCAGCTACAAGAAACTGGTGGTCACACAATTATCATGACCACTAACCATATTCTGTGACCACAACTCATTTTTCTTGTGGTGGTCCCAAATAGATATTAACTTTTGGACACACGAGGAATTAGAAAGAATACCTAAGATATATGTACTTTTAAGTAACCATCTTCTTTTTTTATCTTCCTCCTCCTCTTCTATTAACCAAGGGTTTAAATATCGATTTTAGATATCATATCGATACCATGCTGATACGAAATTTCGATGAAATTTCGCCTACATCAACCAACATTTCTGAAGGAATGATCGGAAAATGCCCTCACATTGCCATTTCAATCGAAATTTCGATTCCTTGTTGAAACGGAAATTTCGACAAAATTTTGTGAAATCTGAAACCATGTTGTAAATCCATTGCCATCTCCTCCTTCAACCCTTTTTTCTTCTGCCCTCAGCTCTCCAACCAGTTCCTTAGTCCGCCCACCTCCTCCTCTGGCCGTCACTTCCTCCGCCCCCACCTCCTCCACCATGATCCCTCCAGCCCCCTCAGCCATGCCCGTACCTCTTTTTCCCCTACTCCGTGGACCCCTTCCTCATTTGTCCTTACCTCCTCAACATCTCCAATGTTAGCCATGTAAGCCCAAGGCGAACCATTCCTACAATAAATGTTATTGTAATCATTATTATATCAATAAAAGGTTATTGATTTGTTTTCACTTCCTGTCTGAGATTAAATGAATGAATACACTCTAAGGTCCCTTAGTACAATAGGATTATGTACCATGATCATCTTAATGATCATATAAATGTTGATTCAATGGTTGAATCAGAGGTTGGTTCTTGAGGACTCATCAAGTACCGTCAAATGATTGTTAAGAGATGATTAGCTTTAGAAGAAGATGACAATCCTTCTCTAAAGATCGATATCTGACTGACCTCTTGATGCAGGTCCTCTACATAGGAATAGAGATTCGGAGGTATCGGATCAGTTAGATCAAAGAGTTGACTTAGCAAGATTGAGATAACCAAAACCTATGTCACATGTTGTCACGATATAGACATATATCCTCTGACGCGAGATAGATATATTGCTATATGTCTAAGTATGTACATTTGGCAGACCTGTAAGTTGATGACCTATTCAAGGTCTATACACCGACAAGCTAGTGTACATATGATGACATATGAGTAACACGATCTCTCAATGGGATCATACAATTCCACTACTGTGCCGGAAGACGAGCTCACCTATGAGGTATTGAGATCAATCAAATTCGATAGATGGTCATCTTGCTTTGGAAGCATGAAAAGAATTTATAGGTATGATATATGATTTTTGAAAGACTATGATCGATACAAACTCCCAATGACCGAATAAAAAACCTAATGATAAAACACTGAAGAAGACAATCTAAAAGAGATCTAAAACTTCAGGTTTATTCTAGGTCTTCCGGTATGTAGGATGTATAGATATTAGGAATACTTGAGGGTGATGTAATCATATTATGATTGTATAACCATGATTCTTCTATTCCGAGGGAGTGATGAAATATGTTTGGATTTTAGCGATTCAACTCAGTAGAGAAGTGATTTAATCTTAGTCCAAATGTTGGAGATTAATCTGAATACGATTCGGATGCAATGAGAAGATTAGATTTACGATTTTGATTTAATCAAATATTTATGAGAGGTCCTCGAGATTTGATTTAAGATATGATCTCAATATGCAAGTCATTATACGTGGTTGCACAATCGCCATGTTCTTATCTCCAAGTATCCGTGAAGAAAACATTATTCTTGAAAAGAGTTCGAGAATAATTCCATTGTTGAATAGTGTATCTGAGCATTAGAAAATTGATAATTAAATATG
Source organism: Ottelia alismoides (assembly GCA_037367405.1). Taxonomy (NCBI): domain Eukaryota; kingdom Viridiplantae; phylum Streptophyta; class Magnoliopsida; order Alismatales; family Hydrocharitaceae; genus Ottelia; species Ottelia alismoides. The sequence continues at coordinate 196,687 of JAZKJV010005749.1, forward strand.
ATTTAATTATCAAGAATAATATAAATATAATTCATATTATTTGTATACATGAGAATGGAGATCCATGATAATTAAATATGACTCAAGGATATGAATAACATGGATAGCACTATCCATATTAATCACATATATTATAAATATGATTTATAATATATTAGAGAGAGTTGCTTGTAAATAGTATTTATGAATTAATTGTTGACGTAAATTGGATTCACATTGGACAATTAATTGAAAACTACAATTTACATTATATTTTAGATGTGTGAATATGATTCAAATTATTTAATAGTGTGATTGCAATATTCACAAAATTAATTTAGAATTATTTTGTGAATTAATTTGTAATTTAACTAAAGAATATGACATTGAATATCGTGTTGCAGTATCGTACCACCCTCAATCAAATGGCTTGGTTGAATATTTTAAAAGGGAGATCAAAACCATACCACAAAAGCTTGTACGTCTGGACAGAAAGAATTGGTCACAGCTACTTGATTCAAATCTTTGGGCATATCAACAACGTACAAGTCTCTTCTTGACATGTCTCCATATCGCCTTTTTTATGACAAGCCATGCCACCTGCCCGTGGAGCTAATTCACAAATCACTTTGAGTATTGAATATGTGCAACCTTGATTCCGAGAAAACATGAAAGAACCGAAAAGTCAATCTGAACCATTTACTTGAATTTCACGACTACGTATATGATAAAAAATTGATATACAAAGAGAAAGTCAAGAAATGGTATGATAAGCACATCAGAAGCAAGACTTTCAAACCTGGATAGAAGGTGTGGTTGTTCGATGTGAAGTTGAACATTTTCCCAGGAAAACTGAAGAGCAAGTGGACTGAGCCTTTCATTGTGAAAACTGTGCATGACAATGGGAGTTTATTGATATCTGAATTGTCACTTGTTGCACGACCATTTGCTATCAATGGATAGTTACTGAAGCCACATCTAAAGCATGACACATTCCTGTACGTTATTGATTCCATTGAAGTTGTATTTCAAGAAGAGCTCCTAGAGTCCAAAGGATCAAACACTTAAGCAGAAAATCATAAAAATAAATTTGTTTTCTTCTTTTCTTCACTTCTTCTTTTATTCTTTTGCTTTTCTATTTTCTAATTCCTCCAAAAAGGTATTCACCCATTCCATCATTGTTATACTTAGGATGTACTTTTTCCTGAGTATAGGGGGGTGAGCACCCCAAGTTGTTGATTTTGTGATCCCCTCACTTGTCCTCTCAACTCTTGATATTCTGTCTATACTTAGGGATATTTTACTCTAGGTATAGGGGGACAGGTCGAGCCGATGAATTCGTACAGTCCCACCCTTGATCCTCCCTACCTTGTGTATAGTTTGCTATAGGTGGGACGATCAACTTCTCATTCGTTGATTCTTTAGTCATTGTAGTATAAACTTTTCTATATTTAGTGCGAGTTATGTCTTCAATTTTTCTCTCTGATCTATGAGGACATATCTCAAGCTAAGTATAGGGGATCATATATACGAAGTATATAGTTTATCCGTAACTGTACTTTCGTATTTTTAATAATATGGCTAATTACTAAAACACACAAATATTATTTATAAACACTTGTAATAAATTGAGTTTAAAATATTTTGTAAAATGATTTGACAAAATGGTTGGAAAATATCTTGAAAAACCTTTTGAAAACTGTTTGGAAAACTTTTGCACAATATTTTCAAATCTTTGTAAGATTCTTTTATTTGTGTAAATAAAATTTTTAAAAATCTATTTGCAAATTATTTGAAAATGATTGTAAAATCTTTTGAAAAATCTACATATATTGTTTATAAATTATTTGTAAAATGATTTTCAAGGTTTGTAAATGTTTTTCAAAATTATTTGCAAAAATAAGTTTTCAAAAATTGGTGAAAGTGATTTTAAAAATTGAATAGCTTAAATAAAAATCCTTATAAAAATATGTAGAACTTGTATATATAAATACTGTAAATAATCACTAACTTTCAAATTGTAGAATTCTTATGTGAAATAAATTCCAAACTCTTGTAAATACAAATCCACTCCCACGTAAATAGTTGTACACATTTTCTTCATAACCCTTGTTCAAAAACTCCTATTTTTTTTGAAAAACTCAAAATCCAAAAATATTTACAAAATCTTTTCAAAAATCTGTGTAAAAATTTATAAAACTTTTCCCAAAAATCCATAAAACGTTTAAAATAGAAAATTGCATCACAAAATTTTTTCTTGCATTATATATTAGCATTTTCATTTTTCAGAATGATCAAGACAATTGAATAAGTCTTAAGTAAATCCTGAAGATTGGAGTTTAGTTTAAACCTTAATCCACTTAATTTCAGAGGAATCCATTAAGACTAGAATTGGGGTACTTCAGATCGTCTTGACTTAATTCTTTAGGTTTTATGAGACTATGTTCATGAGTTGATTCATTGTCTAAATATAACCCTTCATATCATTCGTAAGATTCTTGAGATAGTGGCTTGACTAGAAACCTTGCACTTAACACTTAGATCAACTCAAATGGGTTGTTGGAAGATTTGAAGGCCTAAATCGGGACGATGTTAGGTCGCTTCCTCAAGGGTGGTTTAGGAACCATTCTCGGGGATTGCCAAAACTGATATTCTAACCCACTTCTTCTGATAGCCATGATATCTAAAGATTGGAGACTGGATTGAGATAATGCTTCGGATGAGAAATGGTCTGAGGTCACAACTTTTTCCAATACCCTAGAAAATGGGCAGGCCAAAAGATGTTGTATCTGTTGGGGCACAAGTAAGAATGCATGGCAATGCAAAGTTAAAGACAAATCTCAAAAAGAAGCCTACACTAAAAAACCAAAAATATGAGCTTCAGAAAAGCCTGCTCTTGGTAAAGATTCGGTTGCATTGACTGTGCTTCACAATGGAATGAAGACTACACCGGTCCATTTCCAGTTCTTTTTCCATTCTTTTATCTTCCTCCCTCACTCGATTGTGAAGACTAGTGGTACCTAACCTTAGAAGGAAATATCTGTCTCCACGAAGACGAGCTACCAGGAGAGTAGACTCTTTTATATTCAACGATTTGTCTAGAAAGAGCTGTGAAATTCACATACATGGATCTGTCATTTCAAAGTAGCAAGAGTATGCGACTGAGAGGATGGCTCTGACTTGACCATGAAGAGAATTGGATGATAGGGTATGGAACCTAAAGGCCGTTGATGAATCTCGTATTCATCATGCTAAAAATCGCTAATTAAACCCCTGGCTTGATCAATCCAATAAAATTCATCTTCTATTCTTTATTATTATCCTATATGACAGTGTATATAATTAACCTTTAATTATTTGTTTTTAATTTCTCTTATGTTTCTTGTATTTATTTTATCATCAAAATCCCCTAAAAATTAGATAGATTAGTTTTCCATAAATCACTGACCATTAAAAAGACTAAAAAAAATACAAAAAACAAATCAAAGATAAAAATCGGTGTTTTTATCCCCCTTAAAAATACCCCCAAAAATACCTTTTGTACAAATGACCCCTTCTGGCTTTTTGACCAACATGGATGTTGTAGATATCATCGAGACGAGCAACTTTCATGTTTTTAGTTTTTTTTCCTAATTTTGCCTCTAACTATTTATTTTGTATTTATCTTTGTATTTTCAGTCTGAATTTTTCTGATTGGGCCACGTGGCGCTCTCTGGAGAAGCCATGTGGCCCGCCTCTTCTTCTAACACCCGTTAGCCACCTTGATCATCGGATCCACTCACCTCCGCTCCCATCTCCACCATCCACCGCGCTTCGCTTCCAGCCCTTGGATCCATCTCCCAGATCTGATCCCCAGCAATGGTGCCATTTGATGAAAGTCAAATTTGCCTCTACAATAATGTGAAATTATCGTACTATAGGAGGCAAATTCGGTTCAGCAAAAACCATAGTCGTTTGTATGTTGTGGAGTATTTATACTTGGCAAGTCTACCAAGGTCGAACGCAAGGACACAACTACTTAATTTATTTATCGAATTTTGATTCATGAAGCATAAGTGTAAAATAATTTCAAGGTCAGGTCTACAAGATGCAATATATGAATTATAAAGCAATGGTATGATGCATGCATTTTTTAGTTAATTTTTATACAATTTAAAGTGATGGATGAACAACTATGCAAGGTTACATGTATGTTAAATAAAAGAATACAAATACACCCTAAAAGTTATGAGCAACAGAATATAAAAAGAAATCAGAGTCATTTTAATCCTATCATTAAAACGACCATCCAATCAGAGCAAGCACAAGGAGAGTAGGATCTCATTTATCACATAAAAAATCACTTCATTTAAAACAGTGGCAAATGAGAAAATTAGACATGCTAAGATGTAGAGAACAAAACAAGGATCAAAACGACACTAAAATCATGTAATTTGGACCTACAATGCTCAAATTATGCTAAAAACAATGCAAGGGCATAATTGTAATAAAAATGCAAGAAAATAAAAGGATAAATATTACATTTAGGTCCCTAGAGGGACCTAAATGCAAATACCAAAAACCGCCTGGGCCCCTGTAAAATTTTTCCATGCGCGGGGGCATTTCTGCAAATTCCAAAAAATTGGAGGAGCTCCTTGTAATTTACCCAGGCACGCACGTGGCACGTGCCTGGGGACCATTCTGTAATTCGTGAAAAGATCAGGGTATTTCGTGCAAATTTCCCAGACCCTCATGTGCGGGACACGTGAGGCACCTAGGCTCGGGAAGCAGCCTCTGGCTCGGGCCACGTGGCAGCGTTAGGTGGCTCGGGTCGAGGTTCGGGGGGACCCAAGCCTACAGGTTTGGTTTGAGGCTTAGGCCTCCACGTGTCATCATGCAAGCCATCCGAACGAGGCGATCGGACGATATCTGTATTTTCTCCTCCGCCGTGGTTCACCGGAGGAGGCGGGGCTCCGACGATCTTGGTGGAGCTCCACCGCCTGCCACAGGCTCGCCTGAAGGTTGGTGAAGATGGATAAGACCTTGGCGAAGCTTGTGGAGGGCTAGCGTCGCTCCGTAGATGTCTGAAATGGGGAGGCAGAGGAAGGCGATCGGTGTGCAGATCCGAGACCGACGGGATGGCTTGAAGTTCGGCCATTGACCTGCAGTCGTTAAAAGTGATAGCCAAAGCGTGCGCGAATTTCGTGGAGATGTGAAGTGCGTGATGTGAGGTGTGTGGAGGTCCAATGGGGCAGAGAGAATGGTGGACCTGGGCTCCTTCTCCGGTGATGGAAGAGGAGATGGGTCGGAGCGAGGAGGAGGGTTTGGAGAGGGGAGAGGTGGTCGGCGAGGATGTTCAATGATTGGTGAAGGTAGGAGGGTAGTCAGGTGAGGTTGGCGACAAGTGATGGGTTTGGGAAAAATCAGAGAAATAAAAGGGAAAATTGCCTCGCCGGAGCAAGGCGAATGGTAGAGGAGGTAGCTTGGGCTGAGGCTCAAGAGAGCTTCGGGTCATCGACCGGCGAGGTCAGCTGGGCCTCGGAGCTTGGTGGAGCCTGGTGGCGTCCGTAGCACAACCATTTGGCCGTGGGTCGACACCGTGCGAGAAGCTGTGATGGCCTCGGCACCCCGCCCCCTCCGCTATCACCGAAGGGGTGGGAGAGACTGGGCTTATGCCTAAAATGGTGGACGAAGGTCGTCGGTGGTGGAGGGAGGCTTATATAGGTGGAGGATGGCTGGGCGTTATGAGGTTGGTGAGGCGTTTTGCATGGGTGGTTAAATGGAGAGGGATTAATGGCGACGAGTGATGATGGTCGCGCGAGGATGGCGGAGGGAAGGGCGACGTGGGGCGGCCGTTAGGAGAGGGAGAAGTGGTCGGAGGCGTGAGCTATAATTGAAAGGGGACGGCTGACGCGCGAGGTGAAACGACTGGGGGAAGGGGGGGTTACTGAGGAAGAAGATGAATGACAACCGTTGGATCTTGCGATCCAACGACTGGGATGGGGGCGCTAGTAGAGGGTAGCGATCAGATCCAAGATCTGATCGAGCGGCTTGTGTTAAGTGCTAATCGAGTGGCTAAGATGAAGATATGGGGGAGATCCAGCGGTTGAGAGAGAAAGAGCGACGTGGAGTGTGGAAGGCCGTGGGATAGGAAGCGGATCGGAGTGCTAAGAGGATAGGATGACGTGGATGCACAGGAAGCGTAGGATAGGCGTTGGTCGAGTGGCTGTGGATGAGGCGCGAGGTAGCGGTGGGGATCAGATCTGGGAGATGGATCTAAGGGCTGGAAGCGAAGCGTGGTGGACGGTGGAGATGGGAGCGAAGGTGAGTGGATCCGATGGTCAGGGTGGCTAACGGGTGTCATAAGAAGAGGAGGGCCACGTGGCTTCTCCAGAGAGTGCCTAATCAGAAAAATTCAAACTGAAAATACAAAGATAAATACAAAATAAATAGTTAGAGGCAAAATTAGGAAAAAGTCAAAACATAAAAGTTGCTCGTCTCGATGAGATATACAACTTTCATGATGGTCAAAAATCCAAAAGGGTCCATTTGTACAAAAGGTATTTTTGGGGGTATTTTTAAGGGGGATAAAAACACCGATTTTTATATTTGATTTGTTTTTATATTTTTTATTCTTTTTAATGGTAAGTGATTTATGGACAATTAATCTAGCTAATTTTAGGGGATTTTGATGATAAAATAAATACAAGAAAAATAAGAGAAATTAAAAACAAATAATTAAAGGTTAATTATATACAATATCATACAGGATAATAATAAAGAATAGAAGATGAATTTTATTGGATTGATTAAGCTAGGGGTTTAATTAGCAGTTTTTAGCATGATGAATATGAGATTCATTAGCCGTTATGTCATGTTTTCTAAACTTAGTACAGTTCCAAACAAATTAATAATCCAAGGTCTTCTCTGAGCTTTAAACTTTGATTTTAATAAGACAAGTTTAAGAGTCAAGAATCGATCCAAGTTCTTTCTTTTTCCTTCCTTTATTTTCTTCCCTGCTTTTATAAGCATAAGTGTTTTCTAGGGACTAGGGAAGGCAAGTATGGGGGGGGGTGTGACGAATTTCCATTTCGCCACCTTTAGTCTTTCATTTTGGCTTTTAAAGCCTAGTTAAATGCTTGAATATAACATTATTTTGCATAAAATATTATCTACTATATACTTTGTAAATATTATATAAAATAATGTAATTAAAGCTGAAATAAAAGAATAAAGAAAAGAAAAGAAAAAGAAATGAAATACCATATGTATTGAAAAGATTTAAACCTTGAGACGAAGGCATCATGATGATTGGGTCCACAAAGAATAAAGTAGGGGGAGATAAGGGCCAAAAATACAATAAAAACTCTAATTTTTAATTTCCCAATAATTCAATTTCGGGCCTATTTTATTCTTAATTATTTATACGTCAAATCAAAAAACTGTGTACATGCTATTGTAGATAAAAAGACATAGAAAATTACAAAATTTGTTTCACATAAAAATAATGCAAAGCGTACCCTAAACACTCAGAATAAAAAGTCAAAATCCGAACTTCACAGACATGTATCTTCTTCAAGATGTATCAAAATTGACCAAACTCACCTTTAATTGTATATAAAATTTAATTATATATTTAATGAAAGTGGTTTCAATCAATTAGATTTAAGATGCAAAAAATAGATTTTGGATCCCTATTGTACATTATACCTGAACAAAATAATCATTTTATTTATTCTTTATATTTTCATACTTTCATATTTTTATAATTTTTTAAATATTATTTATAATATATGTACATAATTAGATTAAAGTAAAATCATTAGAATATAAAAAATAAATAAGTAGACTTAAATATACATATGAAATGAACATGCACATACTTATATAATAAATACACTTAATTATTTATGTGTACATAGAACTTCAGAAAAATACAATAAAAATATATTTCTTTGTATCTAAATAAGTTAAAATATAAAAATATGTATATAAAATAAGAAAAACTAAAATAGAAAAAAATACTTAATATATATGTAAATATACCTATAAATGTACCTCCAAAAAGTAACGTACAACAAATAACCTTGAAAAAATAAATAAAAATCAGATTAAAATATTACATAAAATAATAAATATTTTTTATATTTTATGAAAAATAATAAAATCATTTTCTATTTTTTATATATACCTCTTATTTTATTTTCACTTTTGTCTCTTAGCAGCTACGTGGACTTATGAGGGACTAGCCTTGGTTGACCTGCCGGTCAACTGGCCCCTCTGATGCCCTAGGTTTGCTAGCCTCACTAACCACCCTCTTCTCTCGATTTTCCACTCCGATCCTTTCATTATTTTGCTTCGATTCTTTCTTGACTTTTGACCCCCCATCCCTGGTCTTTCATGCCGTATCGATTCCTCGATCGTTGGTCCTCTGAGTCATGCATTCTTCCCGAGTCAAAATATCCATGTACATAAACTTCTCACCGGCCCCCTTCGAAGTTTGATCCCTTTCGTCCCTCGAAAATCCCCCAATTTCCAAGTGTTCTAAGTTGTTGATGGCAGCAGCGATCTCCACCGATCGTTTGGCGAGGAGGAAGAGGCGCTGGAGTGGTGATCCGAGCATCACCGACCGTCTGTGGAGGAGCTCCTCCAAGATCCTTCATTTCTTGAAGTAGATCCCTAGTTTTGACTTCCTTCTTGTTTATAGGAACTAGATTAGCATAGTGTAGATCATCTTTGTAGTTAATTTCGCTTTTATTTCTCGTTAAATTGAATCTTCGTAGTTTGCTGGAGCTGAGCTCCGACGGCTGTTTCCTCATCCTCCGACCATCTTCCGTCGCACCTCTCACCTTCATTTCGTTCCCTATCACTTCTACTTTGCCTCACGTACCTCCATTCACCATGATCCTCTATGGATCAAAAGATCATGCCTCCCACTCCGCCTCTCACCAGAGGTCTTCCGCCCGACTTCATTTCACATCCGTTCACCCTTAATAAGGCCCCATGAACTTCGTTTTTGTTTTGCGAGACTAACCATGCAGGTTTGGGACTCCAAGGATCCTTCGTGGGTCGATTTTGCCCAATATAATGGGTACTGGAGCTCTGAAGCCTCATCGACCTTATGGTACCTCGTCTAAGATCCTGGGACCCATATGAAGCATTTAGCGTTGCGGGACACTGTCAGGAGCATTTTAAGCCTCACCTCATAGCCAGAGAATGACGAATTAGCTTAAGAGGTTAGATCGATGTTTGCCTTTACATGCGTTCTTCCATGTTCTTCCTCCTGGGCTCTCCACTGTTGGATCATTGAGGCGCTCCAAGTCTTCCAGTCATCGTCTAATGAATGCGCCCTCAACCATCAGATCAGCTGGTAGGTTTTAATCCCAGTCATCCATGCGTGAGCGTCATCCAACGTCCGTGAGGCGACACATGCTTAAATGAAAAAGATCCACCGTCTGTTTGTGGCTACGTGGGGTATTTTTGCAATCTACCCTGATTTTTTGTATTTTCTTTTCTGTCCAAAAAGTTTAAAGTGTAGTATAAAAATTTTTGGATATTTTGTAGTAGAACCCCTATACTCCTTTTAATCACATCTAGGTCCCTCGCCATTCACTCACGTGCCCATACACGTGAGGTGGTGGACATTTTATAGGCCCCCCTGAGGTTATTAGTTATTATAAAGTCCATTATATTTGTAATCCGGTTCCAAACTTTCTGGATATTTTGCATATATGCACTATCGCTATTTGTAAATTGCATTTATACCCCTGTTACCTTTGTATAAATTAAATATGAGGGGAAGATTTATGCAGAGGCCCATATAGTTCTCTTTTATGTTTTGGATTGCATTTTTATTTAATAATAATGGTATTTCAGTCCATATTAGTGCTTGTATTTTTCTTTTCTTTATTTCTTGCATTAAAAATATCATTTTGCATTAGAAATTTGTAGGAAATTTATTTGAAGTACCCAACGTGATAATAAATCACATAAATTTTTCACAAAGCCATCTAAAATATTTCTCTTATATTTTAAAATCCAAAAACATCACATTTATTCTCTATTTGCATTAAAAATATGAAGAGAAAAATGATTAGAAAATTTGTTAAAAAATTAAGGTATATTAGCTATGCATTTTGCACCTACACACCAAAAATCACAAAAAAATACAATGCAAACCCTTGCTAACCCTAAAAAGATTATAAAAACTTAAAAAATTAAAATAGTATTTTCTATTCATGTATCTTATTTATTTTATACTAAAATTAGTTTTGGAAAATTTTACTGTTTAGCTATTTTTAAACTCCAAAACAATTCGGTCATATTTTATTGCACACTAATTTGACATTTTTATTCAAATAAAAGTACAAAAATGCAAAAATTAAAAGGAAATTTTTCAAAATAGGATAAAACATGAAAAAGAGGAAAATATTTTATTTTGTCTATTTTGAGTATTTATAGCTATATTTATATTACATATATTAGTCTATATTGTGTATACTTATATTATTATCTATATTATTATCATTATTAAAAATACCATATATATTTCGAAAAACTCTTAACAAATTTAAAAGGACTATTCTTAGGGTATTTTCTAATTTTTTCTCTATTTTTAATATGTCAATATTATATATGCTACATAATATATATTATCTGCATATTGTATATATATTACATATATTAAAAAGAAAAATAAAAAATAGAAAAACATAAAAATAAAACATATATAAATTAAAAACCCATAAAAAATAAAAAATATTAGAAAACAAAAACATTTATTATCCTTTTGCCAATTCATGTGAGATATTCCCCTTGTTTCCTGTGTTCGACCTCTACATATATTTACACCTATATACATTATTTGTATAGTTATAATAAATTTTAACTTCACCACTTGCTTTTGATTGCTTGATTATTCTCATTATGGTTCAATTGTTGTTTGAGTCAGGGTTCTCGTCTGTCGCCTTAGTGACAGTGCTCCCGCCTTGTGAGGAATACTAGTCTGATTTGAGAAATTTTCATTCTAACACTTGGTAAACTCTCCTCGGTGCTCAACATAAATGATTGTAAAGTCCACTCTGAGTGGAGCACCTTGAAAATTAATGATGACTGAAATAACCCCTCTCGGTCGTTTGATGGATCGATCATCGAGCTGAACAAACACTCTTGATTTCCTAATTGATCTGAGTTTTAGCTTGTCAAACACGAAGCCCGGGAGGATATTTATCAATGAGTCATCATTAATTCTCATATGGGAAAAGATGGTGTCTTGGTCTCATACTCAACTTAGGGAAAACACTTCACTCTGAGGCTCTTTGTCTTTCTCCCCATCACCAAGTAGGTGACCATAGACACTAGGTGTCTCTCAGTCCTTGTTCTCTTATTGCCCGGCCTCTTAGGCATCAATCTACTCTTCACAAATCTTTTGAGATCGGGAAAGTGATCTATGGACTTTATTAAGGGAAGTTTAAGAATCAATTCCTTAGCGAGTGCTTCTCTTAGGGTAGGATCTAATTTTTTAGGTCTTTTCCATTTTCAATTTCCATGATATCTTCTGTTTTTCAATTTTTTGGTCTTTTTAATATTTTCATTTTTTTTAGTTTTTTTGATAGGTGAAGGAGGAATAGGAGAATGTACAGACTCTAGATTGGAGGACAAGTGGTTAGTAGAAAAGGAAGGTGGAATTGACTCCAACTATACATGATGTATGGTATTCCTAGTGTCTTCCAATTTTCCAACGTCTAATCCGCAAAGTTCATAATCTGCTTCATAAACTTGGCTAGCAGCATAAGGTTTCATCATATCAATGATATTTCTATATCTATCAACCAATGAATCATATCTCATGACAAGTGTAGGAATATCATCCTCCATAAAACTCTCATGACAAATCATGGGAGAAGTTTATTCAGTTTGAGGATACTGCTGAGAACTTGGGGTCTCAAACTCAACATACCTAGATTCTAGCATGTAATTGTAGGTCAAGTATATACCATCCATGTGAAAGATATTAGTCGAAGCCTCATGTGGTGGAGTCAATAGACAGGGGGTTTGTAGTTCTAGCTCATGAGTCCAATCCCCTATATGGGTAGGCTCTCTGAATGGGTGGTATGAAGGTTGGTTAGTGTGAGCTTGATCACAAAGGTTAATAAAGTCTGAAAGATCATAAAGGGTGGTCCTCTCCAATCAATTTGTTTGGTCGACCATGTTATATCCTAAGGTCAAGTTAGGATGTGGATGTGTAAATTATTGACCAGTTCCCAATAGTCATATGAGAATACAATGAGGAATGCAGGGGTAGATAACTCTGCTAGTCATCTTTCTCAACAGTCGCTTGCTCTTCAAATGGTTCCCTGATTCCGCTCATGAATATGGTAAGTCAGCACAGGATGGAAGTGGAAGTCAACAAGCATTTTCCTAAGGTCTAAGGCAACCACTTGCATCTCTCAAAATCCATGAGAGTCGGACCTGGTTCTTAGGGTGGAAGTCTAAGGATTTAGGATCTAACCTTAGGGATTCATCCTCACCCACTCTGTCTGGGGTAAGTACATGTGTCCAATGAGGGTGCTACTTCCCATAATACAAGACTGATTTTATTACAAATTTATTTATGTTAAATTTCATAATTCTGTCCTTATTTTAAGAGTTAGGTTATTGATGAATCCTTGATCATCACTCTTTATTCTTTTATTTTAGCAAATTATCTTGGCAAAGCATCATGTAAATATATGTAAATACAATAAGTTAGAAATATGCATGCAGGCGTTAATATTACATAATTAGCATGTATTTGTGCAAAAATAAAAGAATAAAGAAAAAGAAAAAGGAATGACGTATTTAGAATAAATACAGAATGACCTGAACTCCAAGAGAGGGCCAAGCATTGGCCTGATCGCCAAATAAAACAAGTAGAGAGAGATAGGGCCCATTCTAAATTGTAAATATCATGGGTGTAAATAAATAAATATTTTTGCCAAAATAAAAATAAAATTATGTTTTTACCTCCTTATATATATTTCTAAAAATAAAATAAAAATCATAAAAATAAAATAAAAATAAAATAAAATCTCTATTCTTTGTACATAATACATGTATATATATTTCCATCTCTATTTATTTTATACCTGTAAATAAATAAAAAAATAAAACAAAAATTATTTTGTACTCCAAAAATTATGTTGTAAATAAATAAAATATAAAATTGAGGTATTTTGTCAAAATAATAAATTAAAAATAATTGTACAAAATACATATGTATAATATACCAGTATATAATACTCTATATTGTATATAGACTAATTTATTTTTCAAAAAAATAATAAAAGCCACAGAAAAATACCTTGAAAAAGTAATCATTTTCCATTTTATTAATTTTTATTTTAAATTCATTTATTATTTTTAATTTATTTATCTTTCATTTTCCTTTCTATTTTGTCATGTAGCGGTTTTTGTCTCTTTCCTACGCGCTCCTGATTGGTCCTTGTCTGCATATTGATCCCGATCAACGCCATCTTCCAGGCTTGACCTGACCTGATTATCTTCGCCGGACCTTATTCTCAAAATTTTCTCGGGCAGGTCGCGCAACCTTTCGCCCCGATTTTTCGCCCGCATATTCCCCATGGATCCAAGACCCTCACGGATCCCTAGGGAGGCACAGATCTTCCTTGGTTCGCGTGCCCTCACCGATTCTTTCCAGCCTCCTGGGAATGCTATTTAATCTCGCATTCGCTCCCTCAGGACGGCAGCTCGTGCCTCGCTCCCATTTCTTGCCCTAGCCACCTCCAATTGAGTGATAGCTTCCTGGAGCACCGCTTGGCGGCCGATTTGGTGCAGCAGAGCCGACGCTCGACCATCGTGGTCGGAGCTCCACTGCGAATAGCCTCCCTCGCCTTCCGCAGCTCGGTCGAGGTCATAACCCCGACGACCACCTTCGCCTGGAGCTCAGGATCACTCCTAGATCTTCAGGTAGCCCTTATATCCTTCGCATTTTCCCAATTGATCGAATCTTTCATTTGTTCGCCGCCGCATGTTCGCCAGCTCTGACCAGCCGGTCGTAGCCCCGCTACCCATTCCCAACCGCTCCGATACACCCGCACGCTCATCCCCCATCTCGCTCCGCACCCTGATCACCCTGAACCTCGTCCATTAGGTCGAGATTAGGATTTGAATCTCCTCCATCGCCTTCGCCGGAGATCAACCAGCGCCCCACTTTGCTTCTTTGCTTTCTGGTTCAAATAACCCAGACCGGAGCGTAGCTCCGAGTTCGAGCTACCCTTTGCAGGTCTTTGCGCGCGTTAGGAGCCCTCATTCCACCCATCCCAGGGCTCGCCGGAGTGCCTCCAGGCCACCGTCGTCGTCACGCCTATCCACCCAGTGGAGCCTCCATCTGAGCCGTTCAGTCGACGCAGAAGCATTCCACGAACCATCCAGTGCTTCCCGATCGACCATCAGGGCTTAGGATATCCTCCTTAGCTCCGATGAAATTCACCCCAGAGCTGTTCATCTAGGTTGATCCATCACCGTTGGATCAGCCCTACACTTACAGATCTCATCCGGACCGTAGCCACAATAGATGCATCAGCTATTGGATGTCAGATTTGACGTCCTTGCACGCCCCCACGTCCCCGACAAGGATTGGATCGTCAGATCTGACACCTGACGTCCATCAGAGCCGCACGTACAAACCTTCATCAGCGGCCACCACGTGCCCCCCTCCTCGCGTGCCTCACGTGCTGCAAGGGTATACATCCCTTTTTACCCTGCATTTGTTTTTGTTTACGTTTTAGTCTGTAAAATAAAGTTGTAGTTGAACTTATTTGCATTCCAGTCCCTAGAGTTTCTATCATTTGCTATTTAGTCCTTCCTATCTAAAGACACGTGCTTCGTCACATGAACTGTGGTGTATTTGCATTATTTTCCCTGAACATTTCATGTGTTAATGTTTGAATGGATGTTTCTGAAATTGCATTTATGTGCCCCTATGAATGTGGATTTGACGCATGTGCTTGATTTAATTGGAAAAATTGCAGATTCGACCCTGGACTTTTTATGCTTGTTATTATTTAATCAAGAGACTTAAAATAATTGCATTTAAGTCCCTACAACCTGTATGTTTAGTTTTTAATTAAATAAATATCAAAACTACTCCAAGAATTCCTAAAAAATTACCAGTAGCTCTTGCTACTGTGTAATATTTTTGGGAATTTTGGTGACGCATTTTGAGTTTATTTGTTATTTTCTTAAAAATCTAAAACCCTAAAAATTGCTTCTGTCTAATTTAGAAAACCCATAAAAATAAAAAAATATCTTTAGAAATTCTAAAAAAATGCATGTGTTCTTATTTTCTGTTGTTTTATTTTCTTTAGCATTTTCATTTTATTATCTTTTATAAAACACCTAAAAATTACAAAAGGACTAAAAACCTTATACAAATCATTAAAAACTTCGTAAAAATAAAAAAAATGTGTTTTCAAGTTCTGTAGTTAGATTTTGTTTTATTCTTTGACATAAAATTACAGCCAGAAATTGAGGGCACTTTAATTATTTTAAATTGCCTTTTTCTTCAGGTTGTACACTGTTTATTAGTTTTGCCTTTCTTTTATTTTTAGAAAATTATATAAAAAAATAAAAAAAAGCCTATAAAAATACCCAAAAACGCTTGAATATTTTAAAAATATAAAAATAAATTTATTTTGAATTTCTGAGCTTTTTTGACCATAATAAAAATTGTTATGCTGTGTTTGCCTTATTTTCTTATTCTCTTTCTTAAAAGAAAATATAAAAAATTAAAAATTAAAAACCACCAAAAATGTTTTTATTTCTGTTTGGATTTCTCGACTACTTCATAGGTCTATACTGTGCTCATTGTGTTCAACCCTGGTGACTATACCAGGTTAAATAAATAACAAGACCGCTTGCCTTGATTTTTGTGCTTGTTTGCTCTGATTGGTGGTCTATTTTTCTTGTTGAATTCGGCTCTGGTAATAGAGGTCGCAACGAACCTTGAGATTACTTAGCCTCTGTCGCTAGAGCGCTCATCAGAATGGCACCGTTGCTGGGGAGCGCGACTTAGTAGTCGGTTTTCTGTTTTTGTTTTTGTTTTTCTTTTTTATTTTTTCTTTCTTTATTTGTTTGTTTTTCATTTTTATTTTTCTTTCTCTATTTCTAGTTTTATTTTTCATAACTGTGATCTGACACATCTTTTATTTCTTTATTTCTTGCGAGGGCCCAACAAGCGAGGGCGACATTCCTAGGAGCGCCGACGCACCCGAGCGAAGCGGAGGTGGCTCGTTTCTTCATCGAGCAGCAGGAGAGCGTAGGAGAAGAGGAGTAGGGGATTTGGAGGATTTTTAGCATTTTATTTTATTTCTATTCTATTATTGTAATAATACAGGACCAGAGATTCTTGGACACTTGGCATTTATCGGGGTCTGTTTCGCCAAACACCGGTGTGCTCGGGGGACCTCACCACAGTTTTCGCTGGTTTTGCTTTTTTGAATTTTCTTTTATTTTGATTCTCAAAGGATTTGGTTGCTAGACTTAGGATTTTATATCTGATTGTGACGTATTAGAATTTTATATCTGATTGTGACGTAATTAGTTAAGGTCCCAACCCTATTTATCTGCTTGCACCTATAGATCGTTAAGTGGACTTAATTAATTAAATCACAAAGAAAAAACTAATTTGGTCACTTGAGAGGTGATGAATATGTGATTCATCACTTCAAAAGTCAAAAATAGAGCCTTGTTCTCGAGTAAATAGAGGCATATTTCCCTTTATAATGCATAAATAGCATTCATGCATATATACATAATACATGCATTTTAGCAGTTCATTTGCATTTAAATAAGAGGCCAAAATCCCTTGTAAAATATCCACTTACCAAAATAACCTCTTCCTTGTAATATGTACACCTTAGTTAATAATATAGGGAAGAAAGCCAAAAATCCCCCTTGTAAAATAACCAACAAAGCTCTAGAATCCCTGGATCAGAAAATACACATAAATCCCTCACACAAACTCCAAAATAGGTCTACTCACTCTTAGAATAATACACATTAAAAGACCTTTAAAATGAGACTAATTTCATCCAATTCGGAGCTCGTATGAGAAAGTTGGGTTTTTGGGCCACTTTGTATACTACATATATGTATAAATTGTATCTTTGTATTTTTTTGTATCATACTTGACCTCATCTCCGTCTTTGGCAACATGAAACTTGTAGATCTCATCAAGATCTACAACTTTCATGTTTTGAGTTTTTCCAAATTCGGGCCCCTTCTCTTTCTATACTAAATTTTCTTTTCAACCAATCACAGCAGGCCACATGGCGCCCTCTGGTTGCGCCACGTAGCCCGCTGCCCTTGCCTCATCCGCCCGCAGCTACAGCCGTTGGATTACCTTCCAGATCCAACGGCCTAGCCGCCTCCACGCACGCCTCAAATTTCAGCCATCCGATCATTATCAGAACCCCATCAACACCGCTCGTTCGCACCTCAAGCTGAGTGCGCCACGTGGCGCTTCGAGATCTGCTTGATCACGCCCTCGATCCCTTCATCCAAGCCGCTAGATCTCCTCGTTATTCCCACCGTCAGATCACGCCCTGGCCTTTCATCGGCACCACCCGTTCCCGCCTCATTCCCCTCGCGCCACGCGTCTCACTTTCATCCACACGATCCTTTCCATCTCAACCGCTCAGGTCGCAGTGCATCGCAGCCCTTCGATCTTCCTCCTGATGCAATCCACACCGCTCGCGCGTACTTCATCCCCATTGTGCCACGTGGAGAGCTCCTGACCCTCAGATCATCTCGCCCGGATTTAATCTCCACCTCTCCAGCCCGCTTCGATCACCACTGTTCGATCACAAGATCCAACGGTGGAGATTTCGTCTCCTAACTCGGGTGCCCCTCTCTCCCATGTTCTCTGCCTTGCGGGAGGGGCACCCCCTTCCTATTTTCAGCCATGCTCCCTCCACCGTCGCCGAGCACCACACCCTCCACGATGGCCCCCACTCATCCCTGATCCTCGCCAGCCACTCCATCACCCACGACGACCTCCAGCTCTCTCCCACGATCTCCATAAACCTCGCCCCACCTCCACTCCAGCCGAGACCTTCATTCTTTAAATACCCCCTCTCCGGCCATCGTCGCACCCATCCGCCCCTCGTGAGAGACGCCCCGAGCTCAGAGCTTCAAATTTGTGACAGGAATTGCGAGTATCCTTGAGCGATAACATCCGTCTTCTCCGGCGAGATCCTCGGCCTCCGCCGAGTCGCAACCCTCCTCCGCCGAGCCGCTGCTTGAGCTGAGGGATCCACCGGCCCTTCGAGCGACGACCTGGAACTCAAGGAAGAGCTCCAATCCCCAGGTGACGCCTCCATCCCTCTTCGATCTTCTCTTCATTTTTCTTCGCTTTTTCTCGCTTTTTATTCGCCGCCTCCGGTCATCTTCTCGCCTCCATTCCAATCCGCCGAGCTTCGCATCGGAGCTCCCATCTTCGCGGTGACCTTCTCACCCTCCGACGACGTATCGCATCGCTCATCGATCTCCAGCTCCGCCGCTTGGCCGGAGCAACATCGCCAGCTCATCTTCCTCCGACTTAGGCCTCGCCCACCATCCCATCACCTTCACGAGCGCACGCATGAGCTTTGGTTCCCTCTCTAACGCCTGCAGGTACCCATCTGCTCACTGAACGAAGGTTCACCGGAGCCGACTTCGAGCTTCATCGCCATCGACTTTAGACAGCCCTCCGCCGCTCCTGAGACCATCAGGACCTTTGCCGCATCACCAAGAACCTCCTGGGATAGCTCCGAGCAATCGGAGAGCTTCATCGACGCTAGGAGGAACGGGCGGAGCAAAGGCCGCTTCGCGGGAGCCCCGCCATCTCCTCCGCAGGCAGCGGAGGACCATCGGAGGAGAAGTACAGCTGCCGTTCGATCAAGTCGATTGAACGGTCCACACCGTGCCACGTCGCCTCTCAGCCGAGCTTCACAGGAGTCGTTGGATCCACTTAGACCCAACGACGCCTCGTGCGCCACGCGTACCCCCTCTGCAGCAGCTCTCAGCCGTTGGATATCTCATCTGATCCAGCGGCGAACCGTCAGCCACGTCGCCATCTCCACCGAAGCCAGTAACCGTTGGATCAACCTAGATCTAACGGCCTAAGGTCACGCCATGAGTCTTCATCGCCATCCATTGGATCGAGCTCGATCCGAGGGTCCACAGCGTGCCACGCAGCTTCGGTCCGAGCCTCTTCCCCGAGCCTAGACTCGGATCGCCCGAGCCTCATTCCAGACCTCCAGAAGCGCCCGAGCCGAGCCCCGAGCCTCCGCAACTATCCAAACCTAGGCCGCCCACGTGAGGAGCACGTGCGGCTTGGGAAATTTACACAGAGGCCCCTGGAACTTTCAAATATTGCGAATCAGTCCCTGTGAAGCAGACCCCACGTGAGGAGCACGTGCATTGTGGAGAATTTGCACTCGAGTCCCCAGCATTATAGGTAATTGCACTTAAGTCCCTGTCAGCATATTTGCTTTATGTATTTTTATTTTCCTGTATTGCATTTACACCCCTGTGTTTGCACGCATTCGTAGGTTGCATTTTACATCATTTTTAAATTCTAAAAGTTGCATTTTGTTGAGAAACTTGTCCTCTATCTATTGGGCCACGTCTCATATTTTTGTAATTTCAGTAGATTTTTAAATGAATTAATTGGTTGATTTGTGGAATATTTTGCCCAGTGAAACCTTTTAATTTCTAGTTAATTCTCTGTGATTCCAAAAATCCTCAAAAATTCGCAGTAGCTTTAGGATAGTGAACTTAACATGCCATAAAAATTTCATATCATTTGCACACATATCGAGGCCTAAATAAATTGTTGAGTGATTTTCTCATTTTAATTTTAATGAATTCATTTCACATTGAAATTAAGATTTGTCAATTTTCCTGGATTCCTTATCTTTAGAGCTATCTAGGATAATTTTATCTTTTCAAAAAGTTGTGATTTGTAATTTATTAAAAATTAAATAGTGAAAATCACCCTGTCTGCATATTTAATTCACAGTAAATTCATTCAGTGTCTAAAAATTCCAAAAAAGTTAGGGTAGATCATTTTCATCATAATTAATCATCTGGCCAATTTTTAGAATTTTTGGACTCCATTTCATATCCTAATTGAATTAAACTTTATACTGGCCTACTGGTTGCATGTGTCTGCACAGAAAATAGAAAAAGACAAAAAAAATTTTCCTGAAAATTCAACACTTGATATTTGCTCAAAATTCACCTAAGGAGATAGATGCCTCCCTAAGTTCGACCTTGGACTTCCACCAAGTAAAAAAATCTGCCGCTTGAAATTAACTTGACATTAATTAATAATGGTTTTTGATTAGCCTCTCGTATCCGACTGCAACGAACACTTAAACTTAATTTGGACCATCAATTTGACCGAATTAACATAGGGTGCGGGACGGTTATCAAAATGGCACCGTTGCCGGGGAGGCACGGCTTAGGTTAATTTTTAGTGATATTTTGAGTGTTTGATTTTCTTTCCTCGAGTAGTCTGACCCCCGGTTTTCTTGTAATTATTTTCTCTATTTTATTTCTTTGCATCATTTTATTTTTGAGTCACTATCTGACCTCACTCTTTTTCTGTGCGAGGAACGCGAGGAGTCGAAGACGCTTCGACAATCGAGCATTTTAATTGAGTGAATAGAGATGCATTGTAATTTTTTATTTATTTTATTTTTTTTCGCATCATTTCCAGCGGTTCCCGTTCGGGATCTTGCGCGTGTAAGTATAGTGGAACTGTGTCCCGTGTGCTGTGTGGATAAATGTAAATTAGCTTGCACTAGCGGCTCCCCAAGCCAATCTAAGAATTGCTTGTGCTCGTAATCATTAGGACCACACAACTCACTTAAAAGACGCACTTAGACCGCAATACTTAGCCAAATTAACCTGTTCTTCACGCTAATAGAATTGCCTGTCTAGGAGCGACTTTCATCGCCTGCATTTGCATTTAGATAAAGTTTTCAATTCTGTTCTGCATCCTGCATAAAAAAAAGCGAAGGGATCACTGTAAGTATTCTCTACTCAGCATACACATAATTGATTTTAACTTGCATCAGCTTTTCTCGATTTTCCTCCTCTGATTTTCACATTTAACTTAAAGGAAATTGGGACTGTCCGATAGGCGTGCTGTGTGGTTGACTTAATCAGTGATAACCTAACTTAAAATTAGGACTCCTAAATAGTATTGACCAAAAAAAGGAATAAATTTTGAAAACTGCTTGCGGGAGATTAATCCCCGACCTTGTATTCAGGCTGAGTGAGGGTACTTGAGTGTGTGTGAACACCTTAAGGCAGAGCCCAAATCCCCGTCTTCCATATCACGTTCTAACTGATCCTAGCAATTATCACAAGTCGAATAATTTTAGATTCATTGACTAATACCAAGTAGCCTCCGCCTGTCTCAGGTAGATAGGGGCGAAATTGCGGTACTCTGCGACAAGCTGCCAGTAACCCCTCGGGGTGAAGTTCCGGCCTTGTCAGCCTCCACCTTCTTACAGGTAGATAGGGGTGTGGTCATTGAATCCATCGACTTGGGATAGGAGCGAAGAAAGGAAGGACCGGCGGTATCTTAGGCGACAGGTTAAACAGGGAAGACGCATCCGGCTCTGAGCCGACTTCCCTATAGGCTGCGTAAATCCTTGCTTTCTTGCTTGAAAAATCACACTTAAAATTAACCAGATTAATCAGACTCGGTTTCGGGTCCTTCACCGTGTTGAGTGTGAACTCGGGGTTTGCTCTTGCGTTTGTCTTTGTGTCTGTCCGTGTGTGTTATCCTGTGTAATTGCACATTTTCTACCTCAATCTTCTTGCATTCATCATTTCATCCTCAAGATGTCGGGATATTGGTCCCCATACCCCGTGACCTCTTGTCACTCCTCCTCGACCATATACCGTTCATCTTCGCTTTCTCCTCCGCCATCCACGGAAGACCCTTACCCGTGGTCGGCTCCTCCTCAACCCGATCATGAAGTCAGAACTCCGACTGACTTCTCCACTTCTTCGCATTTCTCACCTACTCCATATTCTGACATTCCGGATCCACTTCCATCTTGGGCTGACTGTCCTTATTCTCGAGAGCTTGCAGGAATCAAAGAATCAAATGAAGAGCAAGCCACTGCTGAGATAGATGATTGGCAAGATTATATACCCCCGCATACTTCATTCTCACCTCAAGTAGGGACCGGACAAGAATTCACATATATACATCCTGACTTGACCTTAGGGCATAACATGGTCGATCGAACAACCCGAATGGAGAGGCCTGCACATCATGATTTTCCAGACTTGATTGACTTTAGTGATCAAGCCTCCATTAACCAGCCTTCATTCGAAGAGCCTATATATTTACAAGATTGGACTCATGAGCTAGACTTATCAGTCCCCGTTTCATCATATGAGGCTCCGACCAATATTTGCCAGTTGGATAGTCCATACTCGACCCAGCATTACATGCCAGAGTCTAGGTATGTTGAGTATGAGACCTCAACATCTCAGCAGTCTCCTCCAATTGAGCAGAACTCTCCCATGATTTGTCATGAGAACATTTTGGAGGATGACATTTCCAGACTTATTGAGAAAAATGAATCATTTGGTAACAAGTTGAGAGATGTCATGGACATATTTCACTCAATTTCTTCCAGCTTGGGAATGATAGTGGAAAAGGAAGTAAGCAGATCTGATGTTGAAAACCAAGCAAGTATTAGGGAACCCACACCTTTTGTACAACTGGAGTCCATTCTACCTCCCTCTTCTACTAACCACTTTTCCTCCAATCTAGAGTCTGATCATGCATCCACCAAAAATATCAAAAAAATTGAAAAACAAAAAGCTCACATAAAAATTGAAAATGAAAATGATTTAAAAAAGTTGGATCCTACCTTAAGGGAAGCACTCGATGAAGAATTGATTGTCAAACTTCCCTTAATAAAGGCCATAGATCACTTCCCCGACCTCAAACGATTTGTGAGAAGTAAATTGATGCCCAAGAGGTCGGGCAATAAGAGGACAAGGACTGAAAGACATATAGTGTCTATGGCCACCTCCTTGGTGATGGGGAGAAAGACCAAAAGCCGCAGAGTGAAGCGGTTGCCCCGAGTTGAATGTGAAATCAAAGACACCATCTTTACCCATGCGAGAATCGATGATGACTCACCGATAAATATCCTCCCAACTTCTGTGTTTGACAAGCTCAAACTCAGGCCAATCAGAAAATCGAGAGAGATCGTTCAGTTGGCTGATCGATCCATCAAATGGTCGAGAGGAAATATTTCAGTCATCGTTACTTTCGAAGGTGCTCTACTTCAGGTGGACTTCATGATCATTGACATCGAGCACCGAGGAGAGTTTTTCCAGTCTCCGATTATTCTCGGGAAGCCGTTCTTAGCCTTGGCTAAGGCGACTATAGATTGCGAGACTTGAGAAATCGATTTTACAACATTGGGAGCGCTTCGACCTCATCCATTCTTTTATAAACTTTACTCTAAGGTGACCCGCACACCCGCTGACAGTCATGACCATCGAGAGGTAGATGAGTCCCACCTCTCTGCTACACTTGAGAAACCGACTGTCCGGACGACCGTTGGATCAGAGACTCCCCACACCTCCACTTCATCAACTGCTTGCACCATCACCGTGACAGCTTCTAAGGAGGACTCACGATTAGAAGCTATCATTGAGTCGAACACGACCTTTGTTGATTGCCTTGACCATTTTGATGATCCGACACAAGAGCCCAATAATGCCAAGCCAGCTGAGACCACTAGAACCTTCTCGAGACATGTGCTGACCCTTCAAGAATAATACAATCTATATGGTGACTCGTCTGATGAGGAACCCATAGCCAGCACCACACCACGACCCGGACCTTCTAAGGAAACAACCCACACAAAATTGACTCCACATAAAAACACGGTTGCTCCCTCTTCTAGTCGGCTATCTAGTGAGAGGAAATCAAGAATTGATTCCTCGAGGTGTTCCCCCGAACCTCTCAAGGTGCGTCGCTCTCCACTCCCTCTCAATGATTCAGGTTCTAGAAAACCGACTAAGAAAATTTCCTTCAACATTCCGGAGAAGGAAGTTTCAGAGGAATCCTCATCGGGTCCGGACAAGGTGATTTATATGAGTGAGCTCAGTTCGGCTGTTCTTAAGCCGTATCTAAGCAAGCAGCCGTGTGTCGACCCTCGTTGGACGATCCCTTCACCTAACTACTATTCATCTGAGGACGATTCCGACAGCGACACATATGTATATTATCCACCTCCTCACGTCCGCAAGAAGGTTCGTCACAAACCTTCTTAATCCTTGTATATTCTCACTCTTTCTTGTACATACATTCTCTCCCTCCCTCCCCAGTGATTCGAATCACTCGCCCCAGATTCCATATCATTTCATTTTATGGCCATACTTAGGATGATCAGATCCTAAGTATAGGGGGACAGTGACCGAGTCTCTTCACCATTCGTTGTATATTCTCTAGATCTCATCAGTTCTCACACTTACTCTTGTCTTATACTTAGGCTGACCAGAGCCTAAGTATAGGGGGTACCGATGCCCGCCGTGTATATACTCCTCCATTTCCCCTCTTAACCTCACCCGCCCCATTTTTGATCTTCTTCTACACTTAGGCTGCCAGAGCCTAAGTATAGGGGGGCGGAGTCCCTATACATTTTTGTTATTTTAGCTCTCCTATGCTTAGCCCGAGCTATGTCTTTTTAGTCGCTTTCGTGCTCTGAGGACATAGCACACACTAAGTATAGGGGGGCGTGTATATATTACATATATACTTTACCCATAGCTCGTACTTTCGCGTATTTTCGCGTATTTTTGTATATATTTTGCAATAATTATGGGTGGGTAAAAATCGATTTTTTTTTGTATACTTGTATAAATTGTACTATTTGTATAATACTTGTATAAAATGTTGTAAAATATACTTTTGTAAAATTTGTTGTAAAATAGGATGTATACCAAAAAAATCATGTATACTATGTATAAATTGTATCAACTAAAACTTGTTGTAATTAATAAAAAATTGTTGTATACCAGAAAAATAAAATAAAAAGGCTTCTTATTTACTCTTGCATATCATCTCTGCATCTAAAAAGAAAAGAAAAAGAGTCTTGCATTTTCATTCATCTTCATAGCATGACATCTGCATCTCATCTGCATATCTTGCATATGCAAAGTGAAAAGCTAGTGGGTTCTGAACCAAGTTATGAGTAGATATTGAGGATGGACTTGATTTGATCTTAATCCACCTAATTTCAGAGGAACCTTATAGGATCTGGAGTTAAGATTTCTCAGGTCAAGTGACTTAATTCTTTGAGTCCGCAAGTCTATGTTCACATGTCATCTTGATTAGTCTAAGTAGAATATCTCGTGCATACGCATGATTCTTTTAGATAATGACCTAACTTGGACAAGCACTATGCACGTAGCTCTTCATTGATGAGGTGGTGAGGAGGTAGAATCCTTTAGCTTGGAGTAGCACACGGGTGGAAACATCCGTCCTCCTCTAGGGAGGGTAGTGCATCTCAACCTAGTCTTGTGGTGTTGACATCTAAGGACAGGATGTTGTGGGTTGCAATAATGCTTCAAAAGAGGGATAGTCTACTGGCTCAAGAGGAAAAACTCCTGATGTACATGCTGCACATTGTTGAAAAAAATGCAAAAACTCCAAAAAAATCAGACAGGTCCAAGAGAAAATAAAATACCTGTCGGAGTCTGTATACTAATAAAGAAATGCAGCTGGATGACTTGGCTACGCTGGTCAAGCATCCCGGGATAGGTAGCTACACTGGCTACCGTCCATTCTCTTCTCTACCCCTCCTCTTGAGTTGGTCGCACTTGAACTTAGAAGGGAATACCCCGCTCCTCAAGGAAAGAGTTACTGGACCAGGTTATTGAGTTACCTTGTTAGAGGAGGCTGGTTCCGAGTCATTTCTGATGTGGAGAGCTATATCTCACTTACACAGTACAAGTAAGAATCATAGTCATCAGAAATTTGCGTTTGAGGATTTGTTCTGACCTGACTATTGAGGAGTCTTGAATAGAAGACTTGTGTAACTTGGAGTCTGTTAGGTCTTAAGTTCAGGTCCAAATAAGGTTCCGCCACACAACTAATCCAAAGGTCGAGTCGAGCTCCATTTTTAACTTTTGTTCATGACCTTGGTATGGAACCCAAAATCATTTCACTCTTGCATTTCATTTAGTTGCTCGGGGACGAGCAAGGTTTAAGTATAGGGGGTTGATGAATGTGTGATTCATCACTTCAAAAGTCAAAAATAGAGCCTTGTTCCCGAGTAAATAGAGGCATATTTCCCTTTATAATGCATAAATAGCATTCATGCATACATACATAATGCATGCATTTTAGCAGTTCATTTGCATTTAAATAAGAGGCCAAAATCCCTTGTAAAATATCTACTTACCAAAATAACCTCTTCCTTATAATATGTACTCCTTAGTTAATAATATAGGGAAGAAAGCCAAAAATCCCCCTTGTAAAATAGCCAACAAAGCCCTAGAATCCCTGGATCAGAAAATACACATAAATCCCTCACACAAACTCCAAAATAGGTCTACTCACTCTTAGAATAATACACATTAAAAGACCTTTAAAATGAGACTAATTTCATCCAATTTGGAGCTCGTATGAGAAAGTTGGGTTTTTGGGCCACTTTGTATACTACATATATGTATAAATTGTATCTTTGTATTTTTTTGTATCATACTTGACCTCATCTCCGTCTTTGGTCAACATGAAACTTGTAGATCTCATCAAGATCTACAACTTTCATGTTTTGAGTTTTTCCAAATTCGGGCCCCTTCTCTTTCTACAGTAATTTTTCTTTTCAACCAATCACAGCAGGCCACATGGTGCCCTCTGGTTGCGCCACGTAGCCCGCTGCCCTTGCCTCATCCGCCCGCAGCTACAGCCATTGGATTACCTTCCAGATCCAACGGCCTAGCCGCCTCCACGCACGCCTCAAATTTCAGCCATCCGATCATTACCAGAACCCCATCAACACCGCTCGTTCTCACCTCAAGCTGAGTGCGCCACGTGGCGCTTCGAGATCCGCTTGATCACGCCCTCGATCCCTTCATCCAAGCCGCTAGATCTCCTCGTTATTCCCACCATCAGATCACGCCCCGACCTTTCATCGGCACCACCCGTTCCTGCCTCATTCCCCTCGCGCCACGCGTCTCACTTTCATCCACACGATCCTTTCCATCTCAATCGCTCAGGTCGCAGTGCATCGCAGCCCTTCGATCTTCCTCCTGATGCAATCCACACCGCTCGCGCCTACTTCATCCCCATTGTGCCACGTGGAGAGCTCCTGACCCTCAGATCATCTCGCCCGGATTTAATCTCCACCGCTCCAGCCCGCTTCGATCACCACCGTTGGATCACATGATCCAACGGTGGAGACTTCGTCTCCTACCTCGGGTGCCCCTCTCTCCCACGTTCTCTGCCTTGCGGGAGGGGCACCCCCTTCCTATTTTCAGCCATGCTCCCTCCACCGTCGCCGAGCACCACACCCTCCACGATGGCCCCCACTCATCCCTGATCCTCGCCAGCCACTCCATCACCCACGGCGACCTCCAGCTCTCTCCCACGAATCCATAAACCTCGCCCCACCTCCACTCCAGCCGAGACCTTCATCCTTTAAATACCCCCTCTCCGGCCATCGTCGCACCCATCCGCCCCTCGTGAGAGACGCCCCGAGCTCGGAGCTTCAAATTTGTGACAGGAATTGCGAGTATCCTTGAGCGATAACGTCCGTCTTCTCCGGCGAGATCCTCGGCCTCCACCGAGTCGCAGCCCTCCTCCGCCGAGCCGCTGCTTGAGCTCAGGGATCCACCAGCCCTTCGAGCGACGACCTGGATCTCAAGGAAGAGCTGCAATCCCCAGGTGACGCCTCCATCCCTCTTCGATCTTCTCTTCATTTTTCTTCGCTTTTTCTCGCTTTTTATTAGCCGCCTCCAGTCATCTTCTCGCCTCCATTCCAATCCGCCGAGCTTCGCATCAGAGCTCCCATCTTTGCGGTGACCTTCTCACCCTCCGATGATGTATCGCATCGCTCATCGATCTCCAGCTCCACCGCTTGGCCGGAGCAACGTCGCCAGCTCATCTTCCTCCGACTTAGGCCTCGCCCACCATCCCATCACCTTCACGAGCGCATACACGAGCTTTGGTTCCCTCTCTAACGCCTGTAGGTACCCATCTGCTCACTGAACGGAGGTTCGCTGGAGCTGACTTCGAGCTTCATCGCCACCGACTTCAGACAGCCCTCCGTCGCTCCCGAGACCATCAGGACCTTTGCCGCATCACCACGAACCTCCTGGGATAGCTCCGAGCAATCGGAGAGCTTCATCGACGCTAGGAGGAACGGGAGGAGCCCCGCCATCTCCTCTGCAGATGGCGGAGGACCATCGGAGGAGAAGTACAGCTGCCGTTCGATCACGTCGATCGAACGGTCCACAAAGTGCCACGTCGCCTCTCAGTTGAGCTTCACAGGAGTCGTTGGATCCACTTAGACCCAATGACGCCTAGTGCGCCACGCGTACCCCCTCCGCAGCAGCTCTCAGCCGTTGGATATCTCATCTGATCCAGTGGCGGTCCGTCAACCACGTCGCCATCTCCACCGAAGCCAGTAGCCGTTGGATCAACCTAGATCTAACAGACTAAGGTCACGCCACGAGTCTTCATCGCCATCCATTGGATCGAGCTCGATCCGAGGGTCCACAGCGTGCCACGCAGCTTCGGTCCGAGCCTCTTCCTCGAGCCTAGGCTCGGATCGCCCGAGCCTCATTCCAGACCTCCAGAAGCGCCCGAGCTGAGCCCCGAGCCTCCGCAGCTATCCGAACCTAGGCCGCCCACGTGAGGAGCACGTGCGGCTTGGGAAATTTACACAGAGGCCCCTGGAACTTTCAAATATTGCGAATCAGTCCCTGTGAAGCAGACCCCACGTGAGGAGCACGTGCATTGTGGAGAATTTGCACTCGAGTCCCCAGCATTATATGTAATTGCACTTAAGTCCCTGTCAGCATATTTGCTTTATGTATTTTTATTTTCCTGTATTGCATTTACACCCTTGTGTTTGCACGCATCCCTAGGTTGCATTTTACATCATTTTTAAATTCTAAAAGTTGCATTTTGTTGAGAAACTTGTCCTCTATCTATTGGGCCATGTGTCATATTTTTGTAATTTAAGTAGATTTTTAAATGAATTAATTGGTTGATTTGTGGAATATTTTGCCCAGTGACACCTTTTAATTTCTAGTTAATTCTCTGTGATTCCAAAAATCCTCAAAAATTCACAGTAGCTTTAGGACAGTGAACTTAACATGCCATATAAATTTCATATCATTTGCACACATATCGAGGCCTAAATAAATTTTTGAGTGATTTTTCATTTTAATTTTAATGAATTCATTTCACATTGAAATTAAGATTTGTCAATTTTCCTGGATTCCTTATCTTTAGAGCTATCTAAGATAATTTT
This sequence comes from Ottelia alismoides, assembly GCA_037367405.1. Taxonomy (NCBI): domain Eukaryota; kingdom Viridiplantae; phylum Streptophyta; class Magnoliopsida; order Alismatales; family Hydrocharitaceae; genus Ottelia; species Ottelia alismoides. The sequence goes on from JAZKJV010005749.1 coordinate 226,224, forward strand.
ATCTTTTGAAAAAATTGTGATTTGTTATTTATTAAAAATTAAATAGTGAAAATCACCCTGTCTGCATATTTAATTCACAGTAAATTCATCAGTGTCTAAAAATTCCAAAAAAATTAGGATAGATCATTTTCATCATAATTAATCATCTGGCTAATTTTTAGAATTTTTGGACTCCATTTGATATCTTAATTGAATTAAACTTTATATTGCCCTACTGGTTGCATGTGTCTGCACAGAAAATAGAAAAAGACAAAAAAAATTTTTTCCTGAAAATTCAACACTTGATATTTGCTCAGAATTCACCTAAGGAGACAGACGCCTCCCTGAGTTCGACCTTGGACTTCCACCAAGTAAAAAAATCTGCCGCTTGAAATTAACTTGATATTAATTAATAGTGGTTTTTGATTAGCCTCTCGTGTCCGACTGCAACGAACACTTAAGCTTAATTTGGACCATTAATTTGACCGAATTAACTTAGGGTGCGGGACGGTTATCAAGAGGTCATGTTCCGCTAGAGGTCGTATACAACACCAGCAGGATCCGTTGTGGCAGACACCAATCGGCATCAGAGACTGGACTCCGACCTCTCTCGTTGATCTATTAGCTACTATTCCTCGCATGTAGAAATTTTTCGCCTAAGGCCGATTTCTTCTTGCATCATATAGGTAGTTTAATATTTGTCTTTTATTTTATTCGTGGATCACCCTGCATGTAGAGTGCTGGCGACACGTACACATTTCTGACTTTGCATGCATCATTGTGTTTGACTGTGCATCGGCTTTTTTGACTTCTCCCCTTGTTTTTGGACTTAAAATAATCAGGAGATAAAAATTTCGTTAGGTGTTACTTGTTATTGAAAAATACATAAAAAGAAAAACCATAAAATTGGGACTGCTAAACAAACTTGACCATAAAAGACGCTCACTGAAAAATCTATCATGGGAGAGCAATCCCCTCCTTGTTTGGTTTGAATGAGCGAGAGAGTGACCCACATACCAGGTTAGAGCCATAACTGAACTTTCTTTAGACTACTGATTTCTGGGTTAGTCGTTCTCCAGTGAGGATCGCTCCGATTTCCGGTAAAGCGGGCCGTGATATCCTTTATAGAGCGAGTTGATCAGGTAGCCGGTAAACGGTCCGCAACTTGTACTGGCTGGGAAAGATCTAGCTTCGGGATCGGGCCAGTCTCCTGAGAGCGTCGGGTTCCTCCAGCTCGCTTAATCGCTTTGATAGACTGAATTATCACCTAATAAAATCGACAAGATAAAAGACCGAACCTTTACGGTCATCAGCTCAGTGTTGAGTAGGTGAATTGGGGTTTGTTTTGCCGATCTTGTTTGTTTCCAGATCCCATCCACCTTCCTCTCCTCCATTTATTTTCCTTCTAGTTCTTGTCTCCCTTCCAGCTATCTATCTTTATCCCTCCCACCCTCCCTTCATTTTTCTTCTCCCTGTCTATCCCTCGATGACGAGTCACCCTCCTTTCTTGTCGGATCTCACAACTTCTTCATCTTATTCCCATCATTCCAGTCCATGCTCGTGGGAGATCAGAACTCCGACCAACCTTCCATTTTCTCCTTCTCTATCCCATCATTCTTCTGGGTATGCTATGCTAGACGCCCGCAGAGATCAGACTGACCAGATGCGAGAATCAGGCGATTTCATTGTTGGGATGAGAGTGCACTCCGTAGGAGATCACATTGAGCAGATGCGAGTTTCAGATACCTCCTACGCTAGGATGATAGATGAGCATACCGATCAGGAAGCACAGTCGGCTTCTACATTGAGTACATTGATTCTGGATCTGGAGTTCATTCAGAGACTGCCGAAGTTTTAAGGGGAAGTGCACGAGGAGCCATACCTTCATCTTTCTAAGTTTGAGGAGTTCCGTATGACCCATGCATACTCAAATATCACTTCTGAGGAGCTGATGTTGAAGACCTTTCCATTTTAACTCCAGGGTAGAGCCATGAGATGGCACCGACGATTAGGAAGGAAATTCGCTACGTGGGGAGGGTTACACTTACTATTCCTATAGAGATTTTATCCCCAGCGTAGAGCAGATATGATGCGGTCTTTCATCACAGATTTTTCAGTAGACCTCCATGAGCCATTGCATGATTCGTGGATGAGGTTTCTTGACCTATTGAGGAGATTTCCGGATCATGGACTTTCACCGACCGACCTTGTTGAGATCTCCATGAGGGGATAACCGCTAAGCAGATTGCACTGGTAGTTACCTCATTTGGTGGTTCACACCACAGTTCCTACATTGATTTACTTGCGACCATCTCGAGAGCATTTTCAGAGATCCCAGCTTTACGAGATGCATTAGTAGGGACAACAAGAGGGTGATGCGGTACCAATGGGGTGTGCTACACTTCATGAGGACTTAGCTACTTACAGACGAGGGATGAGATGACTGCCACTGTGGATGATCAGACCTAGAGATTGATCGAGTTCCCGTTGATCTTCCAGCTAGAGCTCGAGTCAGTACCATACTTTTCAGTTCAGAAGTCTTGGATATCAGATCTTCTGATATTCCAAGATATGGACGAGCCCACTCTGCTATAGTTGTCAGTCCAGCCGTTTCAGTTTCCACCCCAGTTTATTCAGCTTCTACTCTGCAGAAGTACTTCTCTGACTCAGATGGACATCTTGATTCAACCCAGGAGCCATAGCTCGATGAGGGACATTACTTTGAGATGTCAGAGTAAGACAGTCCCATATTTGAGCCTTTAGTCCTCCAGTTTGATGAGATAGATACATTTCATGAGGACCAGACAATAGCCAACACTGCCGCAACTCGAGGACCAGTTTCAGACACTTTGACAGCTTCCGCATTGTTGACCAGTACCATTTCATGTTTCCAAATTGTTCAGAGGTATATTTCAGTTGATGAGACATTTTGGTGTTAGGAGTGGGTGCTTAACAGTGGCACAGATTCCCATTTAGACTCTGATCCTCCCTTTTTCACTGATGATCTAGCATTACTCCCCGAGGGTTATCTGCGGGAGGATGCCACATATGCTATGTACTCGGTTTCACTTTCAGAGAGTGTATCCGATCTGTCGGATCACGAGACCAAGTCTGATATTTCTGATCTTTCTGAGTCTGAGTTGTCTTACCTCGACGACCCTCACGAGGATGAGCTGATATTTAAGATATTCGATGATGTTTCTGATATTTCTTCATTATATGCATCAGATATTGATTCTTTTAGTGAGTCTCTTGATCTTGATCTTCCATACCTTTCTGAGACGGTGATTAACGTGGAGGATTCCATGACTGATCCTTCTTTCTCCATGTTTGACTTCTTCGGCTCTGCCCTTCCTCTATATTCTGATCTTGAGCCGATGAGTTCTTTTGTGCTACCGGAGTACGACTTCATCTTCCCATATCCTTGCCCGGTAGCAGACACCCGCCTGATTGTCTACTTGGGGGTCATCGTTTACACTTTTGACTTTGTCATTGTTCTTCTACCACGACTACGACGACAATATGACATTCGCCTTATAGATGCCATCCTGAACCTTTATACTTTGTTGTCCTAACCTTTGCGCTCAGCTAGGGGCATAAAATCTAGAGCTTGTTGAGAGGCACCTCAACATTGTCCACTTTGTATATACGTGTTTCGCCATGATTTGTTCCTTGCTTCTTCCGTTTTTGTTTTACAGCCCAGGTCTCGTTTAGGATTATTTTTGCTATACTTAGGATGCACCTTATCCTAAGTATAGGGGGTGTAGACACCGAGCTGTTCCTTTTTGTTCTGTTTCATTACTCTTGTCGTTGCATATACTTAAGGATCTTGTATATATTTGTCTTCATTTCTGCTATTCCCTTGCTTGTCCTCCACACTGTTCATATTTCTTTCTATACTTTGGGATCTTTTAACCTAAGTATAGGGGCGGACAAGATGAGTCATTGCTTACCTTATACATTCTATCACTCGATTTTCCCTTCATATACAAACTATTATACTTAGGATTACTTGAACATAAGTATAGGGGGAAACACCGAGTCCTCTTCATTCTATTCTTTGATTCGTCGTTGTAGTATAGCATTCCTTTTCACTTCCTTATACTAAGCATGAGTTATGTCTTCTTCATTGCTCTTGATACACTCTGAGGACATCGTTCGAGCTAAGTATAGGGGGATTCCGTATATATTACATATGTACTTTAGCCATAACTCGTATTTTGTGTGAGTGTGTCAATAAATAAAATGGCTAAAATCCTTTATCTAAAAGTCATAAAAAATTTAAATTTTTTCTTGTACATAAAATTCTTTCTTGCACATACATATCTATTTATAAAAATTATTTTTGTACAAATGCTTGTAAAAATGTTTTATTTGTAAAAAGTTGTGTAAATATTTTGGTATCAAAATTATGTATCTAGTACAAATTTTTTGTAAAATTATTGAAAAACAAAAGTTTGCAAAAACCCTTGTGTAAATATGTGTAAATAGCTTGCAAAACTTCTGCATCAATACATACATTCAAACATTTTTCAAAAATTTTGCACATTTTCAAAATTTTGCATAAAAGATTTTTGTATATACTTGTACATTCTTTTGAATCTCAGATTGACTTTTAAACTAGCTTGGAATTAAATTGGAAAATCGAGATTGGTTAAGACCTTAATCCATCTAATTCTAAGAGGAACCTCATAGGGCTTAGGGTTGAGACTCTTCAGGTCCCTTAGTGACTTAATTATTTGAGTCCACTAGGCTATGATCACATGTCATCTTGATGAGCCTAAGTAGAACATTTAACAATGCACACATGACTCTCACAGATAATGGCTTTACTTGCACCAGCACCTTACACATAGCTCTCTACGGATGAGGTGGTGAGGAGGCAGTTTCCTTTGGCTCGGGGTAGCATACGAAGGTAGTACTTCTAGGCGAAACCTCTCATCTTCTTTTAGTGAAGGAAGTGCGTCTCAACTTGGTCTGGTGGTGTTGAGGTCTAAAGACAGGAGTTGTGGGTTGCAATAATGCTTCAAAAGAGGGACAATCTACTGGCTCAAGAGGAAAAACTCCTTATGTATATATGTTGCACCATGTAGATATGTTGTACATATGCACATCGAAAAAAAATGTGCAAAAGAAAGAAAAACTCCAAAAATGTGGTGGGTCTGATAGAAAATGAAATACCCACCGGAGTGTACATAGCCAAATAAAGCAAAGCTTATGTTACCCATTCTCATCTCATGAAGCTTGCAGCGGGAGGCTTAGCTACACTGGTTGAGCTCCCAGGGATACATGGCTACACTGGTTATGATCCATTCTCTTCTTCCTCCTCTTCTTGAGCCGGTTGAACTTGAACATAGAAGGGAATACCCCGTTCCTCGAGGAAAGAGCTGCCAGACTAGGGCATTAGAGTTACCTTGTTGGGGGGGGGGGTTGTTACTTTGCTATTTCTGAGGTGAAGAGCTACATATCACTTACACAGTACAAGAAAAGATTTATGGCCATAAGAGTTTGTGTACATAGACTTGTTCTGATCTAGATTATTGAGGAGTCTTGACCATAGATTGGTGGAACTTAGAGGCTGTTGAGTTTTAAACCTAGGTCCAAATAAGGTTCCGACAAATTAATAATATAAAGGTCTGACTGAGCTCCATACTTCAATTTAATGAAGACAAGTTTAATAATCAACCTTGATTCTCCTTCTTTTTCTTTTCTTTCTCTTTTCACTTCTTTTTCAAATAAGTGTTTGCTAAGGGACTAGCAAAGGTAAAGTATAGGGGGGTGATGAATCCCTGATCATCACTCTTTATTCTTTTATTTTAGCTAATTATCTTGGCAAAGCATCATTTTAATATATGTAAATACAATAAGTTAGCAATATGCATGCATGTGTTAATATTACATAATTAGCATGTATTTGTGCAAAAATAAAAGAATAAAGAAAAGAAAAAGGAAGGATGTATTTAGAATAAGTATAGAGTGACCCGAACCCCAAAAGAGGGCCAAGCATTGGCCTGATCGCTAAATAAAACAAGTAGAGCGAGAAAGGGCCCACTCTACACTTTAAATATCATGGTAAATAAACAATTATTTTTGCCAAAATAAAAATGAAAATATGTTTTTACCTCCTTGTATATATTTCTAAAAAATAAAATTAAAATCAAAAAAATAAAATAAAAATCTCTCTTCTTTGTACATAATACATGTATATATATTTCCTTCTCTATTTATTTTATACCTGCAAATAAATAATAAAAATAAAACAAAAATTATTTTGTACTCCAAAAATTATGTTGTAAATAAAATATAAAATTGGGGTTTTTTTTGTAAAAAATAATTTAAAAAACATTGTACAAAATACATAGGTTTATACATGTATATAATACTCTATATTGTATATAGACAAATTTATTTTTCAAAAAAAATAAAAATCACAAAAAATTCCTTGAAAAATAATAAACATTTTTTCATTTTTTTCATTTTTTAATATAAATTCTTTTATTATTTTTAATATATTTATCTTTCATTTTCCTGCTATTTTGTCCTGTAGTGGTTTTTATCTCTTTCCTACACCGCTCCTGATTGGTTCATGTCCGCTTATTGATCCGGGTCAACGCCATCTTCCAGTCTTGACCTGACCTGGTTGTCTTCGCCGGACCTTGTTCTCAAAATTTTCCCGGGCGGGTCTCGCAGCCTTTTGCCCCGATTTTTCGCCTGCATCTTCCCCATGGATCCGAGACCCTCGTGGATCCCTAGGGAGGCGTGAATCTTCCTCGATTCGCATACCCTCACCCGTTCTTTCCAGCCTCCTAGGAATGCTATTTAATCTCTTATCCACTCCCCAGGGTGGCAGCTCGTGCCTCGCTCCCATTTCTTGCCCTAGCCACCTCCAACTGAGTAACAGCTGCTTGGTGCACCACTTGGCGGCCGATTTGGTGCAGCAGAGCCGATGCTCGACCATCGTGGCCGGAGCTCTGTCACGAATAGCCTCCCTCGCCTTCCGCAGCTCGGTCGAGGCCATAACCCCGATGACCACCTTCGCCTGGAGCTCAGGATCACTCCTAGATCTTCAGGTAGCCCTTCTATCCTTCACATTTTTTAGTTGATTGAATCTTTCATTTGTTCACCGCCGCACGTTCGCCAGCTCTGACCAGCCGGTCAGAGCCCCGTTACCCATTTCCCAACTACTCCGATACACCCGCACTCTCATCTCCCATCTCGCTCCGCAGATAGATCACCCTGACCCTCGTCCATTAGGTCGAGATTAGGATTTGAATCTCCTCCATCGCCTTCGTCGGAGATCGACCGACACCCCACTTCACTTCTTTGATTTCTGGTTCAAATAACCCAGACCGGAGCGTAGCTCCGAGTCTGAGCTACCCTTTGCAGGTCTTTGCACGCGTTGGGAGCGCTCATTCCATCCATCTCAAGGCTCGTCGGAGTGCCTCCAGACCATCGTCCTCATCACGCCTATCCAGCCGGTGGAGCCTCCATCTGAGCTGTTCAGTCGACGTGAACCATCCAGTACTTCCCAGTCGACCATCGGGGCTGAGGATCTCCTCCTTGGCTCCGATGAAGTTCACCCTAGAGCTGTTAGTCCAGGTTGATCCATCGTCGTTGGATCTGCCCCGCACTTCCAGATCTCATCCGGATCGCAGCCACAACAGATGCGTCAGGCCGTTGGATGTCAGGTGTGACGTCCACGCACGACCCACGTCCCGACCAGGTATGGACCATCAGATCTGACACCTGATGTCCATCAGAGCCGCACATCCAAGCCTTCATCAGCGCCCGCCATGTGCCCCCCTCCACGCGCGCCTCACGTGCTGCAAGGGTATATATCCCTTTTTACCATGCATTTGTTTTTGTTTACATTTTAGTCTGTAAAATAAAGTTGTAGTTGAACTTATTTGCATTCCAGTCCCTAGAGATTCTGTTAATTGCTATTTAGTCTGTCCTTTCTGGAGACACGTACTTCGTCACGTGAATTGTGATGTATTTGCATTATTTTCCCTAAACATTTCCTGTGTTAATGTTTGAATGGGCATCATCTGAAGATGCATTTATGCCCTGTGAATGTGGATTTGACGCATGTGCTTAAATTAATTGGAAAAATTGCAGATTTGACCCTGAACTTTTTATGCTTGTTATTGTTTAATCTAGAGACTTAAAATAACTACGTTTAAGTCCCTACAACTTGTGTGTTTAGTTTTTAATTAAATAAATATCAAAACTACTCCAAAATTTTCCAAAAAATTACCAGTAGCTCCTGCTATTGTGTAATATTTTTGATAATTTTTGTAACATATTTTGAGTTTATTTGTTATTTTCTAAAAATCAAAAACCCTGAAAATTTCCTTTTTCTAATTTAGAAAACCCATAAAAAATATAAAAATATCTCTAAAAATTCTTAAAAAATTCTTGTGCGCTTGTTTTGTGTTGTTTTAATTTCTATAGCATTTTCATTTTATTATCTTTTATAAAACACCTAAAATTACAAAAGACTAAAAACCTTATAAAAACCATCAAAAATCCATAAAAATAAAAATTGTGTTTTCAAGTTATGTAGTTAGATTTTGTTTTATTCTTTGACATAAAATTACAGCTAGAAATTGAGGGGCACTTTAATTATTTTAAGTTGCCTTTTTCTCCAGGCTATATACTGTTTGTTAGTTTTTCCTTTCTTTTATTTGTAGAAAATTATATAAAAATCATAAAAAGCCTATAAAAATCCAAAAAAATACTTGAATATTTTAAAACACAAAAATAATTTTATTTTTATTTTCTGAACTTTTTGGACCTTAATAAATATTGCTCTGTTGTGTTTGCCTTTATTTTCTTATTCTCTTTCTTAAAAGAAAATATAAAAAATTAAAAACCACCAAAAATATTTTAATTTCTTTTTGGATTTCTCGACTACTTCATAGGTCTATCCCGTGCTCCTTATGTTCGACCCTGGTGGCTATACCGGGTTAAATAAATAGCAAGACAGCTTGCCTTGATTTTTGTGCTTGTTTGCTCTGATTGGTGGTATGATTTTTCTTGTTGAGTTCGGCTCTGGTGATCAAGGTCGCGACGACCCTTGAGATTACTTAGCCTCTGTTGCTAGAGCACTCATCAGTTATCGCTTGATTATTGTGACCACATAAAGATACGCCTAACGTTCAGTCCCCTTTTCCTTTTTCCTTATGTTATAGAACAATAGGAATATGATAGAAAATGAAATGCAGGCGGAAAATCAATGATGTATGCAGTCATTCCGGAATACCAACAGTACTCTCTATGTGGATGCTAGACTGAATTTATAAATCTAACTATATGATGCAAGTCGAAAACCCGCACATGAATAGGAATTCTATTAGCGGGATAGAATTTGATTAAATTTGACTAAGTATAATGTATTTTAAGTGTGTCTATTAATGAATCTTTTAAGACAGTGAATTTAGGAGATCGGTTGTATAGCTTAAATTACGAAAAAGGGTACAAGGCAATATGCCCTAAGTTTGACTATTTGAGAATGTGTGCCTAAACTTATTTTCACCACTCATGTCGAGTATCACTCTCGACACGAACACGCAAATTCAAGGATTAATAAAGGCCTTTGTTTACAACCACAAGGACTCAATTGAGAACCATTGTAAATAAGGAGATTAACAAATTATTACAAAGAATATTACAAAACTATTACAACATTACAAAGACTAATTCATCTAGATAAACAATACTCTACCTCATCAATTCTTTGTGGACTCAATAACTTGAGCTCCAAGCTCATTGCTTCCATGTTACTTCGATGTCCGTCAATTTCATAGGCCGTATCGTAAAAAGAATAAATGATTAATCAATTCCAATAATTATATCCAGATAAATAGTCAAACAGAAATAAAGAAAAACATCAAACAAAACATTCTAGAAAATTACAAAAAAAGCTTAACCTAAATTGCACCAAAAATCACAGACAAAATATTCAAACCTAAATAAATCAACCAAAATGTCATGTCTCTGGCAACGATGCCATCTGATGAAATGCTTATTGGCAATCCTAATATTAACTAATTGTAATATGGCCAAATAGCCCTCAATCAGAACCAAGTCAATTAGATCTCTATGAAGAGGACTTGACCTAGGAAAGTCTAAGGTCGAACACAAAGACACGAGCAGTTAGTTAATTTAATTTAAGGATTAAATATTGCAATAAATGATAAATCAATGAACTAGGTTGAGCTATGCAGATTAAATGCAATGCATGGAATTTTGTAAAGGATTTCTATTCAATTATATTAAGTGAGCAGTAATGATGTGAATGCACACAAAACAAGTTACACAACACACTAAGAAAGCTCTTAATTATTTATCAAATAACTTGTGCGCTTAATAGAGATTCCATGAAAATCAAAGTATTCAATAAATTAATCAGCTACAATAAGATTACTTTTCAATTTACTATCAATGTTGAAAAGATAATTTATACACACTGAATTTTAATACGTGATTAATAGACCTAATCAAAAAATAATCATATAATCGCAAAGAGCATAAAGTTATCTTTAAAACAAAAATGATTTCGTTAATTTTGGATAAATTGTTCACAAATTATTCACTAAACAATACAAGGGCGAAAGTACAATATAACTATAATAAGAACTTAATAAAACATTACAAACTCATCCTCATAGGGACTAAAATGCAAATATAAAAAACACTTGGGCAATAATTTAAATAACCCTAGTAGGGATAACTGCAATATCAGAAACATTGCTGGGTATAATTGTAGAAATTCACCCCTTACATGCCCTGAGAACATGACTTGAGGTTTGGCTTTAGGCTCAGTACGCCTAACACGACTTGGGCCACATGGAGGCGTCTGGCACTTCAATTGTGTCTCAGGTGCTCTGTGGTTAAGGTTGTGAAGCGTTGCTTTGGTGAAGCAACGTGGCTGCTTCTGGATCACACGATCAATTGAATCCGACGGTGAATGTACCACTTCCTCGGAAGAGCTCCACCGCAAGAGGTGGATCTCTGATGGACTCCTCTTCCCTCCTCATCTCTCCCCTACCATTGGTGATGACCCAGGGACCTTCGCAAGGCCTTGACGATGATGTATGGAGGTTGAGGGGGTTGTTGGAATATATAGAACGGTTGAATGAGGTAGGATCATCGAAGGCAGAGCTTTCAAATCAGTGCCGATCAATGTCAACCCATTGAAGGCATTTTGGTTCCTGCAGAGTTAGTAAAATAAACCAAGGCAAAAACAAGGGTATTGGGGGTGAAATTGAGCCAGAATAGAGGGTTCTAATTGGTGGAGGAACTAAACCCTATTTGGATTCTTCATCTTTGTCAAATCAAGAGGAGATTGACATGGTCACGGTGATTGAAAAGTATAGATGAATCACTAGAACGCACGCAAGAATCATTGGAGAGAGATGAAGGTAACAATGATCTCAGATGATGAATTGAGTGTATGGATGAAAGTGAATAAAATAGAGAAAGACATATGAAAACAAAATTTCAGAACTTAATTGGAGAAGGAAGGAAGAAGATGAAGGAATCAGGGGTGAATCTCGGTCAGATTTGAAGCTTCAAGAACTTCAATGGTCATCCCTTAACCACGGTGGCTTGTGTGGAAGCTCTAACAGTGCCTCAGGGACCTACAACTTGGCTAATACAAACAAGTATCTCATCAAAAAAGATGCCTCCTTCATCACTAATTTTCTCCCTCACAAACCATCAATAAGGAGAGGGAAAAACTCAAAGAATTCTCACTCAAAGGGCGGATGAGGTGGGCGGTTATCGGAGAGGGACTTTGAGGTGGTGGAGGTTGGATTGTTGATGAATCCATGCGATGGTTACAACTAGTTCCAGTTAATAGATGGATTAGGTTTAGGGCCAGTTAAGGAGTTGGCGTGGCATAAAGAAGTTAGGGGAAGATGTTAAAGAAGTTAGGGGAAGATGTTGGCAGTGGAGGTTGGTCAGAGGGACGACTGGAGAGGTTGGGGTAATTAGGTGAAATTGGCGGTTGTCAAGGTTCGTGCCGCTTGGATAGAATAGATATGGGAGGTTGAAGGTGATGTAGGGACCCTCTGATCTTTGATCAAACAATCCACAATTGGGTAGGAGTGGAGAGTGCGATGTGGATCTGATCAGTTAGACCAGAGGGTCCAAAAGCGGGTGCTGATGTTTAGTCAGGATCAAAGGAGGACTATGGATCTGACAATGAAAAATAATTGACAAAGAATAAAGAAGAGCTGTCACGTGGCTAAAGGAGATTGGGCCATGTATCCCAATCAGAAATCAAAGAAATTCATTAATCAAAGATAGCTAAAAATAAATACTTAGGAGTGAAATTAGAAGAATTGTTCAACATAAAAGTTGTAGATCTCGATGAGATCTACAACTTTCATGTATAGCTCAGAGGGAGAATACATCATATAAACATAGTATTATTTTTAAAAGCATGTTTATATGTATAAAAATACTGAATTTAATTCATTTGTGTTTTTTTGTATTTATATTAATAAATAATGTACATTTTATTATTTATAAGTTAGTCTTACTTTTTATGTGGTTTCTATTGCTTTAGAAAACACATAAAATAATAAAACAATATAAATATAAATATATAAGAAAGCAATAATTATTATCAATTATTTACAGGATTAGAATTATTAATTACAATTAATTAGTTATTAATTAGATGAAATAACTCAAGGTAAAGAGATAATAATAAATAAATAACATGATAAATCAGGGATTTATCACCCTCCTCCTCTCACTACTGTAGGTAGATCATTGATCCTCCAGTGATGGAATGGAACTGGTGGAGATCCACTGAGGAGTCCTTCAAATAATGATGCAGATCGAGCAAGAGGCATGTTTGTTGGACACGGTGAAAAGTGGACGGAAGAGCTCCCGTATGGTGATGGATGGAAGCTTCTTCTCTGATGCAACTCACTGGAGGTTGGAAGGGGTTATGAAAGAATGGATTAAGAAGGCGGAGAGTTTACGAGGTGATGGTGGGTTTTGTGACTTTGAAGACCTTGCAGAGCTTTGAGGTATATCTCTATAGATGCTTGTTTTGGATTTTTGCATCCTTTGAGAAAAGTGGAAGAAGAGGAAGAACATGGGTAGTAGAATGGGAAATATATGAAGAAGAAGAAGAACAAAGAAATAAGACTTTGGCAACCTGGAGAGAGTAAAAGTTGAATTGTGGACAGATCTCCTGGTGGATAGGAGATGTTGTGTGTGGCTTAGGACTTTGCCTCGATCTATTCCAATGAGGTTAGGATCGAGGGGCTCCACAATCATCTGTGAAGTCCGGCTAGGACTAGCTAGACCGAGAAGGTCACCTAGGGTTTTAGAACCCTAGGATGAAGATGCAACTCAATTATTCTATGTAGTTGCTCCAGATAATGGATTTGGCGTGCTCCAGATACTCGTGCAGACCTGCAAATGATTATAGGGTGCTTGATTTATAATGAAATCAGTCAAGATTATTAATATGATCTTTGCAGTTCAGAATAAGAGCTCCAGAAAGTAATATTTGGATAAAGGAAAAAAATGAAGGTGATTTGAGCGTGTGATTAAACGATGGATTGATTGAATAATGAAAGCAAGTGATTAAAGGGATCTAACTACGTGATCACTGAGATTGATCGGGCATGAAATTCGAAACAAAATCGAAGGGGACGGAATGGGTACCTATGCTTGAAGGATGTTGAATCCCTCTTATCTTCGCTCGACGGTGCAGCAAACCGGAGCTCAACGCAATGACGAAGCTGCGATTCAAGGCGAACTAGGGCCTTGGAACCTTCCTCCGTGCTCCCTCCTTCCACGTGGGGTGGCCTCTGGCCCTATCACAACCACGATGAGTTCAGAATCTAGTGGACAAGAGGCGGTGACAACCACGTAGTTTTTGGTTAGGGAAGAGTTAGTTGCGATGAGGCAACTTTGGAGAGTTTTATAGATAGATTTGTGGAGTTAGGTGGAAATCAATGGTAGGCGTGAATTGTGGATGTTAGGAGGTAGATTGGAGGGTTTAGATCGCATGAGGATGTTAGGATGGAGTGGTTAAAATTAGGTGAATAAGCCGGTTAGAACAGAAGCAACAACAAAGTTCTTGGTGGAAGATGAACCAGGAGCTGACAAGTGTCAGCACCTGGTTGACCAGATGTAATAATGGTATTATAAATTAGGTAATAAATAATAATTACATAATTTTAAATAGGTATAAAAACAAAAAATATAGATAATTAATTTATCTAAATTATGGAATAATTAGTTTTTATAAATCAATAAATAATTTATGAAATATCAATATTATATTAATAAATAGGTATAAATACTACTTGATAAATATGTATTCGATTTTAACTTAATATATATTAATAAATAATACCTTATTTTTATATTTTATTAATTATTATAATAATAAATAGAATATATGTGATTTTTTTGTGGATTTTAATAAATTAATTTAAATATATTAATAAATATGTATATAAGTTATACAGTTCATTTTTTTATAAATTAGTGTTTTTGATTTATTTAAAATAATAAATAATATCAGAAAATTCTGAAATAAATCATGGTTAAACCACAAGATCAAAAAAATAATAAAAAATAAAATCATTAAAACTATAAATAATGTGTTCTAGATAAAATAAATAGCCCAGAAATCCAGTTGTCATTAGGTCCCAAAATCGAATTTTTGCAAACAGACTCTGAATTTTGTGAAATCACCTCCATTAATTAGATAATATTATTTTATGAACTTTAAAGGTGAGTAGAGTGAAATTGAAATTCGTATGAGAAAGCTATGATGTTCGAAAGTTGAGAAATTGATAATTTACAAGTTGGATTTCTTAGTATATATACAAGTTATTATTTTTAACTTATTTTATATTTTCTATACGTTTTTAGAAATAATTAAGAGAAGAGTTTATTGAAAAATATGTACATATGAATTACCTAAAAATCATTGAAGATTTGATAATTATTTGATAAATAATGAAGAATGTGTGAAGTGTATAGTTAATTATTTTTATTATTTTCTTTCCTTATATCCCCTACTTATTTGTTTGTCGACCAATCCATGCTAACTTGGTCTCGGGGATTAGGTTATAAATATATCTTTCAGCTATTTTTTATTTTCTGAGTCATGATGTATATATACATATTTACAATCAGCCACCTTTTTGTTTTCTTTATTTTTATTCCTTTCTTTATCTACATGATTTTGATGCATAAAAGTGCATTTTTATTCATGAATATGATTTTGTTAAAGGATGAAAATTAATGAATATTTACATGTATTTGTTAAGGGTTTTAAGATAAAATGCAGAAAGAATGTTAATGAATCATGGATTCATCAACCCCCTATACTTAAAATTTGCTAGTCCCTTAGCAAACACTTATTTGAAAAATAAGGGAAAAAGAAAGAAAGTTAGAATGAATTTGTTTTCCCAAATCAATTCATGAGAACAGACAAAGGATAGAGCTTGATCGCGCCTAAAACAAGCATTTTGTCGGATCCTTAACTAGGATTAGGATTTTGGTCTCAACAATCCTCAAGTTCCACAAATCCTTATTTAGGTTCACCTCAGCAGCCAGTTTAGATCCACTTATTCATATAGCTAGCTTTATAAACCTTGAATTCAATCTGTACTGTGTGTGAATTGTGTTAGCTCTTCCCTCTTAAAGAAGCAAAGAAACCACTCATCTCAATAATACACTCCCATTGGTTCCTCATCCAGCTACTCTTTCCTCGAGGAGGGGGTATTCCCTTCTAAGGTCAGATCATGTTGTGTCCACAATAGAATATAGAGAGAAAGTAGAAGAATGAGAAGAGAACTGGAGTGAGACCAGTGTAGACACATCTCCTTGTGAAGCCCAACAAGTGTAGCTAAGTCTCCACTAAGATGTGCATGCTTTTTGGTGGAAGCTTGGACCATTGTGGTCATATTTGTATTTGGTGGTTTCTTCTTTGAATTGGCTTTGTAATGTTGCTTGAACTGCATCAATCTTTTTGTGCGTCGATGGTTATAGCATCTTTTCATTCCGTCCATTTTTTGAGGTTTTGGAAAAATCGTGCCAGCAGATCCTTCCCTCATCTGAAGCATTGTTTCAACCCCAATCTCTCCCGTCTTTAGATGTCCATGACACTAGACAAGGATAGAAACACACCACCGTAATGGACTGCCCTTCGCAACCCCATGCAAGTTGAGCTAAGTGAAAAGTACATGTGTCCAAAATTGGTTCACTAATGAGGAGTTAAATGGATGACACCAAGTGTTCTACTTAGGCACATTTAAGTTGAATTCCCAAACACGATCTCATGGAACCCAAAGATTTAAATCAAAGACCTGAAAAGTTTAAATTCCAATTCCTAACTAGGATCCTTACAATGAAAGTTAAAGGCCATAATCAAGCTCCATCCTTTAGACTGTTCCCACTCTTTAGTTCTAGAAATCAAACTTTTTCTGAAAAATGCTAATGCAAATACAACCATGTTTTTGTGAAGTATATTTTCTGAATTTCACTCATTTTTATGGATTTTAAGGATTTGGTAATTTTTATGAATTTTAGGATTTTAAATTTTTTCATGGATTTTTCAGTTTTTATAAACAAGCCTTTGTACAGAATTTTACAAAATAAATTACCCACATTTTATTTGGATTAAATATCTAATGTATTTTGCAAATTTTATATATTAAGAGTTTTACAAAGATTAAATGAATAGGATTTTAAATAAGTATTATATAAATTATACATATTTTAATTAAGAAATTTTGAGATCTACTGAAATGCGCATCTCTGGAGTCGGACTACAGAAGGTGTCTCAATGTGTAACCATCACACCATCCGACTCTATATGTTGAATAGACTATATGATATGTGAAATATAATCAACTGTTTCTCGTGTTGGAATATGTGTACTCTCAATTTGCACCACCGAGATGTCTACTACAACAGACTGCTCATCCGGATCTGATGTGTACTCTACATCTGTATATGAACAATCATATAAAGAACTAGGTACCATGTGATATACCCCATCCTCGTGTAGGATATTTGGGTATTAAAATAAATGCTAGGATATCTGGGTATCAAAATAAATGCTCTCAAGATCAAGAGATAGTCTATGTGCAGACAATCCTCTGCAAGACTGGTGTCCTCTGAAGTAAATGACAATACTGATCTAGGACTGCTACATCCTCTCGCCATCTCAATGTGTATCTCTCCACTATCTGTGTGAAATGATACTGATGAATCTCCATTTCATCATCTTTATTCTATAATTTGGGCCTTAAAAATTCTAGTAAATGTATGTAAATAGGCATAATTTAGGCATTTTAGCATTCATGCATTTGTGTGTAAATAGTGTATAAAATACGATTTTTAAGCCAAAATTATAGAATAAAGAAAAGAAATGAAAAAGAATAAAATATTGAAAATATTTTATGACCCGAAACCCCGAGACCTAGGCATCTCGATGACTAGGTCGACAAGGAATAAAGTTGGGGGAGATAAGGGACAAAATACAATAAAAATCCCTGTTATTTTAATTCATTTTTATTCATTTTTAGGACCTATTTTTAATTCTACTTTTTATACTTCAAATAAAGAAAATTTGGGCAAAGTTATAGATAATAAAATATAGAAAAATACAAAATTAATTTCATACGAAAATAATATACAGATAAAAAGTTATGAACTTAATAAGATCCTAAAATTCCAACTTCCTAGACCTATATATCTCAAATAAAAACTCAAAATATATCAAAATCATCATTAATTGTATATAATAAGCTCTTTAATGAAGGTGGTTTCATATTTTTTGGAGTTACAGTTTGAAAGTTAGGTTTTGGACCACTATTGTAATCTTGTACCGATTAAAATATTTTATTTTATTTACTATTCATTATTTTTATAACAATATTTTTATAATTTTGAAAATATTATTTATAATATATTTACATAACAAATTGGAATAAAAACATCAAGAAAACATAGAAATAAATTACTTTTATAAAATACATAGGTAAAATACCAATATCTATACCTATTTAGATTATTCATCTATTTATTTATTTGTATAAAATGCATCATAAAAATAAAATTAAAATATATTTAAGGGTATAAAATAAAGTTATAAATATTTAAATTAATAAACCAAATTAATAGAATTAAATATACAAAAAATAAAACATTAAAATATATAGATAAATATACCTATATATAGCCCCTAAAAGGTTATTTGTAATTATAAACCTCTAAAAAATAAATAAAAATCATCATAAAATACTTAGGAAAATATTAAATAATTTTCATTTAATAATCTAAAATTAATAAATTCATTTATTTTTTTTAAATCGAATATATAAATCTTTTTGCCAAGGATTTTTCTGGTTGGTCCACGTGGACGAACCAGATTGATTCGTTGGTTGACCTCGGTCAACTCTCTCACCGAGGTCTGCCATGTGTCAGACGTTTGTTTTATCCCATCTTCTTGATTTTTTTGGGCCGAATCCTTTTACCATTTGGCTTCGATCCCTTCATGACTTTTTATCCCCTTTGATTAAGGATTCACGCCCTATGCTTGTCTTGGGCGACGCATCGCTGCATCTTATGATATCCATCGTTCTTTGCGCCGCTCGACCCCTTGTTCAAAACAACACCCGATCTTCCCTTGATTTTTCGAACCCCTTGTGAACCATTTCATCCCCTACTGATGCATTGAGCGACCAGAGGATTGTGACAGGATCCTCACCATCCCTTTAGGTTGGCGTAGAATCGGTTTTAGGGCGTCTCCACCCCATCTTCGGCAAGTTTCACCGTGAGGTCTACATCTCTGGTTCTCCCACCATCGAGGTTCGCTTTTATTTTTTTTCGTGCTTTATTATCTTCATCTTAGTCTTAGGAATCGATTCCCATACTTCGTCTTGTATTTCATCCAATCGAACACCTCCGCCACCACCTCACCGGACCTTGCTCTGGCGAGCTCCTATTTCGCGTCCCCAGCCATCTTCTGCCCTTCTGCGCATGCAAGAGGGTCGCGACAATTTGCCCGTGACCCTCTTAACTTCTCTTGCAGGTTCCTGGAGCATACGCATGCCTGGAGGCGATTTTGGACGTTGCCGAAGTGGCCTGGAGCTCCTCCTCGACCTCAACACCGTGGGAGGACTCCGGTGAGCACCAGCCCCTTTTGACACCACCAGGACCTAGAGAATCACCGTAGGAATCCAACCAGCCATTTTGGAGCTCCCTACGCCACCAGAGGAGCGCACATCGCCAAATCCAATCTCGCCCCACGAGAGTTCATACGTCGTTCTTCCTGGCACCTTTATAGCCGTTGGATCCAGCCAGTTCTTGGAGGCATACAATCGCCGTTAATCTCGCCCATCCCCTACCATTCGATCTGTAGTCAGGATTTAATCTTGGCCGTGAATTACGAACCGCCATAGACTGTCAGGAGGCTGATACGTGTCACAGAGCATCCATCAGGGCCGTCTGCCCCCGCCTCGTGCTGGGTATTTTGCAACATTTTCCCAGCAGATTTTGTATTTTCTAATTAGTACTAAACCTTTCTTCTGCAGTTCTATAATTTTTTAAAAATTTAGAATTCGCCCCTTAAACTTTTGATAATTGTAGGTAGGCCCAAGCCACGTCACCTCACGTGGGCGACCACGTGAGGATGACTTTTTTGCAGCTGGGCCCATGGGTGTTCTGTTATTTCGATTCAGTCCGTAAACTTTTTATTTAAGTTATAACTTTTTGGTAATATTGCTGACAAGCCCCTTGAGTTTTGGAAAATTACAATCAGATGTCTGCCAGGCGCACGTGTGCGGACACATGACTTTGGTGTTTTTACAGAGAATCCCCCGAGACTTTGCTTATTTCTGATTGGTCCTGAAATTTAAATATCCAGTTTATTATTTCAGTGAAATTTACACTTTGGCCCTTGCACTTTTTCGTATTTACAAATATGCCCTTGCTAGTAGTGTAATTTCTCTTTGCTTCTAGTATTTATTTCATGCATCTATAAACCTCTAAAAAATCCAAAAAAATAGCATTGTGTTCGTGTCTCATTGCACATTCACGCCATATTCATATTTTACTTTTTTGAAGTATTTAAATATTTATAAAAAATAAAAAACTTGTATTTTTGTCCCTATTTGCACTAGAAAAATATATATAATTTATAAAACCTTTTTGAAAAATTACCAAAAAAATATATTTTGTGTTTCATGTTTTACAACTTCTGACCAAAAAGCATTAAAAAATATAAAAGAAAACTCATAAAAATTACAAACACCCTAAAATCTTTATAAAAATATTAAAAACTCTTAAAAAAACTTAAAAATCTATTTTCTCTCTCTAATTTTTCTCTATATTATAACCTTTATTTGAAATTTAATTTGGAGAAGTTTTGACTCTATTTACTATTTTTCATCTCTATTTTGATTTCAACTATATATTTTATTTCCTGTTTTGAGTATTTTTGAACTTTAAAATTACCAAAAACATTAGCAAAATATAGAAAAATAAAAAAAATAGTAAAAAATTATTAAAAACCCAAAAATATTTATTTCCTGTTTTTTTTGATTATTTTTACCTATATATATTATCTGTCTCTTACCAATATTGTGTATATATATATATATATATCTTTTTTTATAATTTAAAAGAAAAAGAATTTACAAAAACTATAAAATATAAAAAGAAAATACCAAATCTGAAAATTAAAAATCAAAATATAAAATTATAAAATTAAAAATAAAATAAAATAATTTAAAAATTATAAAACCCACAAAAAATATCACTTATATAGACAAATACAATGCATTCATTTTTGAGCATTCTTTGCCCCGATCTACCTGCTTGTTCCCTGTGTTCGACACTCTACACATACTTGCACCTATACACATCTTTGTTGTATAGTTATAATAAATTTAACTCCGCAATTGCTTTTCATTATTTGATCATTATTGTCGGTTAATTGTTGGTTAAAATAGGTTTTCGAGCGAGGTAAACTCAACGACTGTTGATTCACCTTGTGAATTAACACGACCTCCGTAAAATCCTCTTCAACAGATACTCTCCCAGCATCATAATCAAAGAGTGCTCTCGTTGTTTGCAAGAAGGGTCTCTCGAGAATGATTGGAGCAAGGTGTAACTACGTAGGGCACGCCACATCTAGGATAGTAAAGTCCCCTCGAAACTACAGGCCCTGAATGGTCATGATAATGTTCCTCAGCACGCCTCTATGTCTCTTCACAGATTGCTAAGCAAACTGAAGTATCGCTTGTGATTTGTAAAGAGGGCCTAGCTCAAGATTATCAAGCAAATAAGATGGAATCAAATTAGTCGAGGAACCATTATCTAAGAGAGTACAATGGAATATGGCATATGTAACCCAGCATGTGACATAGTGAGCTCCAGAATCTTTGTTCTTCTTGGGTACCTTATTCTGAATAGCACATGAAGTCACCTTGGTCAATATATGTTTCTCAACTCGTGAACTCCTTTTCCTACATGTCATGCATCAGTTCCTCAACTGATTCTTGAGTGTAGGAAAATGATCCAAGGCACCGTGAAGTGGAATCTTCAGAAAAATACGATATTTCAATAAACGATCAGTTTCTGGAGTGATAACATTATTTTTTGGTTTTTTTTCTTTCCTTTTCCATACAAGACAACGTGAAAAGGAACAATCTCAAGAACAACAAAGCTCTTTTTATTTTCATCTAAAGTGGAATCAACATGTACATCGAGATTCTTAGAAGTACGTACAAAACTCTCTAAAATGTGAGAAGAAAATCTAAATCAGGAGTGTCTGCATGGTCTGGCACGGTATTATAATCTGACTCGCTCGTGTCCATGTCAACTATCTCTGCATCGCTCCCCTCTCTTTGATAATCAAATTGGACTTCACGTTGATCCTCATCATCATGATGGTCCTCCTCCTCAGCATTAAAAATGTGTGTCATCATGGATTGGCTCTCGCTCCTCATCGTGTGCACCCTCCTCTTGACCAGGTGCTCGTGATGATCTACCGCTCCTGAGGCGAATGAAGTTAGATAAAAAAAATCAGGAAAAGAGATCATACATGTAGTTGTGTCTGATGGGTCGCTAAATACGGTGTTTAATTTGGTCACGTTGTAATATGTGTACTTAGCGATTCGGTCAGAACCGAGAGAAGATCTCCGTGAAGAGTGTCTCGGCTTAATTTATATCCCGGGCAAGTCCGGGGTCGAACACAGGGAGGCAAAGGAACAACTTAGGTTTTAATTCAAGAAATTAGGTCTAGATTTCAGTGCGGTATTTTTTTTAGATTTTTTTTATGCAAAAAGAAATGCAAATGCAAGATGCGGGTGAATCAAGATACTACGAAAGCATACAACTTAGCTAAATTAATTTTAATGAGAAATTAATCCAATATATCCAAATTATATTTTTCCTAGAGTCCTAATCCAGAGATGAACACAAGACACATTTTTTTTAGATTTTAGGGGTTAAAATGTAATAAATAAAAATGCACACTTTTTATGGGTTTTTTCGCAATTTCTCACACAAACAGTAAGTAAAAATTATGAAAAAATTACTGAAATGAAAACATGATGCAAGGAAGGTACAATATTTATTTTGGAATTTTTTAACAAAATATGAATTTTTTATAGATTTTTTTAGTGGAAACAGAGTGACAGTGAGTAATTAATTCCTAATTAATCCACGTTCTCAAATTAATCAGAGTGCGATTTATCTCAAGTAGATATTTAGATGAGCAATCCAGGAGACTTGAAATTTCGTGAAAAGGATGTATGTGGATTTAATTAAAAATCAAATACTAACAACACTCTACAATTTATTTCGGGCACAAGACATCTCCATTTTGGTTGAAATTTGGACAGTAAATTAAACACATTTCAAGACATCATCCCTAATTTTTATGGATTTTTTGGAACAACCGTGTGTGAGATATAAATTTAAGAGTCCAGAATGGGTAAACTAAGCAAAATTTCAGTTAACCATTTTTAATTAATTACCCAACTAACATAAAAATACAAATAAATACCCACAAGGTAGAGAATTAACTGCTCAACACAATACCATTTTTTATTGAGTAAAACGATGCAAGATTGATGTCCAAATTAACAAGAGAACACAGGGGTGTTTGTGCAAATACAAAAGCTGAAATAAACAAGCAACTTTATACAGGGACCTATTTGTAATTACAAAAATAAGGAAATAAACTAATGTAATTTTTACATAAAAAAATAAAGAAAAAGAAAAGGGACCTTCTTCTTCTTCCAACACCCGATGGGATAAACCCAAATGGGAGGAGGGCGGCCGGCGCCGTCGGCGACGCAGAGGGCGGCGTTGGCGCGGGTCGGCGGAGGATCGGGCGCATCCGCGCGCGGCCGTGATGGGCAGTGACGAGGGCGGCGCGGGTGGCCGCTAGGAGGTGGCGAGGGAGCGGAGCCGTCGGCGGTTGTGGAGGGGAGGGGGGGGGGCGGCTGTATGGAGAGGAGGCGTGTCGGGCCGCGCTGGCGGCGCCTCCGCGCGCGGTGGAGGCGGAGAGGAGGGCGCGGCTGGTGGCGGAGGCCGCAGGGGAGCCGCGCCGGTGGCGGAGCCCGTGGAGGAAGGGGCGTGAGCGGCGGCGGTGGGAGGTTCCCACCGCTGCTGCTGTTGCTTTTTTTTAAATTTTTTTTAATTTTTTTTGCAGTAACAAAAGAAGCTTTTTTTTTGTTTTAATTTTTGTTTTACTTTTTTTTTAATTTTCTTTAAACAGGGAGTGAATCAAATGTGGAAAAAAAAACGTAGTGGTAATGTAATGAAGTAGAACAAATGAAAGATTATGTGTGGTGATACGATGGACTAAAAAAAATTGCAAAGATAAAATCATGACAACAAGATGAAAATAAAATTACCTAAGATGAACGCGGGTGCCTATGGAGTGCTCACGTGAGCACGGTCTTCGCTCAAATCGCCGGCGTGCGATGAGCTCGAGCAGCGCGCGGTTGCGGCTGCGATGTTGGCCAAAAAGCCAACGGATCACACCGGAGAGAGGGTCGTCGTCGCTCGACCGCGGTTGCGTCGCTGTCACCGATTCAACTCAGGGAACTAGGCTCTCCTCACATAAAGATGGATCAAAGGCAAAATTGAGGAGAATGAGAGGTATATAAAGATGATGGGATGAGAGGTTATTAAAGTGGTGGGGTTGAATGGGAGGTTGTATTATTAATGGAGTTGAATGGGAAGTTGGGAAAAAATAATGGAATAATGGAGTTGAATTGGTGGTTATTGTAGAGAATGTAAAATCAAATAATAAAATAAAGTTGGCTACTTTAATTACAATAAAATAAAAAAGAAGAGAAATGGTGGAGAATTTACAAGGGAAGACAAACAACATGTACACATTTTTTCTTTACTTTTCTAATATGTACTTTTTTTATCTTTTTAATAAGAGATATTTACAACAGAAAAATATAATAAAATAGTATAATTAAAATACAACACAAGTATGATTTTTTTGTATTTTTAATAATTAAGAAAGATACAATAAAAATTAAAGAAAGAATGTGTATATACATGGTATACAATGTACATCTAGGTCCCAAAACCCAACTTTTGCAAACGAGCTCCGATTTTAATGAAACCACTTCCGTTGGATAGATAATTTTCTAACTTGAACTTTAAAAGTGAGTTCGGTGAATTTGGAGTTCATACGGAGCGGGAATTTAGCTTGGAAGTTGGTCTTTACGGCTTTTTCCCATTGGGATCTAGGAGCATTTATTTGAGATATAATTTGTTTTGTATTTTTGTATTTTTATGTACATTATTATGAACAAGTTAGAGAAAGAATTAGCCAAAAAGGAGTTGAAATGAAATTATTAAAAATACATGAAGTTTTTGGGTTATTTACAAGTATAAAACTCCTTTATTTTTGCGGCTTTTTAGTGTTGATTTATTTTATACAATTTAATATATAATAATTAGTGTGTTTTATTTACAAGAGTCATTTTGTTAATTTATTGATTTTATGGACATTTTTATGGGATTTTACTCGGGGATTTTGCTAAGATCAAGATATTGTGATGATGAATCACAGATTCATCACCCCCCTATCTTAAACTTTGCTAGTCCTCGAGCAAATAAAGAATGAATAAGTTGGGTTAACCCCTGACTGTGCATGTGAATACAAGACTTGATCCGTTCAAGAACTCTCGGTTTTAGATATCCTAAAATTCTAAGCTCAACCAAGCTCTAGTCAAAAGGTACCCAATTTCCCTAATCATCAGACTCTCTTTGTATATGTATATATAAGGGATATGACTTTAAGTGTTGACTGCCGTTACAAGAGTAGAGTCACAACGTCACCCAAGGTTCCAGTCCAAGAGACTCTCCTATGGACCCATCCTCAACACTAGGGAATAAATCATTTCTTGCATCCAATCCACCGTCTCTTTAGTTGTCAGACTTGAAAGTGTAGATGGAAGGCCAGTCGATGGAGGGCATAGGACTGTGTCATTTCTTCTCTTCCTCTCATTGGAACAAGGATCCTCTCAAATGCCTTATTACGCAACGCAATTTTTTTTGGTGTTGATCAGTGCGTCCGTCAAGAGAAGTTGGAGCCGTCTGCACTTGTTTTCCTGGGAGTACACCGGGGTGTGCCTTTTTTGAGTACCTATCGTACCTTCTACACCCAGACTTGTAGCATTTACGATGCAGAGCCCTTTTTTGGTGCAAGCCCGACTCCTGGTCCTAATAGCGGTGGTCCAAGTGGACACTTTGAAATGGTTGGGAGCGCTCGCCTTTGGTGGAAGCTCTTTTGATAATTAACTTTGTGGAATGAGAGCTTTTCTTTGACATTTCATTGTTTGGTAGTATTTTTGGCTAGCTCCACTGCTTTTACCAAGAGTTGGCGCACACTGATCAACATTTTTTTATTTTATCACACCCTGGCACATAGGTAAATGTCAAGAGATAGTACAAGAACCATGTTCTCATACTGGCTAAAGATGCTGACACTCAGGTTTCATGAAGCCTTCATTGATTTTATCCCATCCTCGAGCATCATTAAATCAAGTCCAAACTCAAATCCCTCATCCCAGTTCCTCAAGTGAAATTTCAACTCATCTCATCATAACTGCAGTCGTGTATGTGAGGTGCAGATCATATTCTTAAGGTAGAGACTAAGCATGCAATATAGCACACAAATCTTTCAAACTAGAGAAATGTAAATAATTAAGTCCAAGACCCTAATGACTAAGGCTGGTTAACTCAAAATCTCAAGACCTCATAAACCAAGTGTTCTTGATCATCACTAGTCTTGTGTGAAAGTGAATTGTGTCAGGGATTAAACCAACTTATTAGTTAGTTTTTTTTTAGTTTTTTTTTCACAAAGGTTTTTTTTTGTTGACAAACAAAGGCAAAGAAGAAGTTTTTTTTCGTTAGAAAAGTTTTGCTTCTTTTTTTTTCAAGAGTTTTTTTTTGAAAAAGATAGGTAAATAAGAAAAGATTCTTTTTTTATTGAAAAAGTTTTTTTTATAGCAAAAGAGGATTTTTTTTGAAAAGTTTTTTTTCTTAGCAAATAAGGAAAAAGAGTTTTTTTTGTT
This sequence comes from Ottelia alismoides, assembly GCA_037367405.1. NCBI lineage: Eukaryota > Viridiplantae > Streptophyta > Magnoliopsida > Alismatales > Hydrocharitaceae > Ottelia > Ottelia alismoides. The sequence goes on from JAZKJV010005749.1 coordinate 252,818, forward strand.
TTACCCACCCCATAATTATTGTATAATATATACAAAAAATACGTGAAAGTACGAGCTATAGGTAAAGTATATATGTAATATATACACGCCCCCTATACTTAGCTTGTGCTATGTCCTCATGGCACTAGGTGACAAAAAGACATAGCTCGTACTAAGCGTAGGAAAGCTAAAATAATAAAAAGTATAGAAGTCGATCCGCCCCCCTATACTTAGGCTCTGGACAGCCTAAGTGTAGAAGAAGAGCAAAAATGGGGCGGACGAGGTCAAGAGGAGAAATGATGAGTAAATACACATGGCGGGCATCGGTCCCCCTATACTTAGGCTTTGGTCAGCCTAAGTATAGGACAAGAGTAAGTGTGAGAACCGATGTGATCTTGAGAATATACAAGGAAGGGAGAATGTACAAGAGTGATTGAATCTTCTAAGATGTTGAATCTGTATGCTGCATCTTCATGACGAGTAATATGATGTATCTGCTCTGTGCTCACTCTGTATGAAGTTGATGACCTCGACTTGGACTAACTGCTCTTTCGAATCAACAAAATGCTTCAACAGTTGTCCATTCACCACATGAGATTGTGCACCATCTGTGAGATCAACTATCTCTACACTTCCATTCTCGTGCACTTTCTTAACCACAAAGGGACCCGTCCATTTAGATTTGAGCTTCCCATTGAACATCTTCAACCTGGCATTGAACAACCATACCTTTTATCCAGGGACAAAGTCTTTGCACCTAATGTGCTGATCATGCCATCTCTTTACTTTGTCCTTATAAATCAAACTGTTGTCATATGCCCTGTTTCGGATTTCCACGAGCTCGTTCAAGTTCAAGTCTCGGCAAAGCTTCCCTAGGTGACAACTCCAATTGATCTTCTTAATTGCCCATTCAGATTTATGAATCAATTCTGCGGGCAAATGGCATGGCTTGCCATAGATCATTCTAAATGGTGAAGTACCCAATGGTGTCTTGTAGGCTGTCCTATAGGCCCACAGAACTTGGTCCAAAAGTTGAGACCAGTTCTTTCTATCGGGACGAACCAATTTCTGCAAAATATTATTCACCTCTCTGTTCGAAACCTCTGCCATGCCGTTGGATCGTGGGTGGTAAGGACTAGTAACTCTATGATCAAATCCATAGTCCTTAGCTAAAGATCTCATATCTCGATTCACAAAGTGGCTTCCCCCATCAGATATAAAAACTTTTGGCACCCCGAACCTAGCAATAATATGGTCTCTCACAAACTTACAGACAGTCTTGCTATCTGCGGTTCGGGTTGGGATAGCCTCCACCCACCTAGATAAATAATCAACCGCCAATAAAATGTACTCATGTCCTTGGCTGTTGGGAAAGGGACCCATAAAATCTATGCCCCATGCATCAAAAACATCACAAATAATCATCGGTTGCATGGGCATCTCATCTCTGTGTCCAACTGTCCCTCCCATCCTTTGACAGATCGGGTACGACCGTACAAAATCAATGACATCTCTAAACAAGGTTGGCCAATACAATCCACATTGAAGTACTTTGTGAGCGGTTCTCTTTCCCGAATGGTGTCCTCCAGCCTCAAGTGAATGACAATATGTGAGGACACTATGGTATTCCTCTTGAGGAATACACCTTCTCCAAACACAATCCGGTCCTTCGAAGAAAAGGAAAGGATCGTCCCAGTGGTATCTCCTCGAATCCGACTTCAGTCGATCAATGCTGCTCCTAGTCCAACCATGGGGAACCTGCTTGGAGACAAGATAGTTCACCATGTTGGCATACCACGGGAGGGAGTCAATAACACAAATTGACTCATCTGGGAAGGTCTCTCTAATCCGCTCATGATCAGGAGAATCCTTAAGTTCAATCCGAGAAAGGTGATCAGCCACAACATTCTTCACTCCAGGTTTATCTTTAATCTCCAAATCAAATTCCTGGAGGAGTAAAATCCACCTAAGAAGACGCGCCTTCGCGTCCTTCTTTTCCATTAAGTATCGAATGGCTGTGTGATCAGTATAAATTGTCACCTTAGAGCCCAAAATATACGATCTGAACTTCTCGAGGGCCCATACTACCGCGAGCATTTCCTTTTCAGTCACTGTATAATTTTTTTGTGTAGGATCTAAAACTTTGCTCGCATAGTGAATCGCAAACGGAATCCCCTCTCGTCGTTGTCCTAACACAGCTCCTATAGCGAAATCTGAAGCGTCAGTCATGATCTCAAAGGGGAGAGACCAGTCAGGAGCTTGTAGGATAGGCGAGGCACAAATCTTCCTCTTCAAGAGCTCAAAGGCCTCCAGACACCTGTGATCTACAACGAACTCTATGTCTTTCCCTAAGAGCTCAGTCAGTGGGCGGGCGATCTTTGAAAAATCTTGAATGAATCTCCTATAGAATCCAACATGCCCTAAGAATGACCGCACTGACTTCACGTTGGTAGGTGGATCGAGTTTCTTGATCACCTCCACCTTGGCAGGGTCAACCTCCATTCCCCTTTTGGAGATGACATGCCCCAACACGATACCCTCCGTCACCATAAAGTGACTCTTCTCCCAGGAGAGTACCAGATTCACCTCTCTACACCTCGTGAGGACTCGGTCCAAGTGCGCTAAACATGTATCAAAAGAATCACCATGGACCGAGAAGTCATCCATGAACACTTCCAGGAAATCTCCCACCATCTCGGCAAATATGGCTATCATGCACCGCTGAAATGTGCCCGGGGCATTGCAGAGCCCGAATGGCATGCGCCTGAAAGCATAAGTGCCGAATGGACATGTGAATGTGGTCTTTTCCTGGTCCTCAGGGTCTATGGCCACCTGGTTGTAGCCTGAGTACCCGTCAAGAAAACAGAAGAACTCTTTCCCTGCGATTCTCTCCAAGATCTGATCAATAAAAGGCAAGGGAAAGTGATCCTTCTTGGTCGCGGCATTCAGACGCCTGTAGTCGACACAGACGCGCCACGACGTGGGTACCCGTGTTGCGATCTCTACCCCCTCCTCGTTGGTGACCATCTGAATTCCCGATTTCTTCGGGACAACATGAAGTGGGGCCACCCACTTGGAGTCAGAAATAGGGTATATGAACCCTGCCTTGCACCATTTCTCAATTTCATTCTTCACTACTTCCCGTAGATTGGGGTTAAGTCTCCTCTGAAACTCACGGGAAGGTCTCACGTTATCCTCAGTAAAAATGTGGTGCGAGCAGAGAGCAGGGTTGATGCCCACGAGATCCGACACTGTCCAGCCTATTGCTTTGCGGTTCCTCTCTAAGACTTCTAACAACCTAGACTCCTGCTCTAAAGACAAGTCTGAGCTAATGATGACAGGATATCTCTCTTTGGGTCCCGCAAGAAAGGCGTACTTGAGTGTAGGAGGTAGTGATTTCAGTTCTGGCAATGTGGTATCATCAAGCAGATCTGGCTGAACTGAATCTGAATCTGGTTCCGTGCTGCATGAAGGTGGGCTAAGCTGAGTAGTACTCGCCACCAAATCAGAAGTATCGGGAGTCGGATCGTCAAAAGTATCCAAACAATCGGCAAAAGCCACGTCCGACTCGTCATCTATGTCCCATGATTGTTCCGAAGAGGATGGAACTGACAGATCCGGATGGATCTCTAAGTCATCATGAGAATAGGTTGATGAATCTCTAACAAGATCAGACAACACCTGGCAAACTGCCTCATGCACTATATCCTCTCCAGATAAAAGGGTCTCGCTCTGTCCTGAAGGAATCTGTCCCCAAATCCCAACTGTGCTAATCATACTGCAATCTGCCTCTGAAGATGAGTACTCTGTACTACTCTCTGAATCAGGTCGCTGACACTTGGTTTGCTTCATCTCAAAGTTCACTTCTCCACCTGGAGATCTGAACTTCATCATTCCCGTACCATAATCGAAAGCTGCGCCTGCGGTCCTAAGGAAGGGTCGCCGGAGAATGATCTGAGATTCTCTCCAATGATTGGGGGTCTCCATGTCCAAGACTGTGAAGTCCACCTGATAGTTCTGCCCCTCAATCAAGATAACGACGTTCTTCACTTCTCCCTTAGGTCTCTTCATTGAACGATCTGCGAATTGGAGTAAAGCTCTAGATTTGCGAAGTGGTCCCAACTCCAATTTCTGATATAATGCTAAGGGAAGTAAGTTGATCGAAGAACCGTTATCTAAGAGTGTGCGTGCAAACGCAATGTCGTCAATACGACTCTCCACATAGTGAGCACCCATGTCTCTCTTTTTCTTTGGCAAAGTCTGATTCTTGAGACAATAGGTTGTGGCTACCGATAAGACATGTGTCTTTATATTTCGGTTATCTTTCTTCCTGCTAACCCTTCTAGGTGTGCATCTCACCTTAAGGTATTTTTGGAAGGCAGGATGGTTAGCCACATATTCATCAAATGGCACCTTAACTGTGATGTTTTCTTTACAAAACCGTGCCATATCGGGGTCATCTTTCTGAATCTTTTTGATGCGCTTTCCTGCCGTAAGAGCACGGGGGAAAGGGATTGAAGCTAAGGAAACAGAGGATGAAGAATCTGAATCATGAACTGAAAAATCATTCTTTGCATTAACGGAAACAGAGTTCTTCATAAAAGAATTTTTTTGATGCAACATGGACTCGAAATCAAAACTATCTACTACAGGTTGTGGAATAGAAGCTGGAGTGGTATCCGCCACAACCGGAGATGCAAGGTCCTCCGTAGAAGAATATCCATGCTGACGATGCTGCGTACGTGCTCTCCTCCTCCTCTCGGCTCCCTGAGTAGAAATCCTCGAATGATGCTGATGGGGCTCTGAGATATGATGCCTCTCCTCCTCGTCCTCTGAAGACTCCTTAGGTAGAGCTCCAGAGATGCCCCTCCTCGTGTCCCTCGCCCGGTCAGGTACTACCACGGTCCTTCCGCTCCTGAGTGACATGTGGTTAGCCTCGTCACACGAAAGAATCTCATGTTCAGATTTAGGAGATGCTGAATAGTATACCTGACCAAAGTGCTGCTGAGAACTAGAACGGTTCAGGCTATTGGGGTTAGCCTGAACTTGGGCTGGGATCGAGGTAGAGGGTGCAGTCTGCTCGTCTCGCCATCTGGACAGGCGGTTGACATCCACCCGTAAGTCCTGAACCTCGTTCCTGTAGGAACGTAGCTCGTCGAGTATCTGCTGCTGAATATCCACGGGACTAGACGATGAAGGAAGTGGATAAGACTGAGAAGAAGAACGGGAAGACTGGCCCTGCTGGCCAGTGTACTGCCTCTGCTGCTGCTGCTGCTGGGGTTGCGGGCCCTGCTGGCCCGTCTGGTAATGGCCCTGTCGGCCATACTGCTGGTACTGCTGCCTCTGCTGCTGGGGTGGATGGAATCCAGGGCTCTGCTGGGACGGTGGTGGTGCGGAGGTAAATGCGGTGTTGTGAAAGGTCGGGGGATGCTGATAGGTCTGTCGGTCTCCCGTACTTCCCTGCCTGGCAGGGTCTTGAGTATACCATATCCCATTCACCTCCCAAACTGATGGAGGCTCCTCCTGGACTGTCTCTACTGCTGGAGGTGGCTGCTGGAAAGAGTGGGTGTAGGATTGGTCCTGCTCCCACGGCTGGGGTTGCCCTGACACCAACTGCTCCTGAACATGGTGAACTCGGTATACGGGAGCAGAGGGTGCAGTCACGGCGGGTATCCTTATCTTAGATACCTTCTCAGTCAACTCCTCCATCTGTTTTGGAAGTTTGGAGATGCTCCGATCTAACTCATCAATCCTCCTGTCGATCTTCTCGACTACTGTAAGCTTGTCAGCAAGGAGTCCCATGCTAGGGATCACGTCCTGAGAGAGATCAACTACAGCTGCTTTTCCCCCTCCATATGAAAGTGAACTGGGGGATGGTGTATAGGCCCTGCTGGCCATCTGTGAGCGGCTAGTTTCAGCCATCTGCTCGAATACCCTCCAGACGGTATCCGCTCCTCGTGATGTATAGCTGCCTCCACAGGCAGCGCTCACTAAACCCTGCATCTCAGGGTTGAGACCAGTGAAAAATGATTGGACCAAGATGTTATCATTTAGTCCATGACAGGGACACTTCTGCAGGATGTCCTTGAATCTTTCCCAAGCATCACAAAAAGCTTCATGGGGTAATTGGGAAAAACTCGTAATGCGCGTCCTCATCATGTTAGTTCTACTCAAAGGGTAGAACTTCTTCAAAAACAGGTCCTTGAACTGGGCATATGTGGTGACGACGATCCCAAGATTCTTTACCCAGTAATCAGCTTTTCCACCCAAGGCAAATGGAAGGGCTTTGAGCCTAATATAATCCTGGCTAACATTTTGATGTTTGAGGTTAGCGCAGATGAGCTCAAAGTCCCTTAGGAATGCATATGGTCCCTCAGAAGCATTCCCATCGAAGTGTGGCAACAGGTTCAGAAAATGTGGCTTCAATTCAAAATCAACCTCGGGCTCGGCCGGACTCAAGTAGTTATGAATCTGATATTGTCCGGGGTTGTATGGCGCATCCATTGGTAGTTGGACCCCAACATTTAGCTGTCCCAACTGAGCTCTCAATAATGCTTGTTGCTTCTCAGATGCAGCCAATCGGGCTAGTATACTTCTCATCGGGTCTTCATGGTTCTCTTCTTCCTCTTCTTTCTTCTTTGGAGGCATTTTACTCGTGTCTTCTATATGGCTTGAATCAGCAATGTGTTCTTTATTAGAAGAGGATTTATGAATCACGATATTCTCACCAAGGCGATGGTCTTCCTCGGTGAGGTGGGAAGAGAGAAAGGGAATGGTTTGAGAGTAACCATCCCGAGAATGAGTGATCCTGGGCTCAAGAGGGTCATGAGTCCAGGTTGATCCAAGTTGCGCTTGGACCTTTGAAGACGTACTTTTTGAAGGGTTCAATGAGAGATTCGCAAAGTCCGAATAAATATCCCCCAATCAGTCATCTTCGATGTCAAAAGAACCGATTAGAACACGATGTTCAATGAGGCGCTAGTTATACGGTGCACGTAAATGTGCGGAGAGATTTCACACAATTCAAACGCAATTCAAACCCCCAATTTCACCAACTCAACACGTGATGGCCGTAAGAGTTCGGCCGATTTATCTGGTCAATTTTAGTTGGCGATAATACAATCTTGGAAAGATTAACGAGCTGTTAGGTGCCCATATTTTCCTACAGACTGACCCGGTTCTTACGACTAGTTTGACCTACTTTCAGCCAGTATAGGAGTAAGTACGGACCGTATAAAAACGACTACCCGTTCCTTGAGGACTAAGGCATCCTCTAAACCTCCCACTCTGCTAAGGAAGTCCGGAACGTTTACTAGCTACCCGTAAATCCTCACTGAAAAGTAGCTAATCGCCTAAAAAGAAAGAACCAGTAGTAAGTAAGAAATCCAGACTTGGCTCTATCCTAGGGTCGTCTCTCTCTCACTTGCAATTAAAACAAACAATGAGGGCTTTATGCACCCGAGAACAAGGGTTCTTTTTATTCCAATTAATTAGATCGACCTGCTCAATTCAGTCCCAATTTTAGAGTTAGATTATCACTTGAAATTTATGTGAACACACAAGCACGTCTACTGTTCAGTCCCAATTTCCTTTTAACCTTAAGTTGTAAAACAAGAGGGGAATCGTAAATCAGAATGTAAACGAGAAACTATGATGCATGCTCAGAAGAAGGTATACTTATAGTGAATCCCAGCACTCTTCATGCGTTTATGCAGAACAGAATTTATAAATATTACACTAAATGCATGCAGATCGAGAAAACCGCACCTAAACAATATACTATTAGCGGGGAAGAATTGATTGAATTTGAGCTAAGTAGTACGTGTCTATGTGCGTCTCATTATGAATCTTATAAGATATGTGAATCTTCTAAGATAAGTGTGGCCTAAATTACGATGGGCACAAACAAATTTGATTCTAAACTACCGTGTGCCTAATCCTTAATTTTCGCCACTCAAGTCAAGCCCCAACCTCGCCGGAGAGTGAAACAGGCTCGACACACCACAAATAATGTCCAAGTCTTTTTACATGCGCGAGCTCTCAAACAAGAGCCGCTAGAAATGAGCAACTACCTAAATAATTACAATAATTTACAAAATTCTCTCAAAAATAAATTGCTTTATCCTCGCACTTCAGCAGTCGGCGCTCCTCGCGTCCGTCGACCTCCGATGCACTCCAAGTCCACCGGGCCCTTCTTCTTCCTCCCTGGGTCACGATGGAAGAACCCAAAGGGGAGGCTCGACGGTGGCGGCGAAAGGGCGGCTCGGCCACGCGCAGCCGCGCGCGGGAGTAGGCGACCGACGGGGGGGGCCACGCGGCGGAGGCAGGGGGGAGGTATGGACTGACGTTGGGCGGCGGGCGGCGTTGAACGAGGCTCGGCGGAAGGGAGCTGCCAGCGAGGTGGTCGGCCGCGGGGGCGCGGCTGCGATCACCGCAGAGGGGGGCGAAGGAGGCGGAGAAGGCGGGGGCGCCGCGGCTGGACGAAGCCGCTGGTGGTGGCGGCGGAGAGCCACCGGCGTGGTGGCCGTGTGATGGTGGGGGAGGGCGCCGGCAGCGGGGCTGCAGCTTCTTCCCTTCCGTATCTTTTTTTTTTGTTTTTTTTTGTTTTTTTATTTTTTTTATCTTTTACTGCTGTGTTTTTTTTAGATTTTAAATTTTTTTATATTTTCAAACAGGAAATAAATGTGTACAAAAAGGGGAGAAAAGGAAACAAAAGAAGAGGGAAATGATGATGGTGATGATGATTCAAATGAAGGATTTTGGGGGTTGAATTTGATGTGATATATATATATATATAAATGCAAAACTAACAAGGTGATAAAAAATGAGACGAAAAAAATTACCTACGATGAACGCGGGTGCCTATGGAGTGCTCACGTGAGCACGATCTTCGCTCAAATCGCCGGCGTGCGATGAGCTTGAGCAGCGCGCGGTTGCGGCTGCGATGTTGGCCAAAAAGCCAACGGATCACACCGGAGAGAGGGCCGTCGTCGCTCGACCGCGGTTGCGTCGCTGTCATCGATTCAACTCAGGGAACTAGGCTCTCCTCACATAAAGATGGATCAAAGGCAAAATTGAGGAGAATGAGAGGTATATAAAGATGATGGGATGAGAGGTTATTAAAGTGGTGGGGTTGAATGGGAGGTTGTATTATTAATGGAGTTGAATGGGAAGTTGGGAAAAAAAATAATGGAATAATGGAGTTGAATTGGTGGTTATTGTAGAGAATGTAAAATCAAATAATAAAATAAAGTCGGCTACTTTAATTACAATAAAATAAAAAAGAAGAGAAATGGTGGAGAATTTACAAGGGAAGACAAACAACATGTACACATTTTTTCTTTACTTTTCTAATATGTAATTTTTTTTATCTTTTTAATAAGAGATATTTACAACAGAAAAATATAATAAAATAGTATAATTAAAATACAACACAAGTATGATTTTTTTGTATTTTTAATAATTAAGAAAGATACAATAAAAATTAAAGAAAGAATGCGTATATACATGGTATACAATGTACATCTAGGTCCCAAAACCCAACTTTTGCAAACGAGCTCCAATTTTAATGAAACCACTTCCGTTGGATAGATAATTTTCTAACTTGAACTTTAAAAGTGAGTTTGGTGAATTTGAAGTTCATACGGAGCGGGAATTTAGCTTGGAAGTTGGTCTTTACGGCTTTTTCCCATTGGGATCTAGGAGCATTTATTTGAGATATAATTTGTTTTGTATTTTTGTATTTTTATGTACATTATTATGAACAAGTTAGAGAAAGAATTAGCCAAAAAGGAGTTGAAATGAAATTATTAAAAATACATGAAGTTTTTGGGTTATTTACAAGTATAAAACTCCTTTATTTTTGCGGCTTTTTAGTGTTGATTTATTTTATACAATTTAATATATAATAATTAGTGTGTTTTATTTACAAGAGTCATTTTGTTAATTTATTGATTTTATGGACATTTTTATGGGATTTTACTCGGGGATTTTGCTAAGATCAAGATATTGTGATGATGAATCACAGATTCATCAGTGTCTACCTGATCTGTGTGCCTCCTCTTGTTGTACAGGTTCATCTAAGGATGGGCTGGGAGAGTGGTCTTGAGCACGGTTAACTCATCTAAACGATGGTTAACCCGCTCCATCTTTATCCTGTGTGAAGTCTGGAGCGTGCTCAACATGTCCATGATCTGATTCAATTCCAGGGCCTACGAAAACATCTCAGACTCAGTGTGGTGACCATGGCTGTCTACTCTCTCCTGCCTAGCTGTGTGCTTCTGTGGTACGTACGACTAGGGAGATCTCTGTGGTGTGTAAGAAGATTGTTGTTGCTGCTAGTAATGATGTGGATGTGAATGTGTAGCAGGGTACTGAAAAGAATGTTGTCTCTGATATACATGCTGGTGAGACTACTACTGTGTGTAGTGCTGTCAGTGTTGGAAATGTGGACGTCCATGCTGCGGATGATTGTACTGTTGCTGCTAGTGTACGCTCTGAGGAGTAAAGTGTGGTGAAGGCTGAATAGGAGCGTATCATATCCCATTTATCTCAAGAGTGGCATGAGAGTCAACATCAATATCTCCAGGGCTGGAGATATGGCTCGAATCGGCATTGGACGAATCCTCATGCCAATCAATCTGCGGAGTCTCAGTAGGTTGAACTAGCTCGCTCTGAACAAATTTTATTTGACGAGTAGAAGGAGCGGGTAAAGATCTCCGAACAGGTTGAGAAGTGGAAGAAGGAGTTCACGACTGCTGGTACTGAAGCTGCAAATCGGTCACCTTCTTCGTCAGATCGCTCAACTGCTGGGGAAGTGATGAGAGTTTCTCCAACTCTCGCAGTGGCTGCAAATCCTGAACTTGCTTCTGAATCCCGTTGACTAATGTCACCTTCTCACTAATAAATCCCATGTCAGTGAAGGATATGGTGAGATCCTCAAGCGCATCACGGAAGCGTGAGCGTCGTATCGAATACGACGAGGAGCGACTAGTCAGACTAGTTGCTCGATGCAGCAGAATTTAAAAAAATTTATACGACGAAACCACATGATCCAAGAACACTTCTCGAATCGTTTCGTCTAAACCACAAACAAGTAATAGGATTACCTCTTGAAGCGTGGTTGCGATCGAGTCTCTAAACAAAGAGACCTCATGTCTCAAGTCCGATCCGAAGGAGGAGACGCTTGCGAGCGCGGGGATGAACCACGTGCTTCTCGCAATCCATGTTGATGATCCAAGCGGTGGATCTCCTGATCTCGACACACGAGATCCGACGTCTTCTTCACGAGCGAGGCGCACCGAAGGAGACGAAGATCCACAAGCAGAAGAACGGGCAGCATAACGACGATGCCGCGGTGATGGGGAACCTCTCCATGGTATCCATGGTGGACGGCCATGAGAGGGATAAAGAGGGCTGACCTCTAGAGAGAAAGAGAGAGAGAGAGAGAGAGAGAGAGAGATGCTTCTCAAGCATTGTGTGTAAAAAGAGAGCATGGGTATGCCTCTCTATTTATAGGGTTTTGGGATCCATGGATCTCAATCCATGGGACATATAAAATCAATGGATGAGATTGTTTTATGTCAATCCAATGGTCAAGATTGTTGTTGGTAAAAACCAACAAATTTATGTTAAAATATATTTGACAAAATCAAATATAAATTAGTCCTAAATCAAACCAATAAATAAGGAGAGAATACATACATGGAGATCACAATTCCATGTATAACATGGTGGACGACCACCCATTCCAAATAGGGCATGGGTGCCGCCCACCCCATTCCTAATGGAGGGCAATCTCATGATAATTCATGAGATTGCATATCTCCATGGAAATTCTCTCTTTATTTATTTCCAACAACTTTTGTTGGGTTTTATTCTTCAAAAATAATTCACAATTATATTTGAGAATATTGCAATCTTGCCATGGAAAAATTGTGAATCATATTCACAACCCAAAACAACATGTAATTTACATTGTCAATTAATTACACAATGTGTATCTAATACACATAATAATTAATCAACACATATAAATTATAATTAGCTCTCTCTAATACATTATAAATCACATTTATAATATATTATGAATAATTGGATATTACTATCCACATTATTCTTATCCATAATAATTAAATCACATTTAATTATATTGGATAACTTATTCTCATGTGCTCAAATAATATGAATCACATTCATATTATTTACATCTTTGATAATCAAATCACATTTAATTATCTAAGACAACTCTCCTTATAATATGAATCAAATTCATATTATTCATGATAATTAAATCACATTTAATTATCCTTTTTCTCAATGCTCGGATACATATATCAACAATAGAATTATCCATGAATTCTTTCAAGGATAATGCACTTTTCTCCGCGAATACTTGGAGATAAGGACAGGGTGATTGTATTGTTCCACGTATAGTGACATGGATATTGAGATCACATCTCAAATCCAGATCTCGGGCCTCCCATAGATGCTTGATTAAATCAAGACCGCAAATCTAATCTTCTCATTGAATCTGAATCACATTCAGATTAATGTCCAACATTTGGACTAAGATCACATTACTTCTCTACTAGGAGGAGTCACTAAAATCCAGACCCGTTTCATCACTCCCTAGGAATGGAAGCGTCATGGTTATACAACCGTTTATGATCACATCACCCTCAGGCATTCCCAATACCTGTACATCCTGCATATCTGGAAGACTCAGAATAAACCCGAAGTATTGGATCAACTTTATACTGTCTACTTCATGGTTTTATCAGTAAGATTTCTCATTCGATCATTGGGAGTCGGTATTGATCATATACTTTCCAAAAGCATATATCATACCTAGGTTTTGATCATATACTTTCCAAAAGTATATATCAAACCAACAAATTCAGTCAAGCTTCCAAAGCGAGACGACCGTGCGCACGGAATTTGATTCTTCCCAATATCTCATGAGTGAGCTCATGTCTTCCGGTTCAGTAGTGAACCTGTATGATCCCTTTGAGAGATCATATTACTCATATGCCCTTATATGCACACCAGGGTGCCGGTGTATAGACCTTGATTAGGTCATCAACCTATTGGTCTGCCAAATGTACATACTCAGACATATAGTAACACATCTATCTCCGGTCAGAGGATGTGTGCCTATATCATGACAGCATATGATATAGGACTTTGGTTATCTCGATCTCGTTAAGTCAACTCTTTGACCTAACTAATCTGACACCTCCGAATCTCTATTCCTATGTAGAGGACCTGCATCAAGAAGTCGGTCAGATATCAACCTAACTGAGAAAGGATTGCCATCTCCTACTCAGGCTGGAGATCATCTCTTAATAATCATTTGACGGTGCTTGATGAGTCCTCAATCTAACTCATTAGATATTCATCTAAGCACCAGCCTCTATGATTCAATAATTGAATCAACAGCTGTATGATTAATAAGATGGCCATGGCACATAACCCTAATTGTACTAAGGGACCTATTATGCAAACTATGTATTCTTCATTTCAGATTAAGGAGTGAATTGCAATAACATTTATTGCATAATGGCTCACCGTGGGCTCGCATTTCCAACAATCTCCCACTAGCCCAAAGAGCCATTAATGGGCTAATCATTTAAACCCACACTCATGTGACAATCATAGGCTATTTAGAAAATAGCTAGGTAAGCTGATCAGTCACTCTGTTCCCAAGAGACTACGCCAAGTCCTTTTACGTTACTTGCATATCTCCTAGTAACAGTGCTCGCATCCAATGCGAATGTTGCATCTCATGCAACCGATACTCAATTTTGGTTGTTATAGTATCCTTGACACTACATCTTATTAATTATCATAACCAGTATTCCCATAATCCTTTTAGAATACCTTCATTCCTGGAGATCTCTATCTCCTAAGGTATCTACAGTCAAGACCCTACAACATCTTAAGCTTTTGAAGATAAGACTTTGAGATCACTATCTCTAAGTTTCATCATCTTTGAAGATATTATTATTACTGCAATTAAGTGTTTTATTTCCATAGTAGGATTAGTAGCAGTTTACTACTCCCACTGCATGGTAGACATCTGGTTCTTCTACACATCTAGCATACATTCAGCTTCTCATAACTGATGCACAAGTGCAAGCAGTTCTAGCATTCACTTCCTCAACTCTTTGAGGTGTTATCCCTTTAGACAGGTCACTACCACATCTTAAGGGAAGGAAGCTTTTCTTGGAATTTTCCAGGAAATGGAATAAGTCCAAAGTGTACTACTAATGCGATGGTCCCAATACCCTCTTCTCTTTGCTTCTGAATGACTTCAGAATTAAGATCTAAGAGGTATCCTTGAAATCGTATCTCAAGGTATGGAACAACCAAATTATAAAACACTTATTATTATTCTTATATCATTCTAAATGATTAGAATAATATCTACATTTAGCACGATGAACACAATGGCACTCCCACTAAGCTTCACATGGTTCATCAAGATTTTATCTGAAATCACAACATTTATGATTTCATCAAATCTTATGTTCCAACTACAAGAAACTTATTGGAGTTCAAAGATGGAGTTCTTCAGCTAGCACACCTTGCTTTCCTCAACCATGAAGCCCTGGGGCTACTTCATATGAATATCCTCAGAGAGGTATTCATAGAGGGATGCAATCTTGACTCACACCATGAAGATGCCATAGATAAGTTGTGTAGCTATAGTTAGCAATATTCTGATGGGTTAAAGCAAGGTCACTGGAGAGTAAGTCTTATCGCAAGCGATGCCTTCTCTTTGGTGTGTAGCTCATGGCTACGAACCGTGCTTTGAAGGTCTATACCTTCTCATCAGGTTCCCTCTTTCTTTTGAAGATCCATTTACACCTTAATGGGTCTGACCCATATAGGTGGATCCTCGAGGGTCCATATACAACACTTGTATATGAAGTCTACATTAGACTTTTATTGCTAACATCCATCTTTCCATGTCATGATCCGCAGGAGCTTCATCACATGAAGTCCGATCATTTTCAGATTTAAATGACATATGGAATTCGTCCTCAAACTTATTTGAAGAGGTATTAATGTTTCATCTTTAATTTTCTATTTTAGTTTCCGATTTCAGGAGCCTCATTATCTTCTCAAGATTAAATGAGTTCCTTTACTTCATTTTCATCTTGATTCTCAAGAGAGTCATCCTCTAAGAATCACATTCTCAGAGATGAGATCCTTTAAGAATCTCAAGGTCGTAAAGTAGGTATACAATACCATCCTTTATTTTCCTAATGAAGTAGCACTCTCTAGTGCTAGATTCCAGCTTACATGCATGGAACCTTATTAAGTATATAATGTAGTCTCTACTACATATATACCTTGGAAACTAAGTGATAATTATGCTAGGATTATTCATTGATTAAATCATGTCACATATGATCAATTGTATCTTTCTACAACTCCATTGAGTTAAGGTTTATTAGGAGGATTGAGATAGAAATGATATTCATATCTCCATAAGGTATTTCTTGAATTCATCTAATAGGTACATGCTACCTTGGTTAGATCAAATTCATTTTATCTTCCTTCAAACTTTGGTTCTAAACCAAAATTGTGAAATCTTTGAACATTTCAAAGTTTTCTAAGTGAAGAAAAGAAATCTCATATCAAATAATCACTAATAGATATCATATATCCATAATGTTTATTCTGATATAGATGATTCACATACATTACTATGTATGAGATCTTGAATACCTTAATCTTACACCTTTCCCAAGGAAGGGTGTATTGGACATTTTTACTTTGAATACAATATTCACAAGTATGTGAGATTTGAATCTTTAGACAATCTAAAGTTTCATGTCTTACCAGTCCATTGATTTCATCAACAGACATATGTCCAAAATTTGATGCCAGATCATTGTCAAATGATCTTTATCCTCCTATTGATCTTTTAAAGGTTTAATTTTCAGTATTAGAAATCTTAATGAACCATTCATTAATTTCTAATTTAGTGGAGTCCACTAGATGTAAGATTACTATCTGAAATATCTCCATCATAACCTTTTATGATAGGTCCATTCCAGATTTCATGTTTATTCCCAACATTTAGAAATAAATAATGAGTGTATTCTAATATCTAGGTCATAGAGACATTCTCTAAGACTAAGGGCTCCCACTGAAAATATGAAGTCTATTGATCTCATGGAAATTGTTGCAACATTTGCATCACTTTCAACATGGATGACCAATAAACCTTAAGATCAAATTTCTAATACATATGCAACTAATTGCAAGTGTGATTAGAAGATTGAGATACAATCATTAGACTTTATATTATCAAATAAGTAAGTCAATTTCAATGATTATATATAGATTTTTCTGATGTACTATCCGATTCCTTTTCTAAGGATTCTAGATAGATTTGATAGTCATACTATCAACACATCAACTTATTGCAGTATTGGCATTCATTCAACTCTTTGGATGGAAGCAACAGAAGTACAATCAACTCTTTGACTATACTTCTTACTTGACTTCAACTCATGCTTCCACTGCGCTCCCTTTATCTCTAAGCAACCATTGCTCAAGACTAAAGGATCTCTTATCTTAAAATCAAAAATTTCAATATAAGAGTATTTCAACACTTATACATGCTTCATTAAATTCATACAATATGAACATTATGAAGCTTCATGAATGACTAGAGTAAAGATAGTAGAATGATGACACTCATCACCTACATCCATCTAAACTCTTAAAGCATAGGTTCAGGTAGGTACTCAAATAATTTGAATACATTATCTCTAATAGAGCTACCATTCTACATGATGTAGAGAACCATGTCATTCATGATTAAATGTCAAGAGCACATATGTATGCCAGAATATCTTTATCATGAATCATATTCACATAATTAATTCTTCCAAGGGAAATAATAACTCTATTCATAATAGAGTGGTTTAATTGGATATAATTAACTCAATCATATTAAATTAATTATCAATCCAATTTAATCAATCAAACTTGATTGCTATACTTGAATATATATATGGTATTATTGTCAAAGTACGTATTAATTCGTATTTTAATAATTAGAAAAATACATCTTAGTCCCTCGGACATTATCTCGGCCCTACCCGCTGTCATGTCCAGTACCGGCGGGAGTGGGACGGACCGCATACGTTGCAACCCGCTACCCCAGCGATCCCCGACTAGACACCATATCCGCCTCGGGAAAGGATAATGCCAAATTGATTAATTTGTACTTGAGATGATCATCGGTTCTTCAACCGAAATTATACCATATAGTAATCAAAACAATTTTTGATTATAAGGAGATTTGCTAGACAAATTCCCAATCCTATTCAAGCAAGAGTTTGATGATTGTGATTTCAATTATGATTTAGATCAAATCTAATCAATTAATTGATTGGGGCCAAGCCAATTAAGGAAATAATAATTCTCTAATATTTCACAAATATTTTTCATAATTATTTCTCGAAATTAACAATTAATTTCATTTATTGAAAATCACATGAATCTTGATTAGGAAAGTAATTTCAGCAGTGACCCCTACTTACTAAAATTAGCATATCTCAATCAATTTAAATCCAAATTAAGCAAAGTAAGTTTCCATAGTTTCCTAACTTGATTTACAACAGAACTTATGTGTTTTGCACGCATTTCGAGGCGTCTCTAAACAGTAATTAACTCCTTAATTATGTTAAGATTCGCAGTTCCCGTAACAGTGAATACATGTTCATTAAAACTACCATATCTAGAGCATACGAAATCTGATTTACGCAAACTCAGATCCTATGGTTTACTTATTTAATGGAGAACAAAATCCAAGTATTAAATTCGTGTTTAAACAATTTAAACAGTGCCGAATTTATTTACTAAACAGATCTGCGAAATCAAATGTGATAAAAACTTTCGCAACCTTAACGAACCCAAGTCGTCCTCGGTTAGAGAATCACTATTCGAAACCATCAACCTGGCTCTGATACCACTTGAAGGATATGGTGAGATCCTCAAGCGCATCACGGAAGCGTGAGCGTCGTATCGAATACGACGAGGAGCGACTAATCGGACTAGTTGCTCGATGCAGCGGAATTTAAAAATTTTTATACGACGAAACCACATGATCCAAGAACACTTCTCGAATCATTTCGTCTAAACCACAAACAAGTAATAGGATTACCTCTTGAAGCGTGGTTGCGATCGAGTCTCTAAACGAAGAGACCTCCTGTCTCAAGTCCGATCCGACGGAGGAGACGCTTGCGAGCACGGGGATGAACCGCGTGCTTCTCGCAATCCATGCTGATGATCCAAGCGGTGGATCTCCTGATCTCAACACACGAGATCCGACGTCTTCTTCATGAGCGAGGCACACCGAAGGAGACGGAGATCCACGAGCAGAAGAACGGGCAGCATAACGACGATACCGCGGTGATGGAGAACCTCTCCATGGTATCCATGGTGGACGGCCATGAGAGGGATAAAGAGGGCAGACCTCTAGAGAGAAAGAGAGAGAGAGAGAGAGAGAGAGATGCTTCTCAAGCATTGTGTGTAAAAAGAGAGCATGGGTATGCCTCTCTATTTATAGGGTTTTGGGATCCATGGATCTCAATCCATGGGACATATAAAATCAATGGATGAGATTGTTTTATGTCAATCCAATGGTCAAGATTGTTGTTGGTAAAACCAACAAATTTAGGTTAAAATATATTTGACAAAATCAAATATAAATTAGTCCTAAATCAAACCAATAAATAAGGAGAGAATACATACATGGAGATCACAATTCCATGTATAACATGGTGGACGGCCACCCATTCCAAATAGGGCATGGGTGCCGCCCACCCCATTCCTAATGGAGGGCAATCTCATGATAATTCATGAGATCGCATATCTCCATGGAAATTTTCTCTTTATTTATTTCCAACAACTTTTGTTGGGTTTTATTCTTCAAAAATAATTCACAATTATGTTTGAGAATATTGCAATCTTGCCATGGAAAAATTGTGAATCATATTCACAACCCAAAACAACATATAATTTACATTGTCAATTAATTACACAATGTGTATCTAATACACATAATAATTAATCAACACATATAAATTATAATTATCTCTCTCTAATACATTATAAATCACATTTATAATATATTATGAATAATTGGATATTACTATCCACATTATTCTTATCCATAATAATTAAATCACATTTAATTATATTGGATAACTTATTCTCATGTGCTCAAATAATATGAATCACATTCATATTATTTACATCTTTGATAATCAAATCACATTTAATTATCTAAGACAACTCTCCTTATAATATGAATCAAATTCATATTATTCATGATAATTAAATCACATTTAATTATCCTTTTTCTCAATGCTCGGATACATATATCAACAATAGAATTATCCATGAACTCTTTCAAGGATAATGCGCTTTTCTCCGTGAATACTTGGAGATAAGGAAAGGGAGATTGTATTGTTCCACGTATAGTGACATGGATATTGAGATCACATCTCAAATCCAGATCTCGGGCCTCCCATAGATGCTTGATTAAATCAAGACCGCAAATCTAATCTTCTCATTGAATCTGAATCACATTCAGATTAATGTCCAACATTTGGACTAAGATCACATTACTTCTCTACTAAGAGGAATTACTAAAATACAGACCCGTTTCATCACTCCCTTGGAATGGAAGCGTCATGGTTATACAACCGTTTTTGGCCTTAAAAACCCTAGTAAATGCGTGTAAATAGGCTTAATATAGGCATTTTAGCATTCATGCATATGTGTGTAAATATTGTATAAAATGCGATTTTTAAAGCCAAAATTATAGAATAAAGAAAAGAAAATAAAAAGAATAAAATATTGTAAATATTTTATGACCCGAAACCCCGAGACCTAGGCATCTTGATGAATAGGTCGACAAGGAATAAAGTAGGGGGAGATAAGGGCCAAAAATACCAATAAAATTCCTTTTATTTTATTCATTCTTTATTCATTTTGGGACCTATTTTTGGTTCCACTTTTTATACATCAAATTAAGAAACTTTGTATATGAAAGTTGTAGATAATTTTATAAAGAAAAATACAAAATTGATTTCACAGAAAAATAATACACAGATAAAAAGTTATGGTCTGAATAAAAATCCAGAAGCCCAACTTCCCAGACCCGTATCTCACAAATAAAAACTCCAAATGCAGCGTACTCCCCTTTAATTATATATAGAAGAAAATAAGCTATTTAATGGCGGTGGTTTCGCAGTTGGCGGAGCTACGGTTTGAAAGTTGAGTTTTGGACTCCCATTGTACCTTGTACATATTAAAATATTCAATTTATTATTTATTTATTATTTTTACAATTTTATATTTTTATAATGTTGTAAATAATACTTATAATATTAATGTACATTAAAATAAGAATGAAAACCTAAATAAAAATAAAAATAAAATACTTAAAAATAAAATACATAGATACATTACCTGTACATATACCTATACAAAACATATTTGTATTTTATTAAATATACAAAACATATCAGAAAAATAAAATAAAAACATATTTCTGCATATAAAAGTATTTTATAATATTATAAAATAAGAAATAAAAATAATAAAATTAAAATCACAAAATAAAAATAAAGGAATAAAATATGTAGATAATATACCTATATAGGGGTATAATAGCAACTTGTAAAAATATACTTCATAAAAATAAATAAAAATCATAATAAAATAATTTATAAAAAAATAAACATTTTTCATTTTATAATTAAAAATCAATAAAATCGTTATCTAATTTTTATATATTTTAGAAATCTTTTTCACCAGGTTTTTCCTGGTTGGTCCACGTGGACCAACCAGGGGGCTAGGAGAGTTGACCTCGGTCAACTCTCTGCCCAACACCTGGGCTGTTGTCAGACTGTATTTTTCTTGGACTTCGCGGATTTTTGGAGGTCGATTCTTTCATCATTTGAGGTCGGTCTCTTCACGAGATATGTTCCCCTACCATCCAGCTACCACGCCCAGCCATTGGTTTGGCGTTTGAATCGAAGCTTCACCCGTGACACGCCCTCGAAGTTCGCTCCAGAGCCATGTTTCAAAATAGCCCTTCCAACTCCATTGTCACATTGAACCTCTTTTGACCAAGCTTCTCCCCCTCTGACTTGCGCCCTGGACCGGCGAGGGTGACAGCCAAGCCTCCGGCCAGGTGGAGCGGTGCTAGGCGAGGTCAAGGAGTGTTCCAACCCCCCATCTCCGGCGAGAGGCCGTGAGGTCTATATCTCGCAGTTTCACACTGCTCGAGGTCATGTTTTTTTTCTTCCTTTTCTTGCTGATTAGTAGCTACTAGTTTAGTTGTTAAGTTGCGCTTTCAGTTTGTTGTTTAAGGGAATAGTTAGCTTAGATCCCATCTCGAACTCCTCGCCGGAGCTAAGAAGCTCCGGCAACCACCATTTTAGCCAACCATTCACGCCATCACTCGCCAAACTATCGCCCACAAATACATGGATTTTGCATTTTTTGTGTTGCTGCGTTTTTGTCTGTCCCTTGCAGGACCCAGGAGAGGCTTCCGCGCCTCGACTTCTTGCCCGAGATCAGCCCCAGGTCAGCGGAAACTTCATCGAGCGGCTGGGGGTCAATCGTCGGCCCTCAGACCCATCTGAGCCACCTGGACGTTGCGGGGGAGCCGCAGGAGCACGCACGGGCCTTTTGGGAGCTTCACCACGCCGCGGGGAAGGAAGATCGGGGCGGGGGTATCTCGCTCCGGCGAGGTAACCCTCCTGTTCTTCCAACGCCGCCGATTGTCGTCCGATCACAGTGGTGCTCCAGACTAAACCTCAACCGTCAGATCAAGTGTGCCTGGACCGTCCATCGCGAACCGATCATCTAATCCTGGCCGCTATCTCCCAAGGGGTATCGGCGCGCGAGAGCTTACCACGTGTCTAAGTGGGATCAAACCCATCGTCTGATCTGCGCCTTAGGCGGGTATTTTGCACATTCTTCCCGCCGATTTCTGTAATACTTTATTAAGTACTGAAACATTCCTTGGCCATTGTTATATTTTGGAATTATTGCGCTCAGACCCCCCAGCTTTCCCCTATTTACATAAGGGTCCTCGCTAGGTCGCGTGAGCCTCACGTGGGCCTTGGTGTTTTTGCACGCAGACCCTTGCGGGTACTGGAATTCATTTTTGGTCCATAAAAGTGTTTATTGCATTAGATATTTTGTGCGCGAATTGTAAAGAGACCCTCGGATTTCTTGAGTATTTCAAAAACGCCCCTGCAGTTATGTATTTTCCTTTTGTTGCTTGTACTTTTTGCATGTGCCTATAAAACCCCTAAAATTCTACAAAAATTAACTTAAGTCTCTGTTGCATCATAGATTCATGGCTTATTTTTACTTTTTATAATTATTGCATTTTAATATTTATTAAAAATCAAAAATAGTCATTTTATGCACTGTCTAGCTTAGAAAATCCCTAAAAAATATAAAAACTCCTCAGAAAAATCCCAAAAATATATATTTCGTGTCTTTTAGTTTGTTTTAACTCCCAGCCAAAAATCATTAAAAAATACAAAAGAAAACTCCAAAAAATCACAAAACTCTAATAAACTCTATAAAAATATTAAAAATCCTACAAAATCCCGAAAAATACAAACTTTGTGCCTAAATTTTCCTTATTTCATTATCTTTCACGAAAATTAATGTGGAGAAGTTTTGTTACTGTTTGCCATTTTCTTTCTCCATTTTAGTTTCAGCCTTGCATTTTTGCCACTGTTTTCTTTATTTTGACAAATAAAAATACCAAAAACATTCTAAAAATTTCCCAAAAATCACAAAAACAGTAAAAAAGTATAAAAAGACCAAAAGACTTTATTTGCTAATTTTTGAACATTTTTTATCTATTTTTATAAATATCTCTTCCTCCATTTTATAACATTGTCCTTATTTTCCAATATTGAAAAAGAAAATTATAAAAATATAAAATATAAAAGAAAATAAAAAATCAGTAATTGAAAATCAAAATACAAAATTATAAAATTAAAAATTAAATAAAAATATAAAAATTAAAACCCACAAAAAATAGCATAAGTAGACAATTTGATCACATTCACACACTTGAGCAATTTTTGCCCCGTTCTACCTGTCTGCTCCCTGTGTTCAACCTCTACACATACTTGCACCTATACACATCTTGTTGTAGAGTTATAATAAATTTTAACTCCGCACATTTACTTTCATTGCTTGATATATTTGTCGTGGGTTAATTGTTGATTAATTCGGGTTTCGTGAGCGGTCGCTCAGCGACACTGTAGTCCCGCCTTGTGTGGACTATTTTGACCCTCACAAAATCTGAGCTTTTCAAATGGCGCCGTTGCCGGGGAGCAACAGCGCGTAGTTCGAGTTTTTGCTTCGTGTTGTGATCATTTGTCTACTTTTGCGGCTTTTATTTCTGTTTGTGTTATTTTGCATTATTTTTGATATATTTTTTGAATTGTCTAACCACTCTCCTTGTTTGGATTCCGTGCGAGGTACGCGGATCGAGGGAGGAGCCCCTCTTGGAGCACCTTGGCACCCACGTGAAGCGGCTCTAGCTTAGCACGAAGAAGGACTTGGAGGATTTTTGCAAGACGACTTCTTAGCATTTCATTTCGTTGCATTGTATTTATTTCTTGTAATTTAAGTGAGTGAGGGACTCCAATTTGTAATAATACAGGTACCTCCGGACATTTGGATTCATGCGAGCCTAATTTCCAAGTGATTGTTCACTTGGGGGCTCGCCGTGCTTTTCGCGGCTTTTTCGTGTTTTCTCGCATTCTTTTTATTTTGTTTTGTTTTTCGATTTTATTTATTTTGTGTGATTGAGCCCCTAGTTCTAGGATTGCTTGCGATAGACTAAGGCCAAACTCCTAATACTTTGCATGCACCTATAGTTTCGTTTGGACTTAGTCAAAATCTTAAACAGTTGATCATTAGCTTTCGATCCACGCGCCGCGAGCTCATTCCCGAACAAGCGCTTTCTCCTAACTCAAATGTGTTGAGCAGAGGAGGGGTGAGGCTAGACCGGACATTAGGATTGAGGGTTGGTGGTCAGCTTGTGGATCTTCACGATACTAGCAATTTCAGAAACTTAGGGCGATTTCATCGGCTTTTGCATTTGCATATAGATAGGTTTCAATTCTGTTGAGCATCCTTGCATGTAGAGTGCTGGAGGCAAGGTGAGAATTTACGCTTTAGCATCCATCATCATTTTGATCGCTTGCATTGCTTTTCCGCCTCTCTACCTCTGATTTTGCCATCTAGGATCTTAAAGGAATTGAATCCTCGTTAGGCGCGTGCATTTCTTATTAAAAATCCAAAAAAAAGTGATAACCAATAAAATTGGGACTGCTAATATTACTTGACCCTAAAACCGATCAAAAAGAAAAATCTTGTCTTGGGGCGAGTAATCCCCTCATTATCTTCGCTTTTACTTGCTCGCGCACACACTAAGGATAGTGCCCAAATCCCATCAAGCCCCCTAAGTGTGTGTAAAATTCTTTGACTTCTCACCTAACTCTAAAACAGACAAGATTAAAAAGACCGTATTTTACGGTCTCTACCGAGTTGAGTAGGTGAATTGAGGGTTTGTCTTATTTTCATTTCTGTCTGTGATTGTTTTTGTGTGTCCTAGATCTCCTCTGCGCATTTGCGCCTTTTTCTTCACCCTCTTGACTTGACTGTCGTGCTCTCCCGATCATTTTCCTTTTGTTTTCGAGATGGCCGACTGGAGCGCATTTTATCCGGATTTTGCGGATCATTCGCTCACTCCAGCTGGTCCACCCCCTTTTTTCCAGGAGGACTTTGCTCCTGACTTTTGTACATATCCGCCTCAGCCACAGTGTCAGACCTCGGATTTCTATGCACACCTACCTCCACTTCCGTATTCTCCACCTTCACATCCACCCGAGGCCGAGCTGTTGGAGTCACCTTTCATGGAGTCCACCCTTGAGCACTTGACCCAGATGATGGATCATATGAGATAGAGGATTGACCACCTCACTAGTACCAATAAGAGCGACCATGATGTTCCACCATTTGATGATATGGGTTCACTCGAGGATTTCCATGAGAGCTTGCAATCACCCAAAATACAAAAAAATGAGAAAAATGTGAAAATACAAAAAGAGTTCGGGAGACACATGATCGAGCCAGACTGTGAGAAGAGGTACCACTTGCCAGATCCTTTGACCACACAGCCTTTCACACCCGGTCCCACCTTTGACCCCGAGGATGCCGCTGTACAGACTGCTCTTGGCATGCCTCGTGTATATGATGATTCCGACTTCCTCTTTTGTATGGAGGAGGTCCGAAAATTCAAAAAAATGTTGACTGAACCTGAAGTGGTGGCCACCATTCATGAGATCATCCGTGCCCCACTTCAGCAGGCCATGACAGATTTATTGGCTCCTCTTCCCAAGAAGAGAAAGCGGAGGAGAAGATCTGAGCGTCACATCTTGACCATGGCCACTGCCCACGCCATCACACACCGTCCCATTCCTCGAAAGAAGAACACTGCCACACCATTCATTAGCTGCACCATCTCTGACCACACATGTGATCACACTCTCCTAGACGGCGGTGCATCGATTAGTATCATACCCTTCTCGCTGGTACAGTCTCTTCACTTAGGGCCTCTCAAGAAGACCAGGATGATCGTACAGTTTGCTGATGGATCAATAAAGAGGCCGAAGGGTACCCTTGAAAACGCCGTCATCTCGATTCAGGGCACGAGCTACCATGTAGATTTTGTCGTATTGCCCATGGAGACCTCCACTGGGGAGCACTCTCCAATCATCCTGGGACGACCATTCCTTGCCTCCGCGAGGGTCGTTATTGACTATGGATCAGGAGAGATTCGCTTCCGTTCTGCTGACGAGAGCGAAGCATTGATCATAGCACCTACTGCCGACCAGAGACCTGCACCTGATGTGACTTCACCTATCTTGGCTGACCCCGAGAACTATGATCTATATGAGGATATCAGAGAGACCTTCTTCATGACCGATGATGAGACCCGAGAATTCCTCTCCAAGGAGGAAAGCTCGGAAAGCATAGACCTTGGTGTTGCTGCTTCCTGTGATTGGCGATGTGTTGATGACATCCGCGGGATTTACACGATCAATACCATTGAGCGGAGGGCATATTTAGAGACTATACAGGACGGACATGCTCTGACTACTTCCACTGATGAGTACGCTCCTGTCCATGTAGATACTGATGAGACTAAGGCCGAATTTGATTTAGTTGCTTTTCTTCAGAAATTCGGGCCTTTTGATGAGAAAGATGATCCGGTTGAGATTATAGAGGACGAACAGAGTTCGACTACTTCCACTGATGATTTCGTGCCTTTTGATTTTGACCTGGATGACACCTCGCAGGACGACTCCGAGTACACTACTTCCGATGATGATGAGTTCGTCCCATTCCACTTTGATACCAGCGAGACTCCCAAGGCCGGACCGAGTCACACTTCTTCCACTCACACGTCTGTGCCTTTACACCATAGGACCACCAAGGGAGAACCTAGCCGTACTACTTCCATTGACCAGTTCGTCCCTTTCATATTCGATTCCACTGAGGGCCTTCACCGTGTCGACCCTGATCGGCTTTCGTCCGCTGTGGACCCCGATGTCGACTTGCATCACACTAGATCTATCCCTCAGCGGTCTCGCAAGAAGGTTCGCTTTCAACCTTCTTGATCATCTGTACATCCGTCTCTGTTGTATATCCTTTCTGGTATATCTTCCTATCTCCTGTTTTTACTCGTCCACCCATTCTCGTATCTGCCTTGCTTAGGACGTACTTTGTCCTAAGTATAGGGGGGTGGACGAGCCGAGTGCTCTTTTTTCGTTCCGTTTCATTACTCCTGTTGTCGCCTATACTTAGGGCTTCTTTTACCCTAAGTATAGGGGGAGTGATGCGTACATCCTCACAATCTCTTCTTCTATCTTCATCTCTTTTTCTTCTTTTCTTCTTTTCTTCTTTTCCTCTTCTATCTTCTTCATCTACCGAAAAGGTGCCGCCCCTTTTTGTCAGTCTTCTATACTTAGGACGTACTTTGTCCTAAGTATAGGGGGGTGTGCACCCCGAGTTTTCTATTCTTTGATCCTCTCCATTATCTCCGCTTCTTGTCTATACTTAGGGATATCTTACCCTAAGTATAGGGGGAGACAATCTGAGTATGATCTGTTCATTCTCACCCTTGACCCTCCCTGCTTTGTGTACAGTCTGCTATACTTAGGATTATTTGATCCTAAGTATAGGGGGGACGGTCAACTTCTCATTGATTCATTCATTTATTCTTTAGATTTTCCTATACTCGGTACGAGTTATGCCTTCGCTTTTCTCTCCGATCTATGAGGACATAGCTCAAGCTAAGTATAGGGGGGTCGTATATACTGTATATATACTTTAGCCATAACTCGTACTTTCGTATTTTCCTAATAATATGGCTAACAATTCTTTAAAAATTCTTTAAAATTCATTAAAAATCCTTAATAAAAAGATGTGGTTATTCCTCAAATTCTTTTTGTATTTACTGATTAATAAATCAGGTGAAAATGTTTTTTTGCAAAATGTTTGAAAAATAGTTTGAAAATCTTTGTGAACATCTATTGAAAACTATTTCGAAAATATTTTGTTACATGTTTTCAACCTGTGTAAAAATGTGTGGTTTGCAAAATTTATTTTCTTTGTTTGAAAAATGATTTGCAAATGGTTTGAAAATGGTTGCAAAGATGATTTGAAAAACCTATATATACTGTTTTGAAAACCTTTGCAAAATGATTTTCAAATGTGTGTAAAATCTTTGTAAAAACTATTTTGGACTATAGTTTTCAAAAATTGTGTGTAAATTGTTTTCAAATAAGTTTGAGGAATATACACATCATACCAAAATCCACTATATATGTATAAAATTGACCACTTACCCTGTAAATTCTTAAAATCCACTTCTTGTAAATATAAGAAGCACTCCCGTGTACATATTTTAACCTATTTTTCAGCCAAAATCTTTTTGTTTTTAAAAAGCCCAAAAACATTTGCAAAATTAAAATCCAAAAACATTTGAAAAAATCTTTTTGAAAAAGAAAAAAATGCATATGCATCATCATCATCTATTCAAAAATCCATAAAAAGTTCAAAATCTTTGAAAATTACATCACAAAAATATTTTCTGCATTGCATTACATAGCATTCGTATTTTTCGGATTGAGTTTGATAGTTGAACAAGTCTAAGTAAAATCCGGAGATTGGAGCTTGATTGGACCTTCAAATCTATCTAATAACAGGAACCTTATAGGAACTTGGTTTGAGGTACCTCAGGTCTAGTTGACTTAATTCTTTGAGGATCACGGGACTTGGTTCAATGGATTCTTGACTGCCTAAGTAGAGTATTTCGGAGCACACGCACGATTCTTGTTGACAATGACCTAACTTGGACACCTGCACCTTTCACATGGCTCAACTTAGTTGGAGTGGTGAGGGGATTGGATTTGCCTGTATGAGACGCACACAAGTGGAGACATTTGTCCTCCTCTAGGGAGGGAAGTGCACCCCAACCCGTCCAGTGATTAGGAAGTCTAAAGACAAGAGGCTGTGGGTTGCGATAAAGCTTCAAAAGAGGGATAGTGTACTGGCTCAAGAGGAAAAACTCCTTATGTAAATGCTGCTGTATATAGTATTCAAAAAAAAAAAGTTCAGGCATGTACAAAAATAAAAAGCCTGCAAAGTATGTGAAAATGTTGTATAGAAAATAAGCAAGCTTGAGTTCCAAAGTCAAATATGTGAGCCTGCAGCTGGATGACTTGACTACACTGGTCTTGCATCCCAGGATAGGTAGCTACACTGGTTACCGTCCATTCTTCTCTTCACCCCCTCCTCTTGAGCTGGTTGCCACTTGAACTTAGAAGGGAATACCCCGCTCCTCGAGGATGGAGTCATTGGATTGGGGAATCATTGGGTTGTCGTACT
This sequence comes from Ottelia alismoides, assembly GCA_037367405.1. Classification (NCBI taxonomy): domain Eukaryota; kingdom Viridiplantae; phylum Streptophyta; class Magnoliopsida; order Alismatales; family Hydrocharitaceae; genus Ottelia; species Ottelia alismoides. The sequence continues at coordinate 281,834 of JAZKJV010005749.1, forward strand.
GGAGAAGTCAGTTTCTTTGTCATTCTAGTTGGGGAGAGCCACCATCACTTACACTGTACAAGTCAGATTCATAGTCGTAAGAGTTTGCGTATGAGTTGAAGTATTTCTGACCTGGCTATTGAGGAAACTTGGACAGAGTTTTGGGATTCTCAAGGGCTGTTGAATTTCAAACACGGTTCTCACTAAGGTTCCGCCCGCACTAAATCTCCAAAGGTCCGACTTAAGCTCCAAACTTTGATTTTGTGAAGACAAGTTTGATGATCAAATAAAATCCATCTTTCTTCTTTTTTCTTTTCTTTATTTTTCTGCACTTACTGCATAAGTGTTTGCTAGGGACTAGCAAAGGCAAGTATAGGGGGATGATGAATCCACGTTTCATCATCTTTATAATATCATTTTGGCCTTAAAAACCCTAGTAAATGCGTGTAAATAGGCTTAATATAGGCATTTTAGCATTCATGCATATGTGTGTAAATATTGTTATAAAATGCGGTTTTTAAAGCCAAAATTATAGAATAAAGAAAAGAAAAGAAAAAGAATAAAATATTGTAAATATTTTATGACCCGAAACCCCGAGACCTAGGCATCTTGATGAATAGGTCGACAAGGAATAAAGTAGGGGGAGATAAGGGCCAAAAATACCAATAAAATTCCTTTTATTTTATTCATTCTTTATTCATTTTGGGACCTATTTTTGGTTCCACTTTTTATACATCAAATTAAGAAGCTTTGTATATGAAAGTTGTAGATAATTTTATAAAGAAAAATACAAAATTGATTTCACAGAAAAATAATACACAGATAAAAAGTTATGGTCTGAATAAAAATCCAGAAGCCCAACTTCCCATACTCGTATCTCCCAAATAAAAACTCCAAATGCAGTGTACTCCCCTTTAATTGTATATAGAAGAAAATAAGCTATTTAATGGCGGTGGTTTCGCAGTTGGCGGAGCTACGGTTTGAAAGTTGAGTTTTGGACTCCCATTGTACCTTGTATATATTAAAATATTCAATTTATTATTTATTATTTTTACAATTTTATATTTTATAATGTTGTAAATAATACTTATAATAATAATGTACATTAAAATAAGAATAAAAACCTAAATAAAAACAAAAATAAAATACTTAAAAATAAAATACATAGATACATTACCTGTACATATACCTATACAAAACATATTTGTATTTTATTAAATATACAAAACATACCAAAAAAATAAAATAAAAATATATTTATGCATATAAAAGTATTTTATAATATTATAAAATAAGAAATAAAAATAATAAAATTAAAATCACAAAATAAAAATAAAGGAATAAAATATGTTGATAATATACCTATATAGGGGTATAATAGCAACTTGTAAAAATATACTTCATAAAAATAAATAAAAATCATAATATTAATTTATAAAAAAATAAACATTTTTCATTTTATAATTAAAAATCAATAAAATCGTTATCTAATTTTTATATATTTTAGAAATCTTTTTCACCAGGTTTTTCCTGGTTGGTCCACGTGGACCAACCAGGGGGCTAGGAGAGTTGACCTCGGTCAACTCTCTGCCCAACACCTGGGCTGTTGTCAGACTGTATTTTTCTTGGACTTCGCGGATTTTTGGAGGCCGATTCTTTCATCGTTTGAGGTCGGTCTCTTCATGAGATATGTTCCCCTACCATCCAACTACCACGCCCAGCCATTGGTTTGGCGTTTGAATCGAAGCTTCACCCGTGACACGCCCTCGAAGTTCGCTCCAGAGCCATGTTTCAAAATAGCCCTTCCAACTCCATTGTCACTTTGAACCTCTTTTGACCAAGCTTCTCCCCCTCTGACTTGCGCCCTGGACCGGCGAGGGTGACAGCCAAGCCTCCGGCCAGGTGGAGCGGTGCTAGGCGAGGTCGAGGAGCGTTCCAACCCCCCATCTCCGGCGAGAGGCCGTGAGGTCTATATCTTGCAGTTTCACACTGCTCGAGGTCACGTTTTTTTTCTTCCTTTTCTTGCTGATTAGTAGCTACTAGTTTAGTTGTTAAGTTGCGCTTTCAGTTTGTTGTTTAAGGGAATAGTTAGCTTAGATCCCATCTCAAACTCCTCGCCGGAGCTAAGAAGCTCCGGCAACCACCATTTTAGCCAACCATTCACGCCATCACTCGCCAAACTATCACCCATAAATACCTGGATTTTGCATTTTTTGTGTTGCTGTGTTTTTGTCTGTCCCTTGCAGGACTCAGGAGAGGCTTCCGCGCCTCGACTTCTTGCCCGAGATCAGCCCCATGTCGGCGGAAACTTCATCGAGAGGCTGAGGGTCAATCGTCGGCTCTCAGACCCATCTGAGCCACCTGGACGTTGCGGGGGAGCCGCAGGAGCACGCACGGGCCTTTTGGGAGCTTCACCACGCCGCGGGGAAGGAAGATCGGGGCGGGGGTATCTCGCTCCGGTGAGGTAACCCTCCTGTTCTTCCAACGCCGCCGATTGCCGTCCGATCACAGTGGTGCTCCAGACTAAACCTCAACCGTCAGATCAAGTGTGCCTGGACCGTCCATCGCGAACCGATCATCTAATCCTGGCCGCTATCTCCCAAGGGGTATCGGCGCGCGAGAGCTTGCCACGTGTCTAAGTGGGATCAAACCCACCGTCTGATCTGCGCCTTAGGCGGGTATTTTGCACATTCTTCCCGCCGATTTTTGTAATACTTTATTAAGTACTGAAACATTCCTTGGCCGTTGTTATATTTTGGAATTATTGCGCTCAGACCCCCCAGCTTTCTCCTATTTACATAAAGGGTCCTCGCCAGGTCGCGTGAGCCTCACGTGGGCCTTGGTGTTTTTGCACGCAGACCCTTGCAGGTATTGGAATTCATTTTTGGTCCATAAAAGTGTTTATTGCATTAGATATTTTGTGCGCGAATTGCAAAGAGACCCTCGGATTTCTTGAGTATTTCAAAAACGCCCCTACAGTTATGTATTTTCCTTTTGTTGCTTGTACTTTTTGCATGTGCCTATAAAACCCCTAAAATTCTACAAAAATTAACTTAAGTCTCTGTTGCATCATAGATTCACGGCCTATTTTTACTTTTTATATTATTATTGCATTTTAATATTTATTAAAAATCAAAAATAGTCATTTTATGCACTGTCTAGCTTAGAAAATCCCTAAAAAATATAAAATCTCCTCAGAAAAATCCCAAAACAATATATTTCGTGTCTTTTAGTTTGTTTTAACTCCCAGCCAAAAATCATTAAAAAATACAAAAGAAAACTCCAAAAAATCACAAAACTCTAATAACCTCTATAAAAATATTAAAAATCCTACAAAATCTCGAAAAATAGAAACTTTGTGCCTAAATTTTCCTTATTTCATTATCTTTCACTGAAAATTAATGTGGAGAAGTTTTGTTACTGTTTGCCATTTTCTTTCTCCATTTTAGTTTCAGCCTTGCATTTTTGCCACTGTTTTCTTTATTTTGACAATTAAAAATACCAAAAAAATTCTAAAAATTTCCCAAAAATCACAAAAACATTAAAAAAAGTATAAAAAAACCAAAAAGACTTTATTTGCTAATTTTTGAACATTTTTTATCTTTTTTTATAAATATCTCTTCCTCCATTTTATAACATTGTCCTTATTTTCCAATATTGAAAAAGAAAATTATAAAAATATAAAATATAAAAGAAAATAAAAAATCAGTAATTGAAAATCAAAATACAAAATTATAAAATTAAAAATTAAATAAAAAATATAAAAATTAAAACCCACAAAAAATAGCATAAGTAGACAATTTGATCACATTCACACACTTGAGCAATTTTTGCCCCGTTCTACCTGTCTGCTCCCTGTGTTTGACCTCTACACATACTTGCACCTATACACAACTTGTTGTAGAGTTATAATAAATTTTAACTCCGCACATTTACTTTCATTTCTTGATATATTTGTCGTGGGTTAATTGTTGATTAATTCGGGTTTCGTGAGCGGTCGCTCAGCGACACTGTAGTCCCACCTTGTGTGGACTATTTTGACCCTCGCAAAATCTGAGTTTTTGAGTTTTCACCTACTCAGGCTGGAGATCATCTCTTAATAATCATTTGGCGGTGCTTGATGAGTCCTCAATCTAACTCATTAGATATTCATCTAAGCACCAGCCTCTATGATTCAATAATTGAATCAACAGCTGTATGATTAATAAGATGGCCATGGTACATAACCCTAATTGTACTAAGGGACCTATTATGCAAACTATATATTCTTCATTTCAGATTAAGGAGTGAATTGCAATAACATTTATTGCATAATGGCTCGTCGTGGGCTCGCATTTCCAACAGTCAGACCGTGACTAGACTTTGAATCATGTGCCACCTTCTGATATTCTTTGTGGTGTGGTGGCTGTGGGCCCATCTGGAATGTTGGAGTGAATCAATGATGCGTGAATTCTCTACCATCCCCTCAAAGATGGACCAATCTGACTCGACATCCCTATTCAGATAACTGCTGCCACATGCGGTGCTCACTAGGCCCTGTACATCTGGTTGTAATCCTCCAAAGTAATTCTACACAAGCACCTTCAAAGGTATCTCATGATGTGGGCATCTCTATGTAAGATCCTTGAATCGATCCCATGCCTCATGGAATGATTCATGTGGTACCTGTGTAAAGTTGGAGATCTGGCTCCTCATCATGTTCGTCCATCCTAGAGGAAAATACTTACGCAGAAATGTGGACTTCAGATCGTCCCATGTAGAAATCTCCCTCCCTAAATGACTAAACGAGTAAAGAGCCTTATCTGCTAAGGAGAAATGGAAGGCCTTGAGGTAAATATCCTCATGCGTAACTACTGGGTAACTAATCGTACCACAAATCATCTCGAACTTTGCAAAAAGGTAAATGGCTCCTATGTAGCATTCCCATAGTACTTGGAAAGCAAAGAAATGAAGGACGGTCTCAGATCGTATGACCCTTGATTTAGTGGTAACCAAATCCAATGGTGTAACATCCTGGCTCCTGGGTCATACTCATCTCTCAACGTAGCGGGAACCACGACAAGTGGTGGTGGGTTCCCGGCTCCTGCTCTCAGTGCAGTGATCTCAGCTCTCATCTCATCCTAGACTCTACACTCATCTCTAATCTGAAGGCTCATCTGCTATAATGTGTCTAGAATCCCGGTAGTATTATCTGAGGCTGGATCAGGTCTCTCATCTGTGTTTCTCTCCCTGGTCGATCTGTCCTCAGCGGCTCCGTCCTGAACTGGTCCCTTCCCTCTAGCCATGATCTGTGAATCCTCTAGGAAGGAAAAAGTCTCATAAGAACTCAGTGAAAACTGTGTAGGAGAAAATGACAAGAATTTGAGGTGTGGGCCTACCTCAACAGAAGGGTTGGGAGGTGAGGGAGTCTGGGTCTGACTCTCCTCATGACTAGATGGGATCAACTCAAGAAGAGGGTCATCCTGAGTCTGTGAAGACGTTGACAGACGGTGGATCATCGAAAGCTCATGGAGTCTGAGCGCAAAATTCGTATGGTCATCATCTTTGATGTCAAAAGAATATACGGGAGAGAGCATGCAGTCAAGTCAAAAATACGAGTGTGAAGGTGTACGAGACGCAGTATAAAGCACACCTCACATACAAACACAATGCAACCCCAAGTTCACCAACTTCACACATTGATGACCGTAAAAGTTCAGTCTTTTATCTTTTCAATTTTAATGTTAGGCAACAAATAAGTTATTTAAAAAGCTCACATGTATAGTCTCCTCGGGTAATTCGTGTTTAAGCTGGTGGTGTACACCGACCTAAACAAGATTACTTCTTCTAACGTCTGAGGAAAGTTCTTGCAGCATGTAACATGACCCGACAGTGAGTCCAAGTGCTTAGGGCACAAGTCCAGGGATTTGGGCTCTATTCCTTAAGTGTACATGCCTCGCTCTGTCTGGAGAGTACTTGCAAACAATGAGAGTATTGCTCCCCCAATAGAAATTTTGAGTCCATATTTTTTAGTTTTTGTCAAGTTTTGCTTGATTTTTTTATTTTTAAAATTGTAACATTTTTGGATATCTTTAGCAATATGTAATGGGAGGTCGGTTCTTCTTAATTTTTCAAAATATGTCTCATGGAGGGAGAGTCATGGAAGGTGGTGGAAAACAATGATGCATGCAGAGATAGAGATCATACCTGATGCCAATAGTCTACATGTAAGTGTTCCGCACATAAATTTAAAACCTAAACTAATGCATGCAAAAGTGAGAAAATCGAGTCCTAAACCAACAACTCTAGCGTAAGAATGGATTGATTTTTCAAATTTGTGAATTATACCTAAGTGTGGATTAGGGTAGTTGGATTTACTTTAGTCGGCTAATCAAGCAGGTATGCACCTCTAGGCTCCACGAAATCACGTGAAACAAATAAAAATTGTTAAAAACCAAAAACCCGTGGTGACGTCCCCCCAAGTGCATCGGCACCTGGCGAAACAGACCCCGAAGAAGGTATAAAGTTCATGTACAAGTAGGGATGTCTTTCATGGACCCCTTCTACAAAAGTAAAAAAACGGGCAAGTGACCTTCCTCTCTCACAAAATACAAAAAATGTCTAAGTAAAAAAATTCAATTAGCAAGTTCTGGTCCTTTATAACCAAATCGTAGAGAAGGAGTCTGTCTCTGCACTCTCAACTGGTTCGGCTTCCGAAGAAGCCGGCTGATCATGCATGCCCTGCAAAACTCATTAGCAAACACACACAAAATCGTAAAATCAAAGAAAACATGAAAATCGTTAAAAAAAGAAAATCTATGAAAGCCATAAAAAGCTTTAAATACCATAAAACGATTCGAAAGAAAGTTGAAGAAAATCAGAAAAGACTTGAGAAAAATAAAAAAAATCAAGAAGAAAGAAAAATCATAAAAAATCAAAAACCAAAATATAGCTAACGCCTCCCCGGCAACGACGCCATTTTGATAACTACATCTGAGTTGAGGTTAAGAAATGATTTCGGTGTACAGAACCGCGAAGACAGATTCAATTAATCAAACAAAAGATCAATAAAATAGGAGAGGGAGAGAGAGATAAAATAAAGTGAATAAGCAGCTAGCCTCCTATTTTTTCTTAAACAATTTATTTATCCATGTAAGTTCCTCTAGGTCGAACACGAGGAGGCAGAATAGTGATAATTCAAGATTTGAACAAAAGTGATATTTTCGTGATTTCTCTATCTTCTTGAGAAAGGCAAGAAAAGAACTCAAACGAAAGCAACTTTAGAAAATTCAAAACAAGAAAAATACGCGATGAAAAATCACAACAAAAATAACAAAACCTTGCTAGGGTAGTTGTCTAACTACCCTAGAAAAATAAAATATAAACAACATCAAAAAGGTATCCAAAATGTCTATACTGTCCAGGGGTAGAAATGTAAAAAAATAAAAGAAATTGTTCACAGTTTGGTCCCTAACAGGGACTGAAATGAAAAGAAAATAAGAAGAATTACATTTAGGTCCATGCGAGGGGACCTAAATGCAATTTCTGGATAACCTCTTGGGTGCGCCTGTAATATGAAAAGCGACTGGGCTAAATATTCAATTTTTCTACCAATTCGCGCGAATGGCTGAGATCAGAAGATGGGCGCAGACCGTGGCCGTCGGATGAGGACACGCGTCCCCAAACTGTAGTCCACATGTTCTTGGCGGTTCTTCCCCAAATCTGGAAGAGGGCGGCGATGACAACTTCTACTAGGTATCCGGCGATGGAAGGCTTGGCTCGATCTCCTACAGGGCTAGAGGGGTAACTCATTCAACCCTCGAGCTCGTCTACGGTGGAAAAGGTGTCAAAGACGATGGAGATGCTCTTGAAAGTACTAGGGTTTCAAACCTTAATTCCTGGTCGTGGCTTGATTGACTGGCGAAGACAATGCATCATCGATGCTCCAGGTTTGCTTGAAATGAAGATATGGCTCCAGATGTTCTTGTGGACCTGTAAATTAAAGTAATTTTTGCTCGATTCACAACGGAGTCGACCCCAAAGATTAAGGTTTCTTTGTAATTCAAGTCAAAGTTCTAGACAATGTTTGGGATACAAATTGAAAGTGATTCTAAGCGATTTGGGTATGGAATCAAATCACAGATCCGAGATGGGTACTTAATCAATCTAATTGAGTAATTAACATGTCTAATAAGGAACGAAAAACAAGGGAAAAAAAAGGGGCGGAATGGGTACCTGAGCTTGAAGGATGTAGAATCCCTCTGATCTTTGCTCGACAGTGCAACAAACCGGAGCTCAACGCGGCGGTGAAGCTGCGATTCAAGGCAAACTAGGGCCTTGGAACCTTCCTCAGTGCTCCCTCCTTCCATGCGGGGTGGCCTCTGGCCCTATCATGTCCAGGATGAGGTCAAAATCTGGTGGACAAGAGAGGGTGACGACCAAGTAGTTTCTAGTTAGGGAAGAGTAAGTTGCGACGAGGCAACTTTGGAGAGTTTTATAGATAGAGCTGTGGAGAGTTAGGTAGAAATTAATGGTAGGCGTGAATTGTGGATGTTAAGAGGGTAGATTGGAGGGTTTAGATCGCATAAGGATGTTAGGATGGAGTGGTTAAAATTGGGTAAAGTCAGCCGGTCAGAACTGAAGCTGCAACAGCTTCTTGGTGGAAGATGAACCAGGTGCTGACACGTGTCAGCACCTGGTTGGCCAGATGTAATAGTGGTATTATAAATTAGGTAATAAATAATAAACAATGTAATTTTTAAAAGGTATAAAAACTAAAAATATAGACAATTAATTTATCTAAATTATAGAATAATTAGTTTTTATAAATAATAAATAATTTAAGGAATATAGATATTATATTAACAAATAGGTATAAATACTACCTGATAATATATATTCGATTTTTAACTTAATAAATTAATAAACAATACATTATTTTTATATTTTCTTAACTATTATAGTAATAAATAGAATATATGTAAATTTTATGATTTTAATAAATTATTTTAAATATAGTAATAAATATGTATATAAGTTACATAGTTTAATTTTGTCTATAAATTAGTATTTTTGATTTATTTAAAATAATAAATAATGTAAGAAAATTTTAAAATAAATCATAGTTAAACTAAAAGATCAAAAAATTTATTAAAAATTATAAAATCATTAAAAATATAAAAAAATGTGTTCTAGATAAAATAAATATCCCAAAACCCCAGTTGTCATTAGGTCCCAAAATCGACTTTTTGCAAATGGACTCCGATTTTAGTGAAATCACCTCCATTAATTAAAGAATATTATTTTACAAACTTTAGAGGTGAGTAGAGTGAAATTGGAGTTCGTATGAGAAGTTATGATGTTCGAAAGTTGAGAAATTGACATTTTACAAATTGGATTCCTTAGTATATATGCATGTTATTATTTTTAGCTTATTTTATATTTTTTCTATACATTTTTAGAAATAATTAGGAGAAGAGTTTGGTGAAATATATGTACATTTGAATTAATTAAAAAGAAATGAAGATTTGATAATTATTTGATAAATAATGAAGAATGTGTGAAGTATATAATTAATTATTTTTATGGTTTTCTTTCCTTATCTCCCAATACTTATTTGTTTGTCGACTAATCCATGATGACTTGGTCTCGAAGATTAGGTTATAAATATATCTTTCAACTATATTTGTTTTTCTAAGTCATATTGTACATATTTACATATTTACAATTTGCCTCCATTTTTTCTTTATTTTTATTCTTTTATTTATTTACATGATTTTGATGCACAAAAGTGCATTTCTATCCATGAATATGCTTTTGTTAAAAGATGAAAATTAATGAATATTTACATGTATTTGTTAAGGATTTAAAGATAAAATGCAGAAAGAATGGATTGATCAGTCCACCACGAGGATCTCACTGAGTGGGATACATGTTCGTCATCGTCGTAAAAACAGAAAACCTTGCTGTCACCAAGGGCTTCATCTGAAGCTGGAGCTTAGGTCTCTAAGGCGGAAGATAGTTTCTATATGTCGACGGTAAGAGGGTTTTATGGCTGGATGGTTATGGCTCGCACGAGGGAACCGGGGATGTTGTGTGACGTTGATTGGCAATGTGTGGCTTACAGGAGAAGTCGAAGAGTAGAGGGTCGTCGTGGGGTTAGTGCGCGATGAGGAGCGGTGGAGGTGCAACATTGGCTGAGATTTTCGGAGGTAGGAGATGAAGTCTCGGTCGTTCGATTGACCGAGTTTGAGCAGCTGAGAGAATGTCGCGTGGCTATTAAAATAAATAAAAAAAGAAAAGAAAAGAAAGTAAGATGAGGATAAAAAAAGAATGATTAAATTGGGACCATTGGATGAAGCACTCTTCATCCAATAATCCCGAAAATGGGCTATAAATGGGAGTTAAGTGAGGGCATGTGGCAGTTCCAAGAGCTGCCACATGTCGCTCCTATAAAATTCAGGGATTAAAATCAAAATAATATAGAAAAATACCTAAAATAAAAAAGTTTTCTTTATGATAGATTGTTCATCTCAATTTGATCTACAACTTTCGTAAAAGGCCCAAAATCAGAAAAAGTCATCTGCACAAAGTATCTTTTTGGTGGTATCCTATGTATATAAAATACCACATTTTTACATTTTACAATCTTTTTATGATCTTGAAATAAATAAAACATTCAAAATAAAATCAAAATTAATAAATATTTACACGTTATTCTTATTTTTTGGAATTTCGAATAATTAAGAAAATAAAGAAGTAAAATAAGAGAGGTTTATTTACATACACTATATACATACTTAGGGTGATCTATTTTCTTTGATTTTTAAGTTATTTCTTATTTGGATTTTTAAATACTGTATTAAAACTTAAATAAATGAAAAATAAATAAATTAAGAAGTGTTAGTTTTCTACATAAAATAATAATGTCAAAATCAAACAAAATATGCAATGTACAATGAGGGTCCAAAACCTAAGTTTCACATATGAACTCTGATTCTTTGAATTTGGTCTTGTTTTGTAGAGAATCGAATGTACATTAATCAAAAAATAAATAGGGGCTCATATGATACTATATGTGAGAGGTTTTTGACGTTACATCTTTTTATCTCAAAATTAGGATTTAGTTTTATTTGTTAAATATATATGTAGTTTTTTTTGATATTTTTCCTTTATTTATAAAAATAATATGTACATAATCGAGTTGATTTTATTAGATTTGGAGTTAGTATAAAATAAAAAATTGTGGGAAGTTAGTTAATATACATGTAGTATATACACACAAATATTTAGGCTTCTTATTTATGCAATGATGAATGATAAAATATGGATATTATTTACACATGCATGAATTCTAATAATGCAATTTAAATGATTAAGTGCAATTAATTACTTAGAAACATAGCTCTATTTTCAGCTTTTAGAGTGATGAATCACATATTCATCAATCATATCCTCCATCTTTTCTCCTTTCCCTTCTTATGAGTAGGCCACCACCACCTCCGTTGAGACAACACTAGAGCTATAGAGTAGCTCCTTTCATATGCACACATGAGCTTAATAGTTCCCCTTTTTTATGACCTAACCCATCTGCCAAGCCTTGGTTAGAGCATCTTCTACTCTTGCAGTATGTATATCCAGAATTCCGGGACCACAAATGAGCAACCAATGCTTAGAGTCGTGTTAAAGCAAAGAAGGATCTAAATATCTCCATATGAGAATAACACTGAAGATTAGCCATACAACTCTCATCATAGATGCCTGAGTGAGGAGGAACACTAGATTTCATCAGATCGACCTTGTACTACAATAAAAAATTGTACATAAGGGAGAGGATTGGGCGAGCACGTGTCCTCACCTACTTGGGGGCGAGCACCTTGCAAGCACATGTGCTCGTCCACTGCCTCGCCTAGTTGAATTCCGTACGTAGCTTCAAGTAGTGCGGGAAAATTTATCGGTGAGCACATTGGCGAGAACTTTAAAGAGCACATGTGCTCGCCCACTACCTCGCCCGATTAAATTTCATATGCGGCTTTAAGTGACGTCAGGAAATTCGGTGGCGAGCACTTTGGAGAGCACATATGTTCGCTTACGTCTGCTAAACAGAATGCTTTCAGGCTCTCTTTCATTCATTCCTAAGAAAATCAACCCTAAAAACTCTACTCTGGAAATGTTTGGGCAGCGTCCCTTACCTCCGTCGACCATTATTTGCCTCCTCCATGCACTCTCTCTTCCTCCATCATGTATTTCGAGTACTCCTCTTTTGCTTACTTTTATTTTAGTTACATAATATGGATATATTCAATGTTTTAAGATTTAATATTTTAGAATAGAGTATCATACATTGCTATTAGAATTTATTACTTTTTTAATGTATAGCAATGATTAGATTGATGTAGAAGAGATGCTGGAATTGATTTTATTAGGTTATTCTATGTGCAAATCAATATGTATGAAATGTGTATGATGGAATGCCTAAACCACTGCCATTAGAAACTACAATAGCGTTTGAATTCATTAACTTGTAGATTGAACATTATATCATTAGATTGCCTTAGATTACATGGTAGAATGAGTTTTGTTAAGTTATTCTATATTAAAATCAACATGTATGCAAGGTGTATGATGAAATGTCAATGAAAAATTTGAGAATTTGCTTTGTAATATGATGTGATAAGTTATATGTATGACTAAATGTCTATATTTTCATACTTTTTTGAGATTATTTGATAAGATCTTAACTTTATATGTATGTGTGGGATTAAAGTATGTGTATGTGTGTTGGTGGGTATGTGTTAGTATATATGTATGTGTGTGTATGTGTATGTGTGTATTTGTATGCTTAGAGAGAGTATGTTTATGTGTGTGTATTAGAGAATGTAGAGTGTATTATTGTAGTGTTGTTTGTTTGTAATGTTCATTTGTGTATTAGTTATGCATGTGTGGGTACGAGAGAGATTGGGGGAGAGATTATTTATGTGAATTGTGTTATGTGTGTGTCTTCAGGAGTGCATTACTTTAATGTACATTAGAGACACTATGTGTTAGAGAAATTTGCAAGTGATGGATTTTATTTATAGCTTTACCATCTCTTTAATATGTCTTTAATAAAAAAAGTCTTAAAAGCATTAGGTACATAAATATATGTATTCATATCTCTATTCCATTTGTCGTATTTGTATTCAAAATTCTTAGCAAATGTGTGTGTATTTCAGTAGTGTTCTTCATGAGTCTAAGATGCCATTTTAAGATACAATGAATTAGGTTTATTTTTTCGATATCTATTTATGTATGTTCTTCATGAGTCAATATTCTTTTTAAATAGAAAATGAAGTTGTAATTTAGAGGCTTTATTTCATTTATTTTTGAAAGTATGTTCAATTCCAATTTCTTCAAAATTGCGAGGATTTCGGCCCATGTAGATGAACATGATCGCGAGGATGCGGAAGGTAAACCTCTATGTAATTATGTATCCTAAGTTAAATTTTATCATCTTGCTTTGATATATGCATATTCAGATTTCAAACTATTAATTTAGTTTTATTCTGATTCGATTAACTACAAGATCTAATCTTAATAAAATAAGATAGGAACAAGATAAGGAGGATATACTTCGCTAAGCAGACGAGGTTAGTGCATGTAATGATTTTTGCTATTATATCATCATTTGTACTTTGTCTTCATGCATTTACTTTCATAATATTGCATGATGATTTTTTGAAGATGAACTTCACTAAACATATGAGGTTACTGTAGTGTGATGAGTTTTCTTATTATTATCATTCGTACTTTATCTTCATATATTTACATTCATGATTTTTAAGATGATTTATTGAGGACTTGCATGTTCATAGTTATTTATTTTTTTATTGTTGAAATAATGTTCACTTCCAATTTCTTTGGAATTGCGGGATTTTCATATCCTTACAGAAGAACATGATCATGAGTATAAACATGATTTTTTTGAAAGAATATGAACATGATTATGAGGTCGCCCATATATTATCTTATTTGTTCATATTTTAGATATAGTACGAGGAAGCTCCAAGTGGGTAACACTTTATTTTCTAGTAAAAAGCGTCTTGATCTTTAGTTTTTAATATTTCTACAGAGATCAATCCTTTGTAATTGAATGCATGCTTAAATACTCAATGTATACTCATGTTGAAGACAACTAACTCTTATATCATTACGTATGCTAAGTTAAATAGTGTCTTCCTACTTTTATCCATGTGTATTCAAGTTTCAAACTTTAGTTAAATTTTATTGTGAAGTTATTTAGGTACGTTAGGATTCACATAAAATATAACAGATCTAATTTGAAGAATTGTTCACGATAAGAGATCATTTACACATTTTTATTTGTGAATATATCATCTAGTACATGCCTTTCAAACTTTCAAACTCAATGAATATGTATTATTTCCTCATAAGTTTGTATCCTAAAATAATAAACTGCAAATCATGATAAGATAAGGAGGACAAGGAAAAAGAGAAGGACATACCATATTATCGATAACAATGAGATGATTGATCTATAAGAGAAAAGGAAGAAGTAAAATATTATTGGTGCATTTATTTTCTTACCTCTATCATCTTTATCTCTTGAATATATTTTTAATAAAAAATTCTTGGAAGCATTACATTATATGTCATACCATTATTCCATCTGCTATAATGGTTACATCAACAGATATTGCAAAGAGGAAACTGCCTTGGAATGGTTAGAGTCATGAGCATATTTATGTGTATTTCAATAATATTATTCACGAGTCAAAGAGATATTTTTGAAGATATAATACATCATATTTACTTTTTAGCGGTATCTATTTATGTTTGTTCTTCATGAGTCAATATTCCTTTTTTAAATAGTAAATAGAATTGTAATTTAGAATTGTTATTCTTTTTATTATTGAAAAGCATGCTCACTTCTAATTTATTTGTAATTGTCGGAATTCAGGTTCATGTAGATGAACATGATCGTGAGTATGAACGTGATCATGATGATGTAGAAGGCCAACTCCTAATTCATTAGGTATGATCTGTTAAATTTTATCATCTTTCGTTGATACATGAACATTGAAGCTTCAAACTATTAATTTAATTTCATTGTGAATCAATTAGGTACAATGTATAATCTATTTAAAATATGATAGGAAGAAGATAAGGTGGAAGCATTTCACTAAGTAGACAAAGTTAGTGCATGTAATAATTTTGACTTTTGTATCATCATTCATACTCTATCTTCATGTATTACTTTTATGATTTCTAAGATAATTTATTAAGTACCTGCATATTTAGATGTTAATTTTTTATTGTTGAAAAGTATATTCACTTCCAGTTTCTTCAGAATTATGGGGTTTCTGGTCCATACAAATGAACATAGTCGTGAGTATGAACACAATCATGAGGATGCAGAAGGCCAACCCTGACATCATTAGGTATGCTTAGTTGAATTTTATAATCGTGCTTTGGTATATGCTTATTCAAGTTTCAAACTAATAATTTAATTTTATTTTAAGTCTACAAAGTATAAGGTCTGATCTACATAAAATATGATATGAAGAAGATAAGGGAGATGTACTTCACTAAGCAGACAAAGTTAATATCTGTGTGTCTATGTACGTTCTAGAGTGTTAACATGTGGATGCTAGTGTGTGTTTGTGTCTATGTGTTACATTGTGTTAGTGTATGCTATAGTTTGTTTTATATTATGAAAGAGAGGATGTGTGTGTTATGTGCATGTTTTTCTTAGGTTCATGTGTGTTTGAATGTATTTATATGTATGCTAGAACATGTGCATGTGTGGGTGTGGGTGTGTGGATACGATGTTAGTATAGTGTTATGGTGTTAGTGTGTATATTTGTGCATCATAGTAAGAGCGTGGATACATATGTGGTATGCATGAGTGTGTGTATTCAATGTGGATTGAGTCTCAAACATGGCATTTAATAAAAGGGAAGACCTCCAACTTGACATTTAATGTGTTTGCATATGATACAAGTTTGACAAAAAACTTTATAATATATGGTACAAGTTCTATGAGACTCTGAAATCCCGTAGAACATGTATATTTTTTTCCTGATTTTTCAGAGTTGGCGAGCACAAGTCCTAGCTAAGTGCTAGCTGAAATAGGATTTGGAGAGTACTTGGCTAGGACTTTTGTCTAGAGCTTGTGCTCGTCAAATGGTTTGGTGAGCACTTAGAGAGCACTTGTGTTTGTCACAACAAATACATGTGCTTGCCAAGTGGTTTGGCAAGCACTTGGAGAGCACTTAGAGAGAACATTTGTGCTAGCCAAATGTGCTTTTTTCTGGTAGTGTTGGTTAATCCTCAGCTCATTATCATATGTGTTATTGGAAGCCAATTCATCAACCATCTTTCGATCGACATCCACGCATCAAGCATCAACGACTGTTGATTCCACTCAATCTAGGGCTCTCGAGCATGCCACATGTTGAGCTTCTACCCGCAAGATCAGTTGGCGAACATGACATCCGCAACCGTTAGATATAATTTCCTCTCACATGTACACCTCCACCTTTCTCTTATTGCAGATAAGTCCTAATCCATGACCTTTTAGTTTATTTATTATTTCGAGAATTGACATTACAATCCTCGTATTGTTTATTTAGTAACACGAGAATCACAAATCCAAAATTCAAGATACTTTGGAAAGTTGTGTAAAAATGCTGTTGCGTAGATAAATAAACAAGGAAACATTTGGCATTTGACTTATCAAAATTCATTAAAACTAGTTCTCTATACGATTATTTTGTCTATTCGTTGTCTGATTTTTTTATAGAAGTATCATGGTAAAATTTCCATGAGATAAATATATCTTCAGATGCCTCTCTTTATGCTTTACATTATATGGTTTTTTAAATTAAATGAGATGGTTTGTTTAGTCTAAAACTTGAAAAAATCTAAATAAAAACTTTGCATCATTCTTTTTATTAATTCACATTTACTCTAAAAATTTCAAAGCAATAGTATGGGCTTCCATTCATAATATGTTTCATCTACCATTTTAAAATAGTGCATTTTCATCGTTAAATTTAAAAAGTCAAAAAAATGTAGAATATATAATAAATTAATATTTTATTGAAAAAATGTTTCATGATTCAATAAGGTTTTAGAGAAAAACAATCTTAGGATTTGTAGAGCATGATTTGACATGGACACTTATTTCGCAAAAGAGCCTAAGTTCCCTTAAAAGCCATTTTTAAAATTATTATTTCTATTTATTTTATATTATTTTAAACCCATAATTTCAAAGTATCAAAAAAACATCCCAAACTCCTAGAAAATCAAAAATATATTTTCCCCTCTTTTTATTATGTCTTTATCACTATTTTAAAATAATGAAAACCATTATTTTGTCATCTCTATATATAAACTAGTGTCACATCTCTTCTCTCTTTTCTTTCAAAATAAAAATCCAATTAAAATTTCAAAAAAAAGTAAAACTATAGAAAATAGAAATATAAAATCTGAAATCACAAAAAAAACATTTGCATAAAATTTGGAGGTTGCATTTGCATTTGTTCGAATATATTGCACCACACACTTTATCGATATATTAGCATAATATTAAGTGGACACATTGATCTAACTCAGAGTCACTTCACTACATCTTTATCGCTTTCTTGAGGTCGACCTTAGTACACATATTGGATAAAATATACATGTACATTACACTTAATTGAGTCAAGTATTTAGGATTTTTATTGACCATTACTTTATATCTCGTGCTACAATATAAAAAGGCAGTTATCACATATGTTGTTTGCCTTTCCAAATTTTGATAAAATGATTGTTATTGTTTTGGATTTGACGCATTATGCATGAGCCCCTTATCATTTTTGTGTTTATTTTTTTGCGATTCAATGTATATGAGGAATCTACTCCCAACAATTACTTGTTGGAGGGAAACCTTAGTACACTTACTAATTAAAATGCAAAACTCACAAGATTTATAGTATTAATCCTCGGAGAAAGCACAATTCATGTATCTCCTCTTTATCTTTATGTTTGGTCGTTACCCTCTAAATTCAATACAAATGAGTCTTCTCTCTTCATTATTGTGGAAGATTTGTCCTTGGTTGTACTCAGAAGAGAGGCATAATTTAATGGGTTGCTGTCAGTTGCATCCCTTTGAGATATTGCAATATCAATTATTCCTCTCTTTTTTTTGGATTTTCAGTTGTGTCTCTGACTTCTTAATATTCTATCACGTGTGCCCCTCAAGTTAGTTGTCGTCCATCCACAACGTAAACTTATGTTAACATTGGGGACATGGGGGAATTAAATTGAAAGAAGGGGCTAAAGGGTCTTTCATCCCCCTCTTCACCCACTCCCTCCTCCCCCTCCTCTGCCCTAGCCTCCTGTTGAACAGAGAAAATCGAGCGATCGTATTGATCCACAAGGCGGATCAACAGTCGATGCGGTGGCCGCTTGAAAATCCCGATTCAAACAACAATTAACCCACGACAATCAAGTAAAGCAGTGAAAGTGTGTGGAGTTAAAATTTATTATAACTCTACAACAAGATGTGTATAGTGCAAGTATGTGTAGAGGTCGAACACAGGGAGCAGAAAGGTTAAATCGGGGCAAAAATGCTTAAAATGTGTGTGAATGTGATCAAGTGTCTACCTACGCTATTTTTTTGTGGGTTTTTAATTTTTTAATTTTTTATTTAATTTTAATTTTATATTTTTGTATTTTAATTTTTAATTTTTTAATTTTATATTTTCTTTTTATATTTTATATTTTTTATATTTTCTTTTTCAATATTATATAAACTATGTAATAAAAGGGAGAAAGAGATATTTATAAAAATAGATAAAAATATCCAAAAATTAGCAAATAAAGTCTTTTTGGTCTTTTTATACCTTTTACTGTTTTTGTGATTTTTGGGAATTTTTAAGAATGTTTTTGGTATTTGTAAAGTCGAAAATACAAGAAAACAGTGAATAAAATGCAAGGCTGAAACTAAAATGGAGAAATAAAAATAGAAAACAGTAACAAAAATTCTCCAAATTAATTTTCAATGAAAGATAATAAAATAAGGAAAATTTAGACACCAAGAATATATATTTAGGATTTTTAAAGAATTTTTAATATTTTTATAAAGGTTTTTTGGAGTTTTGTGATTTTTTGGAGTTTTTTTGTATTTTTTTAATGATTTTTGTTCTGAAATTAAAACACACTTAAAGAAACAAAATATATTTTTTGGGATTTTTCTGGAGTGTTTTCATATTTTTTATGGATTTTATAAGCTAGACAGTGCACAAAATGGCTATTTTTTATTTTTAATAAATATAAAAATGCAATAATTATGAAAAATAAAAATAGGCCATTAAACTACTATGCAACATGATGCTAAATTAATTTTTGTAGATTTTTTTAGTGTTTAATAAACGCATGCAAAAATTAGAGCAACATAAGGAAAATGCATGCTCGCAGGGGCATTTTAGTAATTATCATGAAATGCGAGGGCCTGTGTGCAAAAATATCAAAATTATATAACTGACGTAAATACTTTCAGGACCAAATATAAATACTCAAAGCAGCAGGATTAAGTTTGCAAAAATGCCATGGCGTACGTGACTGGCACGCGCACTTGGCAGGGGTGTAAACGTTATTCACGAAAGATGCAGGGGCTGCTATGCAAATATTACAGCAATAAATAAAGGCAGGTAAATGTTCTGCTACTAATCACCAATTACAAAAAGCGGTAGGGGAGTTAACGCAAAATACCCCGATAATAGGCGATCCGACGGTTGTTGATTCTTCAGGGGACACGTGTCGGCGCACGGGGGGGGGGGGGGGGGGGGCGATACCCCTTGGGTTATAACGGCTAGGATCAGACAATGGCTGAACAATCCGACGGCTCGCAGTTAGGCGCTGACGGACGGTGGATGGGCTGCCACTTATCCACGTGGCAAAGCCCTATGCTGAGATGCCCTTTCGCCCACAGACGACCTGGATTAGAACATGAGATGCAGATCGAACGACCGGGGCAAGGTTGATCCAACGGCAGCTGTACACCTGGCGGGGTGTTCTTGATCCTACGACGTGGGATGCGGCTGGAAGATCCGACGAAGAACTCGGCCGTGCCGAGTTGTGTTCACGCGCAGGGGGCCTCCTCCAACCACCAAACTCCACGGCCGAAGGGCGCGTTTTGCTCCTGCTGCTCCTCCCCGACGTCTAGGTGGCTCAGACCGGTCTGATGGCCAACGGATGGCCCTCGGATGCTCGATGAAGCTCCAGCCGACCTGGGGGTCTTCTTGGCATGAATCGAGGCCCAGATGCCTCCTTCCCTTTCTGCAAACAAAACAAATTGGGCGGCAGATATCTCGCAACAGGAAGGGGCTTTTATTGGCGAGAAAAGGGCAGCGTGGTATGGCGATAGTGGTTGCCGGAGCTTCTGAGCTCCGGCAAGGTGTTTGAGGTGGAATCTAGGTGAATTTAATCGATTAAACTGCAAAAGGAATGCACGAAACATATCCTAATGATAACAGCTAACTAAATGAGGAGGAAAGAAACTAAACTCGACCTCAAGCGGCTGTTCACCGCGAGATGAATACCTCACGGCCAACTTGGCGGGAGATGGTGGAAACGCCCAAGAGACGCGTCAAGCTTCTCCCAGCTTGGCTGGAGGTGGTGCTGTCACCACCACCGGTTCGGAGCACAGGCCAAAGGGAGGAGAAACGGTCAAAATGAGGTTCAAGGCTCGAATGGAGGTGACAGGTGTATTTTGAAACATGGTCGAGGTGCGAGGTTCAAGGAGAGATCACGAGCACTGTGATGATCCAATGTCCAAGAAAAGATACAGGCGTGTAAGAGCTAGGGACTGGGGTCAAAAGTCGTGAATACACCAACATCAAAAGATGAAAGACGTGCTCTCCAAAAATCGGAGAAAAACGCCAAAAATGCATCTCTGACAATGAACAGGCTGGGGTCAGAGAGTTGACCGCGGTTCAACTCTCCAGCCCCCTGGTTGGTCCACGTGGACCAACTAGGAAAAAGCCTGAAAAAATGATTTAAAAATTCATTTTAAAATAGTAAACTATTTTATTAATTTTAGGTTATTAAATAAAAAATATTTCTAATTTTATAAATTATTTTATGGTAATTTTTATTTATTTTTAGGAGGTATAATTTTATAAGTTGCCTTTTATGCCCTTTATAGGTATAAATACCTATTTATTGTATTCTTTTATTTTTATTGTATGTATTTAATTTATTTATTTTTTATTATTAATTTATATAATTATAACATACTTTTATACACGTAATTATATTTTTATTTTATTTTATTGATGTATTTTGTATATTTAATAAAATAGAAATAGTAATTGTACAGGTATGTGTATAAGTATTATACCTAGGTTTTGTGTATACAAGTATTTTTATTTTGAGTTTTATTTACATTTTTATTCTGATTTTTAAATATACATAATTATTATAAGTAATATTTACAAGATTATAAAAATATAAAAATATAAAAATAATGAATAAATAATAAATTGAATATTTTAACCTGTATAATTATACAATGTGGGTCCAAAAACTCAACTTTCAAACCGTAGCTCTGCCAAATGCGAAACCACCGCCATTAAATAGCTTATTTTCTTCTATATACAATTAAAGGTGAGTTTGATGCATTTGGAGTTGTCATTTGTGAGATACGGGTCTGGGAAGTTGGGATTCTGGATTTTTATTCAGACCATAACTTTTTATCTGCACATTATTTTGCGGTGAAATCAATTTTGTATTTTTCTTTGTAATATTATCTACAACTTTCATGGACAAATTTTTTTTATTTGATGTATAAAAAGTGGAACCAAAAATAGGTCCAAAATGAATAAAGAATGAATAAAAGGTATAGGTATTTATACTGTATTTTTGACCTTATCTCCCCTACTTTATTCCTGGTCGACCTATCCATCAAGATGCCTAGGTCTCGGGGTTTCGGGTCATTAAATCTTTACAATATTTTATTCTTTTTCTTTTCTTTATTTATTCTATAATTTTGGCTTTAATTACGGTATTTTATACACTATTTGGATGCACATGCATGAATGTTAAGATGATGAAATAAAGGGTATTTACAGGTATTTGCTAGGGTTTTTGGTGCCAAAATGATAGAATAAAGATGATGAAATGTGGATTCATCACCTCCTTCTCCCTCTCCTCCCCTCCACCCCCAGCTTCCTCCTCCCACTCCTTCGCCTTCAACCTCCTCCTCCCCCTCCTCCTCTTCTGCCCCCAGCCTCCTCCTCCTCCACCCCTTGCCCCCTCCTCCTGCGGCACCCTGAAGCCTCCTTTAGTTGTAAAGGATGTCGAGATCCTAGCCACCATTCCCACTGGTGCGTGCTCCACCATCGACGGCTCCTTCGGGAGCGATATTGTGTTGTGGGGAAAGTTTAAGGCATCCCATGACCTGTTGTCAATGGGGTTATCAGTGCACATAATAAATATTTATTATATGAATCCAAATGAATTAACAGAGAAACGGAAACAATCAACAAAATGATAATCATACGTTTCCCATTCATTTTCAGATTACGAAGTGCACAAAGGAACCAATTATTAAATCGGGAACACAAAATAGGGCGCGATCCAGGAAAGGCAAAGCAATAAATGAATAGCAGCAGAGAAATGGGAAAATAGATTAGATCAGAGATCACCGAAGCATCCATGAAATGGACTGTCCTTAGAGAGGATTTTTCCCCCACAATACCGGTGCGTAGGGTACTGGCGATCCGCTCCCATGATACAACGGTTCACGGTCTTCGTCTGCGCACACCGACGAGACCATCCTCGAAAGCACCTCCGAGAACTTACAGCCGAGAAGAACAGGGTCGCAGGTGCGAGGAATGAGAGCAAGAGCGACGACAGCGGCGGGTGGAGTTTTTCTTGCGAGTGAAGAAAGACGGCATCGGGTGAGGGATATAAAAAGAGGAGCTCGCGTGCCCTAGCGTGTGGTCCCTTCAGTTTCCGAAAACACCCCTCAACGGGCGTGTCCTTTCGGATTCCAAAGCCGCAGCTAAGTCTAACCGTTTGGATCAAGTCTGATTCCCAATGTGATCGACATCAAATTAATCTACCTGATTAATTTAATCGATCAGCCAAATGAAACCCGCAGCAAAAGTATCGAGATCCGAATTGACTCTCTCGAGCCCGAGCCCGAGCCTAAAGCCGGTGCCGGAGCCAGAGACGGAGACGGAGCGGAGCGTGCGCACGTGCATGTGTGGTCCTCCATTCTCCTCTCTACTATTGCTACAAGAGATTGGGGTGGAGACTCATATATAAGTCCACCAAAAGTTTAGATCTCTAAGGTATGGTACTAAACTTCAACCCAACCTCATCCATGTTTCAAATTTGGGAATTCCCAACTTTCCCTCCAAACCATTTGGTTTCCCAATTGAAACCAAATTAATTCCAATTGTATTTACATAGATTTTCTAAGTAAAACCTAAATACAATTTTTAATAAAATAATTCTCCACGAATTCACCAATTTGAAAAAGAGATTCAAAAAGGATTTAAGAGACTTCTTTCGGCTGTTCACACTTTGCTTTCAGTAAAGGCACCTTCCGGTTTGAACCTCTGCTTGATTTTACTACTTTCACTTTAACAGGAACGAAGTGAACTACATCTTGAACTTCAGACCTTAGTGTTAAAGTATACGGTATAACCAACAAAGCGTTGTTCTTGGTGCAATCTTCAGGGTTGGTGCTCTTAAAGGCCATGCACCTTTATCCTGTTTCATGAATGTGTTCAGGAAAGACCCTCTTCCTTTAACTGCGGCCCAAAGTAACACTCACATAGGTGGCGTTCTCCAAGGATGTACTGCTAACATCCTGCCCAAAGGCTTGAACCCATTCAGAGCCTACGCTCTTCCTAAACTTGCAGCTTAAACGACACTCAAACTTCCAGGGATAAGACACTCATGCTTACGCATTAAGAATAGAGTGCCAACCAGTTCTCCAAACAGCTTGTTATTACCGCATTGAACCTACTTTGTGGGATCTCCACTCAGATAGGTTAGGTTACTACTGTAGAGGAACTCCCAATGGGTCTCAGTCCCATCCCAAGCCTATACTTTAGGACTAAAGATCTATCAAGTCCCTTAATCAGCGGATCTGTCGCGTTGTCTTTGGATCCAACGAAATCCACAGCCAACACACCTCGAGACACCAAATCCCTTAACGTCTTAAGTCTGATTTGTATGTGTCTCCTTATTTTCTGATTGAACTTTGAACTCTTGATCTTGGCAATTGTGGTCATATTATCACAATGTACCGAGATCGTAGGAACAAGCTGACCTACCATGGGAATCTCAGACAGAAGTTCCCTTAGCCATTCAGCCTCAATTCCTGTGGTGTCCAAAGCACACAGCTCGGCCTCAAAAGTGGATCGAGCTAGAATGGTATTCTTTATAGACCTCCAAGAGACTGCACCGCCTCCAAGGGTAAATACATACCCTGTAATACCATCTCCCAGACTCCTCTATTTTCCCTATCCAGCTTGCATCACTATATCGTTCTAGTACGGATGGATGTCTACCATAATGCAAACTAAGGGAAATAGTTCCCTTAAAGTGCTTCAGTACTCGATCTAGAGCCTCCCAAAGAGTACGGTCAGGACAGCTAGTGTATCTACTCAGCTTTGCAACCGAGAATGAAATATCAGGTCTCGTGCAATTTGTAAGATACATCAAACTTCCTATCACTTGTGAATACCTTAGCTGAGCTACAAGTACTCCACTTTTATTCTTAAACAACATTTTGGATGAATCAAAAGGAGTGCTTACAGCTTTGCAATCTTGATATCCAAATTTCTCAAGTACCTTCTCAACATAGCGAGATTGAGAAATTACAATCCCATAGACTGACCTTGTCAGTTTGAGACCCAAGATCACATCAGCAAAACCCATGTCCTTCATCTCAAACTTGCTACTCAAGAAAGCCTTAGTCTCATTAATAATACTCATATGTGATCCGAACAACAATATGTCATCAACATATAGGCACAAGATAATACACTCATCACCTTTCACCTTGGAATAGCCACACTTATCGTATTCATGAACCTTAAAGCCACGTGACAAAATAGTCTTGTCAAATTTTTCATTCCACTGCTTTGGTGCTTGTTTCAATCCATAAAAGGATTTGACAAGTTTACAAACCTTTCCCTCATTTCCAGGAGTCACAAGCCCATCAGGTTGATCCATATAGATCTCTTCCTCAAGATCACCATGCAAGAAGGCGGTCTTCACATCCATCTGGTGGATGGAGAGATCATATACAGATGCCAATGCTATGAGCATCCAGATTGTGGTCATCCTAGTCACAGGGGAATAGGTACACTACAAGAAAATACAGAATTTACTACTATATATTTCCTACCACATGTGGTGCCTTTGTTGTGGCAATGTTTTTAACTACTACTTTGTGACTATTTTACTACCACATTTTAGTGGACATTATATTCAGACTATGTGACTACTACATGTAGTCGTATTTTGTGGTAGCAAAAATGGGACTGTATTTGCTACCACAAAACAGTAGCAAGCATAGTAGCAAAATTTGGAATAAAAAATTTTAAGCGAGTGGGCGGGATTTTTTGGTATTTTTTTGCCGCAACTTCTATCTTCTCTCTCTCCCCCTATTCTTTTCACGTTTCCCTCCCCATAATTAAGAAACCCTATCCCACTAATTAAGAAACCCTAACCCCAACCAAGCTTGCCTCCTCTCACATCTTCCTCACGTCCTTCTTCCCACCGCCACCAAAATTTCGTCCTTCACCTCCATCTCGATCTCAGTCACTGCCGGCACCGTAAGCAACCACTTCTCTCGTCTACGTTGCCAACGCCGCTCGTCATCTACGTTGCCAACGCTTGCACTTCACGGTACTCTGATAGCCTTATCATAGGAAAGATAAACTGCTTGTTGTATGTCCTAGTATTTTTTATTATTACTTGTGTATGGCTTTGATAGTATGCCCTCGATATTGATATCATCATGTATATAAATGATCGAAAGTTCTGTAGGCTTTTGATATCATGATCAAAATGGATTATAATGGTTGTATGGTGAATGCTATGGTTATAGCCGGATTGAAATGTGCACTGGAGCCAATAGAATAGAGCATAACCATCAAGATCAAACCCCACTAGTGTTGATTCCCAGGATATAGTAATGGATACTATTTCATTTTTGTTCTGCATCTTTTTTCAGGCTGAGAATATTAGTTAACAAAAGGTAGCTTTTAGAGGATGATCTCCTTACTTGAAAATATGAAGCATATGAAGCATCAAGATGGGTTTAAATCTTTCAGGCTTAAGGTTTGTGTCTTTCAGGATAATACTTCAGAAGTAGCCTAGGCTGGAGGTATAACCTTTAGCCTTGAGATGCTTTAATGTTTTAGGTACGAGATGAAATATTGGACATTGTAATATACACTTTAGGGTGGGCATACCTAGCACTGCTGAACAAAGGAAAAAGGCCTTTCATGACTTACTTACCTTGGAGAATCAACAACTATGAATTCACTTCTAGGATTAGATGTCCACTCTTTAAGAAGACATGGCCGTTGTATATGAGCTCGGGTAAACGCTACAAGAAGAAATATGCATTGCCATTTGTCTGATAAAAATCAGAGCAAAGTGCTTCCTTGAAATAAGGGATAAGCACCATTTCCCTAATGCCATGGCAGTTTCTTCTCACCTGTCAATATTATGGTTTGTGGGGAGAGATGGATGATGAAAGAGGCTTGGTCTTCATCTTCCTCCACTCTTCTTTACTTGGAAATTTGGTACCAATTTATATGTACTCAGTGAGTGCAGTTTCAGACATCCGACATCTCTGATTAATCTAGGAGTAATCCGATCAGCAAGTGCCACCAAAAGTTCTTCTCTCCATGTTTCGATGCTTCATATTGTTCTTACCCCTGAACATAATCTTAGGCTGAGCCAATATGGTTTTCAAAATAGTTCATTCCATGGGGGAGCCACTACAACTAGAAAATTAGACCATCAACTGACGTTTAGAGAAATAGTTTGGTTTTTTCAGGAAGAACTCATTCTATAGGCACTCCCATCTCGAATCTGAGAATGGATGGAGCTGAGATATTGACATTCGCATACGTATGTATAACATGTCCATCCCTACCTGCATATGAAAAACAATTTAAAACACTATGCACGAACATGCTCATCCTAATTGCAATTAAGTACTACTAAAAACTAAATGCATGTCGTTACTTATGGGTAAATAACCAAATAACGAAGTTCAAGATTCTATTCGCAGAGACCCTGATCTTTAAAGCATTATATATTAGATATCGAACTTGATGTTACTCCATAGAAGCACCCATAACATCTACTTCTCAAAAATAGATGTAAATATAGGGTCTTACTTCAAATCATTATATATTACACCCCATCCTTGCTATTCAACAGTAACAACAATCAGCATGTTAGGTCAACATTTTACAAAATTGATAAAAGGAACACTAATGCCACAGGAGATCCATGCGTTGTACTGCATTTTTACATATTCATATTAATTAAAAACACAAAAATAATTTGAAATTGCAAACCATAGATTTTGATTACAACAAATGTATTCTTACAACAATTGTAGAGAATGCTCAGCTATAAAGCTTCTGTAATAGATTTGTGTGGGTGTTTGGACCTGCACTTTGATCATTGATAACAGGGCTGACCACTCGGGTATAAGGTACAGAAATAGGGTCGTTGCGACCCAAGCGATCATACCGTGTATATCAAGAAAAATCGAACCACTAATGACAAATCAAGCAATCAAAGCAAGGAAGCGGTCCTGCTATATGTTTAACCTGGTATAGCACCCGGTCTTGGCCCGTCCCTCCTCTGTCCGACAAATCGGGGGTAGGAGTAAGCGCTTTACAGGACGGGCTGCGGCACGTAGGCTACAAAGGTAAGTGAATCGGTTATTTTTATTAGTGATTTTTAGTAGGTCCAATTAACGATCTATGGGAACAGATAAGCAATTAGGTGTGTGGATCCTACTAATTACGGTACAATCAACAAAAATTCCTAAGTCTAGGGGCTCGAGCAAAAACCGCGTAAACACCGAAAAAGGCAGAAAGAAAAGAAAAAGAAAGCCGCAAAAAAGCCGCGAAAAACCGCGAAGGTCCTAAGGGTCCCCCGAGCACACCGGTGCTCGGCGAAACAGACCCGCTACGGTAGAGGAGTTCAAGTGTCTGAGAGTGTCCTGTATTATTACAATAATAATAAATGAAAATAAAAAAAACCTCGCCCACTCAGCTCTCTCTCACGCTCTCCTGCGGCTCCGCGAAGAAAAGAGCCGCCTCCGAATCCTGCGGTTGCGTCAGCTCTCGAGAGTAGCCGCCTCGGTCCTCGGGCCCTCGCAAGAAACAGCAAAGTGGTCAGAACCAACAAAAATAAGCAAATAATAGGAAAAATAAAATGAAAGAAACTGAGGGTATATATGTAAAAATGCAAAAATAAAATAAACACACAAAATAAGACAAAAACAAAAATAAAATAAAAAGAAAATAAAACAAAATAAAATAAAAAGAAAATATAAACAAGAACCGCGAAGAGCCGCGAGCTCTGAAAGAGCCGCGAAAAGCCGCAAAAATCAAAATGAAAAGAAAAGAAAAACTACTAAGCCGTGCTCCCCGGCAACGGCGCCATTCTGAAAACAGGCCTGATCACTCGGGTATAAGGTACAGAAATAGGGTCGTTGCGACCCAAGCGATCAGACCGTGTATATCAAGAAAAATCGAACCACTAATGACAAATCAAGCAATCAAAGCAAGGAAGCGGTCCTGCTATATGTTTAACCGGGTATAGCACCCAGGGTCGAACTCAAGGAGCACGGATTGGCCGAAGGCCTACGAAGTAGTAAAAATACTGAAAATAAAAGACAAAATATTTTTTAGTGGTTTTTAATTATTTTTATATTTTTTTTGGATTTTTAATGTATAAAGAAAATAAGAAAAACAAAAACAAGCACACTTCAACAATTTATTTAATGCATCAAAAATCGACCAAAAATTAAAACAAAAATATTTTTATGTGTTTTATATTTTTTATGTTTTTGGTGAATTTTTGATAATTTTCTGATGTGTATTTTACAAGTAGAAGATATGGTAACACTTGAAGAGAATGTAGTTCTTATCCTATGCAATCTTGAGAAGATATTTCCACCTGCTTTTTTTTGACTCGATGGAACATTTAATGGTGCACCTTCCCTACGAAGCTAAAGTTGGTGGACCAGTCAAATATCGTTGGATGTATCCTTTCGAAAGTTATGTCCTATAATGTTATTTAATATAATATATCTAGTGTACTTTGTCTAACAATGTAAACTGATATGATAATAGGTATATGTTTTTCTTGAAGAGGAAGGTGCGTAATAAGAACAAGATTGAAGGCTCAATAAGTGCTCAGTAGATATTCGAAGAGGTGGCCAACTTTTGTTCTCGATACTTATCTGACGATATTGAAACCATTCATAACCGTCCCATGCGTAATGAGTACATTGAAAATGAACGTGTTGTTGGCCTCTCCATTTTTGAAACATGCGGTCGACCTTTTAAAAAAGGAAAATCACGAATGATGACCACCCAAGAGAAAGAAGCTGCTGAGCTTTATGTTCTAGACAACACAGAGGAAGTAACACCATTTGCAGAGTATGTATACATCTTATTCAATTTATTTTTTATGCTAAGATCTTCAATTCATAAAAATGATTTTCTCTAACTGTAGGAAGTTCGGGGATAAGTTAATGGTAGAGAATCCTTCATTTACTGAAGATGAAGTTGTGGATGAATTCAGAAAGAAATTTTCAAATTGGTTTAAAGAGCGTGTAAAGTTGATTGATCCGACAGATCCTAAACACAAGATGCTCAATGACCTATCACTTGGTCCTAATCATTTGGTGATGTCGTACGGTGGTTTTCTTGCCAATGGGTGTAGATTTCATTGTGTGGATACAACTGCAAGCTTAACTACATACAACTCTGGTGTTATGGTAAAAGGATCATGTTATGGTGAAGATAGTTTGAATTATTACGGGATTCTTAAGGAGGTGCTTGAGCTTGAATATCATATGCCACCTCCTAATAAGCTCTTCTTATTTTCGTGTGACTGGTACGATCCACAATATGGTGTGGTTGTTGACCATATACATGATATTGTAGATGTCATTACCCGAAAATATATTCGAAGATTTGAACCTTTTGTCCTTAGTTCACAAGTTGATCAGATATGCTATGTTCCAATAGTGGGGGAAAAGCGAAAAAGAGATGATCGTTTTACAGTTTTAAAGAAGATGTCACGCATTTATACGGATTCTAATGACCAATTGAATATAGATGACTCGTCAACTGTACTTGTTCCAGACTTTGAGCGACCACATAGTGTAGCAGTGTACCCATAGTATCATTGTAAGTTGATTAAAACTTAAGTTTAATAATGTATTTGCAGTATCTCTTTCTTAATTTTTCATATCATGACATGTTGATGTTTACAGGAAATGCGTATGATGCGTGGACGAGGTTCTAGAGGGAGCGGGAGCAGAACGCATCATGATGATGATTGTATTTCAGATCGTCATACTCCAGACATCGATGGTATGATTCCTTATAGAAATATTTTTTTAAAAAAATATTTATAATTCTTACATGCTTGTTTCCAATAGGTGAGCATAATGAAGATGTCGCAAGGCTTGTTTCGTATATGCTTGAAACTGGTGTAGAAGTTCCTTCGCAATATGCACATTACATTTCGTTGGCAGGAACACCTCCAAGTGTTACACGCTCTCGCCAGCCCACTCCACAATCCTCTACCCATCATCGTAGCCCTGGCCAACCTCAGATTCCTCCTCAACCTCCTCCACTAGGTTCAGGTCCACCCATTACTCAGGGTCCTTCCCAGCCCCATGACACTCCTCAACGTCAAGTCCCGCTCCCAACTCAAGATCCTCAGAAATATTTGCAGTTTCTACCAGACGGGTATCTACGTTATAAATAGTTCTTTTAATTACTATATATGCATGCTTATTTATCATGCTTATTTATTTGTAATAAGTAATTTTGAAATTCAGGTACACACTAGATAATCAGCATGCTGTGGCCCAAGCACTCACGAAGGCCTTCAGAGCTATGCAGGATTGCTCGGATTATAGATGGAGTTGCATGACTCCAGAAGAACAAGAGCGAATCCTAAATGGTGTTTATGTAAGGTTCATTACGTGATGGTATTTATTGGTTATTTTCAAAATAATTATTTCTAACTAAAACTTGATGTGCAGAATCTGTATGCGCTACCACCTGGTCATACAAAAGAAATGTATCGATTTGCTCTAGTAAAGCTAGCAACAAACCGAGTAAAGGACAATGTTTACAGGACAAGAAAAGCTGCAATCAAGAAGCTGGATGGTGTGGAAGATTGGGAGAGAGCAAAATTATGCGCGCCGTCGTGGTGCACTCCAGCGAGGTGGAGTCTCTATTATGACCTTTTCATTCAAGAAAAATTTCAGAAGAGATCTGAAGCATGGAAGATAAATAGAGGGAAACAGAGTATTAGATCAACTAGTGGATCGAAGAGCCATGGAACTGTGAGGCATGAACTGGTATGTATAAATAACAAGGTTTGATTTTACGTTATCATTTCTAAATTTGTGTTAACGACTATTATGTTGGCATTATAGCTTGGAGCTGATAAACGTCCTCCAACGTTTATCAAATGGTGGACCGCGACTCATACAAGTGGGGGAGATTGGGCTACACCTGAATCAAAGGCAGTGTTGGTACATTGCTTATCACATACATATTTTTCAGTTCTTTCATATTAAACTAAAAAAATAATTTGTAGGATCGTTACACGGACCTGTATAGAGCCAAGTTTGGTGTTTCCATTTCCGATGAAGAAATAGACTTCAATGATAATTTAGGGAAAGAAGTCATCAGTGAGCGTGAGGTGGGGCCTAATAGAAGGTAGACTTTGGGTGGTTTACCACCTAAGTTCACATCCTCTACAAGTTCTAATGGAGCATCTGGTTTTTTTGAGACACCCTCAACATGCAACATGCCGACATCCGATGTATCCAAGACTGAGTTTATACAACTCACACAGACAGTGACTGTGTTGGTGAATAAGGTAGATGATATTCATTCAAACTTAGGCTTTTTCAACAAGGTTGTTAAGGTCATTGACCATTTGAGGTATATAGCTAATATTTTCATCATCATACAATTTTAGATCATAGTTTAATAAATGAATTATTTTTCTAGCATTTAAATATCTCTTTTGTACTTTGTAGAAAAATACAATCAAGACTTGATCGTGAGGAAATGGAAGAGGAGGACGATGAAGATGAAGAAGATGAAGAAAATGAGGAGGATGACGAAAATGAGGAGAACGAGGACGATCTCACGACATACAGGGTATCACAAAGGAAGGGGATTATCATTTCAGAACATAGGGAGAATATGAAGAAGAGAAAGGAAAATCCAAAGGACAAAGGCAAGGCCAAAAAAGATAGCGTGTTTACCAAGTGGAGGAAAAAGAAACCATAGTATTAGTTATTTTATCTTCTAAATTTGATGTTATAAAACTTCGAGTCTTGCCTTTTTTATTTTTATTATGTATGACTAATATAGCTCTGCATGACCTATTGCACATTATAATTTTGGATGCATGTCCTAATGTTAATTGTGTTTCTACTTTGTGTTGATTTCTTTGATAGTATAAGCAGTTAGAATCGAAAGTATTATATTACTGTTCAATATTTACAGGATAAAAATACTAGGGAGGACCATGTTTGAGATCACATGTTTGGATTATATTTTTTTTCTTCTATAATCAGAATTTGCGACTACTATGGCACTGCATTGCTACTATTATGGTAGAAATATAGTGGTAAAGTGGTAACAAATTAGTGCCAATGTGGTGGTAAACAGCTGTGACAAGTTCCATAAGGTCGTTATGCCCTCATGTATTTGTGGTCTCTTAGTAGTCGCAAGGTCATGCCTAAATAATCGCAAATTATTGAAAATTTGGCACTACTTTGCGACTATAATATGACTACTTGCGACTATTATTGCGACTACAACTACTACCACAGTGTGGTCTCAAACAGTTTGCGACCAAATCGGCGCGACTACAGAATTTGCTACCACATGTGGTAGCAAACTTGTGTTGCTACCATTTTGCAACTATTTTACCACTCTTCTGCTACTACAGTTGTAGTAGTAAAATCTGCTTTTTCTTGTAGTGGTATCAAAATAATCGATACCTTCCTTTTGCCTAAAGCCCTTGGCAACTAATCTGGCTTTATACTTTTCAATTGATCCGTCAGGTCTAAGCTTTCTCTTAAACACCCATTTGCACCCAATGGTAGAGCACCCTTTGGGTAAATCGACCAACTCCCAAGTTCCATTAGCCATAATGGAATCCATCTCAGATTTGATGGCTTCCT
The DNA here is from genome assembly GCA_037367405.1 of Ottelia alismoides. NCBI lineage: Eukaryota > Viridiplantae > Streptophyta > Magnoliopsida > Alismatales > Hydrocharitaceae > Ottelia > Ottelia alismoides. Next base: position 315,300 of record JAZKJV010005749.1, read on the forward strand.
TCCATTGTTTCACTTCAGATGAAGCCATGGCTTCCTTGTAACTTGGTGGATCACCCTCGATCTGGTAGACAACGAAGTTGCTACCCAGATCTTGGCTATCCGAGGTCTTTTACTTCTCCTTGGCTCAATCTCTTCTGAAAGTACATTGGGTTCAGGTTGAGTCTCAACCCCCACATTCGTTATCCTTTCCACTTGATCTGGAATAGATCCTGATGTAGAGGCGGCCTCAATGGCCAGATTCTGAGGAATTCCAGTCTTCAATGGGAAGATATACTCAAAAAAGGTAGCATCATGGAATTCAACAATGGTGTTGACTTCTATGCCTGGTATCTCAGACCGAATTACCAAGAACCTATATGCATAGCTATTTTTCAAATAACCTAAAATGACCGCATCAACAATTTTAGGACCAATTTTCTTTCTCTTGTGTTAAGGGACTAAAACCGTAGCGAGACAACCCTACACTTTGAGAAATTTTAAACTCGGTTTTCTATTTCTCTAAAGTTCAAAGGGACACTTTTCCATATGCCTTGGAGGAACCCTATTCAGAATATGGCAAGCCGTACTCAAGGCTTCTCCCCACATATAGGTTGGAAGTCCAGAACTTTGTAAGAGAGCATTGATCATGTCAGTTAAGGTTCTATTTTTCTGTTCTGCTATCCCATTTGATTGCGGTGAATATGGAGCCGTAACTTCATGAACTATGCCAAACGATTTGCATTGTTCATCAAATAAGTTAGAGGTATATTCACCTCATCTATCTGACCTAAGGCGTTTAAGTACTTTTCTTGTTTGTGTCTCAGCCTCATTCTTAAATATAAGAAATTTCTCTAAGGCTTCATCCTTGGTTTTCATTAGATATACGTAGCAGTATCTATTGCCATCATCTATAAAGGTGATAAAGTATTTCTTATTATCTCGGGTCAACACACCATTAAACTCACAGATATCCGTGTGCACTAGATCCAAGATCTCACTATCTCTAGAGATAGACTGAAAAGACTTCCTAGGTGTCTTAGCTTGCACACAGATTTCACATTTTTGAGTTTTATCAATAGTGTGTTTAGGGATCAACTCTAAATTCATCATTCTTTTAATTGAATTTAAGTTTACATGTCCCAATCTACCATGCCACAGATCACAAGATTCTAGATTATTCACAACATGAGACACATAACAAGAACATTCAGAACTCAAAACATTCATTTCATTAATGTTTTCTAAATCACATCTAATTCTAAACAACAAGTCAAAATCAGCCAAATAGCCTTCTCCATAAAAAAATGCCATGTCTCAGAATAACAACTTTATTACATTTAAAGTTTAATTCAAAACCATTTCTAACAAAGATAGAGCCAGATAAAACATTCTTCTTGATGTCAAGAACATGCAGCACCCTGTGCAACGTCCAGACACATCCAGAGGAGAACCTCAAGTTGACTTGTCCCGACCCTAGCTGGCTGCAGAATTGTTCCCCATCTTCACAGTCCCACCACTGCAGGTCTGATAAGAAGAAAAGAAAGTTATGTCAGAACAGATATTTACATTGGCTCCCGTATCCACGAGCCACTCATTTGGATCATGAATATGGTATAGTTCAGATTTTACAGAGACATACCCCTCGCTAGCCCCAAGTCCCATAGTGATCATATTCACTTGTGGACTCCTGTCTGCAGCCTTAGGTTGAGCCTTCAAGGACGGACAATCCTTTTTCCAATGGCCAACCTGATTACAGTGCCATCAGAGTTTATTCTTTGCCTTTTTCTGGATCTTGCCCTTTGGTTTCATTTTTATTGTTATTAGGACCCTTTCCCTTCTTATCTTTGCCCTTAGAGGTCATGAGATTGACCTTAGCCTGAACATCGATAGGAAGCACATGTTTTTGTTTCATGTGTTCCTCCTCTAAGACAATTGCCACCATTAAGTCATCCATAGAAATCTTCCCCTTTCTGTGTTCCAGGGTCATACCGAAGTCTTCCCACGACTTGGAGAATTTTTCTATGATGCACATGACCTGAAACTTCTCTGGAAGTTTCATTTCGGCATCCTCTAAACCATGGAGCAGGAGTAAAAACTCGTGTGCCTGTTCAGAAACTGATTTTCCTTCGGCCATGGAAAACTTCAAAAACTTGGCCACAGAGTATTTCTCAATACCAAGGTCTTCAGTATTATACTTCCGATCCAGGTCTTCCCATAGCCCCTTCGCAGTCTGCGTGGACGAACAATATACGTCAAACAACGTGTTGGACATAGCCAACAAGATGCAGCCATGACATATACGGTCGTGTTCCTTCCACGCATAATGCGCCTTCTGGCTATCGAGTGAGGGGTTTTCTTTTTCCATCGTAGGACAGTCGGTTTCAAGCATCGAGATTAATCCAATGGTGGTTAACAAGATCTCCATGCGTTGTTGTCAACGCTTAAAGTTCTGTCCACCGAACTTTTCAGGCATACCCGTCATATCAACCCCTCGATTTAAACATGTTTTCTGACATTATTTTATAAATGATTCCGAAAATCCTCTCTAAGATTGTTGTCAACAGGGTTATCAGTACGCATAATAAACATTTATTATATGAATCCAAATGAATTAACAGAGAAATAGAAACAATCAACAAAATGATAATCATACGTTTCCCATTCATTTTCAGATTACGAAGTGCACAAAGGAACCAATTATTAAATCGGAAACACAACATAGGATGCGATCCAGGAAAGGCAAAGCAATAAACGAATAGCAACAGAGAAATAGGAAAATAGATTAGATCAGAGATCACCGAAGCGTCCATGAAATGGACTGTCCTTAAAGAGGATTTCACCCCCACAATACCAGTGCGTAGGGTACCGGCGATCCGCTCTCAGGATACGACGGTTCACGATCTTCGTCTGCGCACACCGACGAGACCGTCCTCGTTTTCTTGCGAGTGAAGAAAGACGGCGTCGGGTGAGGGATATACAAAGAGGAGCTCGCGTGCCCTAGTGTGCGGTCCCTTCAGTTTCCGAAAATGCCCCTCAACGGGCGTGTCCTTTCGTATTCCAAAGCCGCAGCTAAGTCGAGCTGTTTAGATTAAGTCCGATTCCCAATGTGATCGACATCAAATTAATCTACCTGATTAATTTAATCAATCAGGTATCGAGATCCGAGATCTGAATTGACTCTCCGGAGGCGGAGGCGGAGGCGGAGGCGAAGCGCGCACGCGCTCGTGTGTGGTCCTCCATTCCTCCTCTCTACTATTGGTACAAGAGCTTGGGGTGGGGACTTATATATAAGTCCACCAAAAGTTTAGATCTCTAAGTTATGGTACTAAACTTCAACCCAACCTCATCCATGTTTCAAATTTGGGAATTCCCAACTTTCCCTCCAAACCATTTGGTTTCCCAATTGAAACCAAATTAATTCCAATTGTATTTATATAGATTTTTCAATTAAAACCTAAATACAATTTTTAATACAACATGACCAACCTTGTCCATCCACTTCTTGTACTCCGCTACCCAAGAGTCCGAGTTCCTGAGATTAAGATAGGGTTCTTTGATGGGCACCTTCTCCTTGATGAGGACCTCATTCTGCTAGGAAAAAAACCCATATCCGGCTCAAACACCTTCACGGCATTCTGGTGGAAGAACCACACTGGGAAAACCTTGAGGAGTGCATAAACTTCCCCTGCCCGATTGGCCTGTAGAGGAAGAGGGTGGTTGTTGGTGCGCCACCATTTGTCGGCAAACCTGCAGTGGCTGCACTATAGATCCTCGGTATATAACAGAGATGCAAAGTTCTAAACTAAAAGGACAAATATAGGTGGACAACATATTTTAAAATGCCGAAGGACGACGATGACGACGAAGGAGGAGGATGGAGTCCGCATGCAGAGGAGGAGGATGGGCAGATGTAGTGTTTGAACAGTTATATCTCTCTTAATGATTAAATGGGAGGGAAGGGTTGAACCCTGATCTTTGGAGTGGGAGCTCATTGCTTCGACCACCAGAACACAAGGTGGGCTCTTATGCCCCCCTTGACCTCGTCATAGTTTGGAAAAAAATCATGGTTACGTTCAACTTATTGACGGCTAAAGTAACAGAGAGGTACATGTGATAGAATGGTAAGAATCCAGAGGCACAACTGATAATCCAAAAAAGGAAGGGACATAACTAATATTAAATAGTATGCCAGAAAATTTTAGCGATATCAAGTCTCCATGTTGGTCGTTTTGGTAGATTTATCTTGGTTCGTCTCTGGAGCTTATGATTTTTCTTTGGCCAGATCAAATGGATGTTGCGTTCAACAAGCATATCAATAGCGAAACAATGTAGGTTCGGTATCTACGAATTAAATCACATTTAACTATCGATATTAAGAAGGCTTCTTATCCAGTTAAGCACACAAACATTAATTTATTGAGGAATATGGCCGTAATCACACTATCAATACTAATCCTCCAATCTGATTTGTGGTTTCTTGGAGGCTTCATCCATCGCACATGTTACGAATACTATATCTGTAGACGCTATATAATATAATGACACCTCAATTTTTTTAAAAAAGAGAAGACCAGACAATGTTTCCAGAATCTCACTTTAATAAAATCTCTCTAATTTTTATAATCTCACTCTCTCTTATCAACTGCCACATTCATTCATATGGATACTTTATTTCATAACGGTGCAATTTGTAATTACGACATGGAATGATAACCATCCAGTCAGTCGAAAGATAATGGTGATGATTGTCATGATCGATTTGACATGAGAGAGAGATGCACTTTTCTACGTGAGGTCGAGATTAATTTACGGACTATATTAGTCAACTTTTGGAGCTTATGATCTTCTAAAATAATGATATTGTGAGAGTTTAGTAAGAAAAATATCTTAGGAGGGGTTCAGTTCGGGAACAAGTAAAGATAAGGTCATGTTAACCCTTCCTTTGGAGGGTTTACCTCCCAAAACTTTCCTTTTTTTTCTTTCATGTGGGGCTCACTCTCTCTGTCTTTTTAATACATTAAATAAATCATTTCTCTTTTATCTATTTCAAAAAAATAATATATTATACTATTATATCATCTAAAAATGATAAACTACTTAACTTCTTTTCACATTTCCAAACTTTAATACAATTACATGACAATAACTACTCACTTTTTCAAACTTCAATACAATCACATCATAACAATCCCTCTCAGCCCAAAATCCTCCATCCAAATATCAAAACACAAAAATGGATTATCCTCCCACAATTTACCCCGAGGTAACCCGGCAACCAAGCACACCCTAAGTGTAGAGAATAAGAATTATTCATGCTCGGCTGGATGGATAAGAATAAGAGGAATAAGGTAGATAAGGCTATTTTCGTTGGGTTGGCAGGGATAATGAATAAGTATTATAAGTTAGTGGATAGGGAGGAATAAGAGGAAAATGGAAGATAAAAAAAAAGTGGATAAGAAGGAATAAGAGAAGAGTGGAATAAGGTAATGGGAATAATGGAGTGGATAAAGATGAATGAGAGAAGATGGGAAGGGAAATAAGGGAGTGGATAAGAAGGAATAAGAGGAGAGTGGAATAAGGGAAGGAAAACAAAGGAGTTGATAAGAAAGAATAAAGAGAGAATAAAATAAAGGCTTGATCTCTATTTCTCTTCCAAACAGGGTCTTAAGGTTGTTTGCATGGTCTCGTGGACGAATCACATTGACATGTGCACCTTTCCGTCAAATTAAGTTATTGTTTAATTGTTGGCACGAGATTTTATGCGGTTATTATATTAAAAAAGGATTTTTTTCACTTGTGCTCCTCAAAATTCCATATTACACTTATGCTCTTATATTATAGAGTAATTACAAAAAGGCCCTAAGTTATATACCTGATTTCAATGTTATACCTAAACTTTAAAAAGTAATAATGTGATACCTGGACTTTCAAATTTGTCTCAATGTGATCCTTGACTATTGAAATTTAGGGTTAAAATGATGAAATAATCAACTAAATTTCTATGATGAAGGACCACATTGAGAAAAATTTGAAAGTTCGAGTACCACATTGTTACTTTTTAAAGTTCATGTGTGACATTGAAATCAGGTGTATAGTTCAGGAACTTTTTTGTAATTTACTCTATATTATATCAACAGAAGAGCAATATTGTAACTTTTGCAAGAATACATGGGCGTAAATATTATTGCAAAAAAGTAAGTAACTTTTGCAAGAATACATGGGCGTAAATATTATTGCAAAAAAGTAAGGATATTCCATTTTCCTATTATACATAAATCACATGTGATCCTCAAAATTCCATATTACTGCTCTTCCGTTATTACACTTAGGGCCCGTTCGGTAGGAGAATAAGCAGGAATAAGGATGGGGAATAAGGGGATTAAGGGTCTATTCTCCGTTCGGCTGGAGGATAGGAATAAGGAGAATAAGGTAAAATAACGGTAGGTAAGGTGGGATAAAGATAGGAATAGGAGTGAAATAAGATGAAATAATGGGGAATAGTCGTACCACGGGGAACCGTGTTGGGAGCTTATTCCCCTTATTCCATTCTCCCTTATCCTCCAAACGAACAAGGCCTACGCTCTTATATTATATCAACAGAAGAGCAATTATGTAACTTTTGCAAGAATACACGGGCACAAATGTTATTGCAAAAAAAAAGATAGAGATATTCCATTCTCCTATTATACATAAATCAATAATATGAAAATAAAAATACCCATTTAAACAAATCAAAATCTTTCAAAGGAAAAAGAAATGAGGATATCCGTTATTTGAAGTTATATACAAAAGCAATGATTTATGATTAGTTAAGTATGCAATTTTTCCTCGAAGAAAAAATGATCTTTTTTATGTAGGGATTTTTAAACTCATAATCCTCTGCAATATCATAATTACTCGTTGAACACTCTTTAATTCGCATTACGCATATAATCCTAGACAGATATGACTTCCATTTACACCTAGAACCCTATCTTGTTTTACTCCACTAACTCAATTAGTGAGCTTGCATTACGTGTATAACTCAAACTAGTAACGTGGCATTACCGAGAACATCCAACAACTCGCCGATGAAATCATTCCCAGAGCTCAAGTAGAGGGAGCTTAGCGAGTGATTTGGGGGGCATAGAGGATAGTTGATTGCAACAGAGAATGAAGTGGTCGAGGCCATGAGTATGAGACGGCAACTTCCAAAATTTACGACGACAGTGCTAGCATCTTTGCTAAGGATGGGATGGACTTGCGTTAAGAAGAGAACATGACGATGGACACGAAGACGTCCCCACCGAGGAACATAACAACGATGAGCATGACCATGTCGATGGAGTTGAGGCCACTGCATTAGAAGACGATGAGGAAGAAGCTCAAGGAAGATGGGAGAGCGGAATGAGGAGAAGGATGAAGGAGTGGCACATATTCATAATTAATATCATAAATTCTAGAGGTTAAGTTTATCGGAGAAAATAGATGGAGGTTAACTCATAGTCATGCGATAAATTATCCAGAATCTAATGATCAATTCGTGATCAAGTGGACTTTCAGAGCAGCAAATGTTTTTCAGATTAAATAAATAAATAAATATTATTGGCTCCACTTGATGTAGGAAGGTGGCACTATAAAAACATGGAGATGGTGGATTTGAAAGATGATATTTCCACATCAGCCGACTCTCATCACCTGTTTATTTCAAGTCATTTTCCATCCCATCTCTGTCTGCCAGTCCTCCATTTAAATAATCAGTCAGGACCATCAAGCCCATAATTCATACCTACACATACCGGAACTCATTTAAAAAATAGGGATATTTACATCACGAACCTAACAACTTTCTAAATTATCTTCTCCATCCTTTCATCTTTGTAGTTATCACCTAAATCAGGCCAAATTGCTAATCGTTACACTACAATCCTTCTATGAGTTAACTATAGAGTCTGCCAAGGTCCGTAGTGTAAGAGTTAGCAAGTTTAGAGGATTTAGGTGAGAACTACGAAGAATACAAGGTCAAGAAGGCACTTTACAAAGTTTTCAGGGTACGTGGTGTAAAAATCAAATAGTGCATATCATGGCATATACGATACTCCTAACAGTATTAATGTAAGGAACTCGTGACATATACTAATGTGCATCCTTCGTATGCAGAGACAACTCTTCTTCGATAGCTTGAAATGAGAGCCAAATGGATTCTTCTTAGGCTCGACATCAATCACGTCAAAATGCTCCAAAATGCGACCTATTAACTCTCGGCTTCTTCTTCTACCACTACAAGAATAAATAGTTGTGCTCACGAAATAGTGGCTGCGGAATATTGAGGCCTCGATTATTTCGTAGGCACGACTATTACATTTTCTGATCTCCAATATTTCGTTGCCACCAAAGACATTTAAATTATTATTTATAATATAAGTTGTCCTATGTGGGGCCTTTGGCTACGACTATTCCGTTGTTACATATAGCGGCAACAAAACATTTGTGGCTAGAGACACTGCCAACGGGACTTTTGACTACCACAGATAGCAACGAAACTGAAGTGGCCAGAATTAATTTCGTTTCCACAAATGCTGAATCCATAGGCTTAATTCCGTTGCCACAATCCATTTTTGTTGTATACTCCTACCTCAACTGTGAAATACTCATAGATATGAAAACAATACGATTCTCCAGACTCTTATAGAATACTTATGCAAACACACAAAATTTTAAATCTCTCGGTTGGAAATCGAAAAACACACAATGGATCCCAAAAACGTTTATTGGTTCACTAAAGCAAAAATAAGTGTATAGGGATATTTTTTTAGAATCCATCACTATATTGTATGTTGTTAAATAGATAATGACGATATTATATATTCATTGTTGAAATATTTTTTGTACTTGCAATTAGCGACGAACGTCTTCTTTGTTGCGGTACAATTAGTGACAATCAACATAGCAACGTTTATTCCTTGTTATTTTTCAAAAACTTAACTAATCATTGCTAAATTTTTAACGGAAAATTAATGATGATTAGTTAAAATTTTGGAAATTAACAACGAATGCATGTTGTTATGTGTGCTATCGCTAATGATATAATAACAAATTGATATCTATGAAATTTCAAGTAAATTTCAAGTATAAAAAATAATTTAGCAATGAATAACATCACTATATATTTAACAATGAATAATACAAGGATGAGTTTTAAAAAATATCATTATAGACCCATTTTATTATAGTGAATATAATTTTCTTAATTTTATTTATAAATTATTTATTCAAAACTAAAGGTTCCTATTTTATAAACAAGCCGTTCTTTTAGCAAAATGATAAAATATCTTCTTTTTGTGCTTGCATGAATTACAAACTATAGATCCGCGAGAGTTCTACATGAAGCAATTAGATGGTATTTGCGTCTAAATGAACGTTTTAGGATGATTTGAAGGTAACATCATCAGACTATACTAAAATTGACCTAAGGTAATGAATAATTCAATATTCTTTGTCATATCATCCATAGTTAAATATATAACAACACATAATATTCGTTACTTGCTTCTTTAAATATACCACGATTATAGTATTATGTATTATATTTCTAACAATTAATCATACACCAGTTATTTGTAGACATTTTCAACGAATCATATAATAGTTAGGGGTGTAAATGAATCGAACTTGAGTGAACTGCCAGGTTCGATTCGGTTCGTTTAGCATTTTTACAAATTCGGGTTCGGTTCGGTTCGATAAGATGAAAATGATGTTTAGGTTCGATTTGGCTTGACCTTGATTCGTGAAGGTTCGGTTCGTTTAAGGTTCGATCAACAGTGAAACTCTTTGAAATTCAAGGGTGCATTTGGTACGCAGGTTAGGGAGGGTTAAACTGGTCGGGGCTAACCCATTTTTGTGTTTTGGTGTTCGGATAGAGGGTTCAACTGGTGGTGGGTTTGTAGTGGGTTTGTTGAGATATGATTGTATTAAAGTTTAAAAAAAGTGTGTAGTTATTGTGATGTGATTGTATTGAAGTTTGGAAAAGTGAGTCGTTATTGTGATGTGATTATATTGAAGTTTGGAAAAGTGAGTAGAAGTTGAGCAGTTTATAATTTGAAGATGATATAATGTGATGAGACGACCTGAAGGCTAGGGTATAGGTGCTAAATTGATCGTTGCGACCCAAGCGATCAAGTGTGCTCAATCAAGAAAAATCAAACCACTAATAATAGACAAAATCGATCAAAAACGCGAAAGCGGTCTCGCTATTGGATTAACCTGGTATAGCGACCAGGGTCGAACTCAAGGAGCACGGATTGGCCTTTCGGCCTACGAAGTAGTAAAAAGGAATAAAATAAAAGAACAAAATATTTTTAGTTGTTTTTATTTTATTTTATATATTTTTTTTGGATTTTTAATGTATAAAGAAAATAAGAAAAACAAGTAAACACACACTTCAACAAATTATTAAATACACTAAAAATCAATCAAAAATTCCAAAAAAAATATTTTTTATGCGTTTTATAATTTTTAGTGTTTTTGGTGAATTTTTGAGGATTTTCTGATGTTTATTTAATTTTCTAAAAATCAAACAGTAGCTGAAATCAAAGGTACTGTCCAGCCGAGCTAAAAAGGCCTAGATAAAATATCTAAAGCCCCCAAATTAGCTGGGAGGTAATTTTCCTGTAAAGAGAATAAAACAAGGAAAATTTAGGCACCTATTTTATTATTTTTGGATCTTTGGTTTAATTATTAGAATTTTTATAAGTTTTTAGGTGTTTTTCAATTTTTAGTGGTTTTCAGTAATGGAAAATAGCCAAAATTGGCTAGAAAATCAAACACAACAAAATAGATAGTAGATAATTTTTTTGTAATTTTTAGACACTATTTAATATATTTTTTGATTTTTAAAGTTAGACAGTGAAGAAAATAGAGGTTTTTGAATTTTTAAAATATCAAATGAAAACAAAAATGTCCTTAAAAATCCTCGAAAATTTTACACCATGGCAGGAGCCATGTGTCCAATTTTCGTTGGATTTGGAGGTAATTTGCTATTTTATTCAAAAATAAAGAGAGGGCACAGTGCACAGAGACCAAAGTGCAAATACCCAGGAGTCTGGGGGGTCTGGCCCAGCAAAACACACGCCACGCGCATGCCTGGGGCACTCAGGGACCCAAATGTAATAAAAATATGTTCCAAGGACTTATTGGTAACAGGTACCAAAAGTCCAGGGCCCTATTCGCAAAATAACCAAAATATCACGCACATGTTGAAATATATTACGCACAGGGGTATAAATGCAAATAAACTAAAAGTTTCATTCAACTGTTAACATCCAGAACTACAGGGGTATGATATGCAAATAAGCCAGAGAAACACGTGACGACGCACGTGTCATACAACGCACAGGGGCATAAATGCAAGGAAAATAAAGTGCAGGGTCCACAGTGTAAATTTCACAAAAAGTAAACAACTATGCTACGTATTTACAGGACTAAAGACTAATTGCATAAAGGAGAGGGGCCTAAGTGTAAATACCCCTTATATTATTGTCGACGGCCGGATGTATGACGCGTGACAGATCCAACGATCGAGACAAATGGCGCCTTAACCCTGGTAACGCTCGGCCTGATCGAACGGGCGAGGGCGCTCCACGTGGAGATCGGACGGTCCTGGTGCTCCGGAGCTTATTCCCTCGAGTATCCAACGGTTGTGATCGATCCTCCAAGAATCTGACGGTGGCTGCAGCTCCACGAACAGACGGTCGCGATGTAATCTGGAGCAGGAGGGCTGATCGAACGGTGTCTGGAGGTCGTGGAAGAACTGATGGCCGGCGACCTTCGCCGGCCTGCTGTGCACGCTCCTGGCCTCCGCGCGGGCCTCTGAAGATCGGGGAAGAAGCTCTGTGGGCTACCGCGTCGACTAGTGGCCTCCGATGGCTCGACGGAGCTCCGAGGAGCCCAGGCGAGGTCGGCGGAGACCAAACTGCTGGTCCAAACGGTCCAAGTCCTCAGATGGACTCGGATGACCCTGCAAAACACTCCAGCAGACTCACGGGTCGAGGGCAAAGTACCTCGACCCAGTTAGGCGGGGTGACGGTGAGCTGTGGGTCGAAATGGCGAGCTCCGGCGAAGGGGGTAGACGGAGGAGCTCGGCTCCCAGCTCCTGTGCGAGCTGGGTTGGATGGAGGGGTGAAGAAGGTGCGTCGGAAGGAGGTGAGGGCTATGGCGATGCCCGATGATCGAATGGAGGTCGGTCGTGGACGGAATCGGAAAAATGCGGCGGAGCGGCGATTTGGGCGTAATCGAAAATCAGCGAAAAAGAAAGGTCTAAGACATTACCTGGGTGGACGAGGAGACTAGGGACGAGCTTAGGATGCTCTGGGTCGTCGCCTCGAGGAGCGTCTCCCTCCGAGGCTCGGTGCTCCTGCTGGTGGCGGAGCAGCGGCGGCGAAGCTCGCCGGATCGATGGTCTCTCTTCCTCTCCTCGCTTCGACAGCACCGGGCACGAGCTGTCACTCTCGCGCACTCACTGGAGCTCACAGGTGAAGGATTCGAATGGCCAAAGATGGGAAAATGAGGTGGCGGAGCAATGGCTATATATGGCTAGGGGTCCGGCTAAGAGAGGTTCGGGCAAGCTTGTCGGAGCACGGATCCCCATAACCCACCCCGGGTGTGGGTCAGGGATGATCATTGATGGATTAGGACCCGGGGTTTTGGGTTTTGGCGATCGGATCATGACGCAATAAATGGAAGAACATGCGGGTCGGGCGCAGAATCCGGCTCTGGTGGTCCTGGGGGGAGAGTTGACCGGGGGTCAACATCCCCCGTGGACCAATCAGAGCCCGCCAATTATTCCAATTTTAGAAATTAAATAATAAATAGAAAATGATCGAATTTCACAAAACTCAAAACATGAAATATTTTTATTTTATTTTTTTCTATTTTTTTGTGATTTTTAATTAATTTTTAGAAATAAAAATAGGTATTTACACTATATAGCTACATATAGGTATATGTACAATATAGGCTTTTTAATTGTTGATTTTTAATTATTATTTTTATGCAATTTTATTCCTATTTTATATTTTATTTATTTTCATTATAAAATAAGGAATAAAAAGGTATTTTTATTTTATTTTTATTATTTATATACATAGTTAAAATAAATACATATATACATTTATATACATGGTATATTTTCAATATGTTTTTGTGTTTTTAATTTTGTTATTTTTATTTTGTTTTTGTTTTAATTGCTTTTATTTTACTTATTTACATTATATAACATAGAATATTTACAAAAATTTTGGAAATTAATTTTATTTATTTACAAGGTTAAATAAATATATAAGAGTGGTTCATGTACATGATGAAAGTGGTGTTTTTGCTCTTTTTGATTTTTACCCTTTTTCTTTTGTTTTTATACTTATAAATATGTACAAGTATTTACAAGCATATTTTGGGCTATTTTTGTGAGGAAAAATATTTTTATTTATTTACATAAATATTTACACACATGAGCCCCTATCTCCCTCTACTTTGGCTTTTATGCGGTCAGGCCCATGCTGAGCCCTCCCTTGGGTTAGGTTGCTCAATATTTATTCTAAATATTTCCCTCTTTTTATTTTTAATCTTTATTCTTTTATTTTTTGCACAAAAACATGCTAATTATAGGTTTTTACACAATGCATGCTTTTGGTAATTATTTCTATTTACACATATCTACATGTATTTGCAAAGGTTTTTGTAGCTAAAATATAAGAATAAAGAGTGATGAATGGGTATTCATCATAATGGTATAATTTCTAATTTTTTGATGAAATAGATGAAAGAGAATTAATTTATTTAATATTTAAATAAAGAATAGATAATGTGTCCCACAAGAAAGAGAAAATGGGATTTTTTGGGGGGTAAACCCACCCCCAAGGAGGGGTAAACCCCCCAGCCGAACAACGCCTAAGTATTTGGGGAATGTGGAATGATCACAGCCCTTCGGTATGTCTTGATCAAGGGCCATAAACTTTTATGCATATAACTTACTTGCATCATGATGCAAATTCCTCATTCCTCGTATAATGTTTTGAGGAAAAATACAAACATACATATATAATATTGTGTATCGAACTTTTGACGAACCGAACTTGAGCAAACCTACCATTTCACGGCTCGGTTCGTTTAAATAAACGAGTCCAAATCTATATCAAGGTTCGACTCATTTATTTTCGAACTGAATCTGAATGTACCCCAACCTAACCAACCCTGCAATAGATGCTATTCTAATGATGGTTAATGGTGATGCACTGACATAGCTATATTTATAAATACAATACGAATGATAATATAATAACAGCATAATAAATCCATTACTTAACACATGTATATTGTACTGAACACGTTTTAAATCAGGAAAATCATAGAAATTATGTTTAGATGTCAGCACATTCTTAACTGTTACGAGAATAATGCAGTTTATTAATAATTTGTGTGTGCTACACTTGTTTCAATTCGGATAAATAACGGTCTTTTATTATTTATATATATGTATTTTTTATGTTTACTAATAATAAATAAAAAATATTTAAAGGGTTAGATTTATTTTCCCACAATTAAATACATACAACTTTAATCACTATGTTGTTTGTTGATATGCAGCGAATCTTAACCATTTGTCGGCATGGAATGCTGGCATGTCTGATATTCTTGTTGTCTTCTGATTGACTGAGAGCTGTTGGGTTGTATTGTTGAGATGATTGATCCACCTCTTGAAATCCGATTGACTGAGAACTGTTGGGTTGCTGAGATGTCTAATATGTCTCCTAAATCCTGATTGGTTGAAATTTGTTAGGCTAGAGTGATGAGATGTCTGATCTACCTCTTGAACTCTGTTTGGCTAAGAACTATTGGTCGGATTGCTGAGATGCCTTATCAGCCTCCTGCCTTCTGATTGGCTGAAAGCTGGTGAAGGGGATTAGTGGCATAATTGTTATTTTTTTTGCAGTATAAATGGGGCTACCGCATGATTGTATTCTCGTATTTTCTCATTATCCCATCTTTGTATCTTCTCAATATCCTCTCTTCATCCTTCGTATTCTCCTTTTTTCGCATAGTGAAAATCGATTATTGCCTTCCAAGGATGTAGCCTAATTACAGGTGAACTTTGTAATTTAGTGTGTCTTCATGCTTGCTTGATTGATAGTGTTTGTAGATGTTCCACTTCCGCAATTTGCAATAGAGTTTTTGTGTGAAAACGAATCAAACATGCACCATTATCCTATATCCCATAAAGTTTATGCCACCAAGTCAATCACAAAGTTTAATCCCTAAAACAACTTTTCGGTGCATAATAATATCCGATAAAGAACTGATATCAATCCTTTTTTGTTGCAAAATTGTAAACTAGTCAATGTTAAGATGAATTATATCCACCGTCGTATAATGGATAAATAACTTTACAAAGAATCATGTAAAAATACAAAATTTATATCCGTTCTGATATCAACATCAAAGTCGAGATGACTTATATATCTAAGATTTAGGTTTCTAAATAAGTGAAGATAATCCTCTTAAGATATTATATGATCTCTAATTTCTCCACTAGTTTTCATAAAATATAAAAAAGGTAAGAAAATACAAAATTGTAATTCCGTTTTATAAGCAGGCTAGTGCTACCCTTGTGAAATGCACATGCAAATATGGAAGCTATAATAAATTTATCACCGTAATAAATAAGGAAAAATGAGATTGCCCCCGCCTCATTTTTCGGTATTTTTTATTTTTTTGAAAATATTATCATTATATTAATCTATATATCTCTCTAATATGTCATCCCAATTTCGTCAGAAATAGAGACTTTTATGCCTTCCATCTAGAACATGTAAATTTAACGGTCCTAGAATTATTGTAATCGTCATGTTCTAAATGAAGGACATATGAGCATTTGTTTCTAACAAAATTAGAATGACATTAGAGGGATATAGTGATGGAATACATGACTTAATTTTTGAAAAAATAAAAAATTGGAAAATGGGACTGGGCAACTCTATGGAACTCTAACAAATATCATTCTTATAATATCATTATTGTGTAAAATACATATTAAAATCAAGAAAATAAAAGAAATTGTGTTTAAATATTGAAAAATTGTGTTTAAAAATTTATATAGTTATAAATATTTTGTAGTAGGTAATATTTTTAAATTTTACATGGATATATAACTATTCTTATGACTTTTTAGACATAATACATGTTTTTTTATATGTTTGATATAAATATTTGAGTATTGAATTAATTAGTTTAGATTTATTTTATGGTTCCATAATGAACATTTTTCAGACGAATCACATCATAAAAAAATTTACCACAAGAAAATTGACATCTAATAAATAATAGTTTACTATTCTCTACCATATTTTACGATATTATTTGTCGCAAAATTATATTAAATTTTGTTACATTTACAAAGAAAATCGGAATCATTTCTACATGAATTTAACGGTATATAACCATCGAATTATATAACAATCAGTATCTCTTAAATAATTAATTAAATGGAGAAGGATACAAGAAGATTGTGAATGACAGAACATAAATTATCTGTTCCTTTAATCAAAGTTGAGGTTGCTTGTGATTGTGAGTATTCGTCCATGCACATGTTTTGCATTGGTGGATGATATCGACATGTCAAATAACAAAAACCTATCAACAGCCTCCAACAATCACCCTTTAATCAAAGCACTTCACTTTTATAATCTCACTTAATTTAAACAAATGCCACGTTATTCACATGGATACTTTGTGCTATATTACCTTTTTTTTTAATTTCTGCACTTAGTACCCTTCCGAGTTTGCTACAATATACCTTTTTTTCTCCAATAACACTTAGGGTTCGTTTGGTTGTAGGGTTGGGCAGGGTTGGGTTGGCCCAACCCGAGGTACCCCTCACCCCAATCCTCCTCACAGTTTACTATTCACAGCAGTACCCCAACCCAACCCAACCCTACCCAACCCTGCAACCAAACGAACCATTAGTGTCCATTATCTGCCTCATTATTATCGTCCTTTCCCCTCCCAAGCTGACATTATCTCACTTTCCTCCCCCACACCAATCTATTCCTCCGCGCCCTACCACCTCCGCGGCTCCACCGTCACCCGATCCCTCCCCATCCGACCTACCTCCTCTACCTCGACTCCAATCCCCCACCTCACCCATATCACCCTCCATTCAACCTCCCCTTCCTAGCCACCATCCTTCTCGATGTCCCCCACCCGTCCCCTAGCCTTCTATGCCCGACCTCTTCCTCCCTGTCTGCTTCTAGCAGTGGATGCGAGGGAAAGGATATCAGACCAAGAAATTTTGAGGTACAAATGTAAGCTAGTATATATTAATCAGACATCGATTCGAAAAAAAAACAAAGTTTGGTTTATTTCTACAATAAAATTGACACAAGGTAGTGAATATCCGTTGCCACATCTTTCGGTGTTGAAGATATAACAACAAATATTATTCATTGACAAATTATCTTTTATTTTTCTCATTAGCAACAAACGTCATATTTGTTGTTGAAAGTTCATATAATGACATTTTTTTCTTAGACTTATTTATTAAACTTTTTATTGAACTTTGCTAAAAACGGTGACTAGAAGAAAAGTCAACGAATAATCATAATTACATGTTTCGTTGTGAAGAAAATAGTAAATAAGCAGTATGTGTTGTTATATATTTATATAAGATATAAATTGATAACCGTCTAATAACACATAACAATGATAATTTAAAATAAGTTAGTGCAGTCGATATTTGTGATCAATATCAATCAACTACTTCTCGACAATTTGATATTTAAAAATGATATTATGAAAGTTAAAGATATGGTCTCTTGCATCCTTTCCCGCAAAGTTATTATTTGATTATTGGCACGAGATTTTTTTTCGTTGGGCTCAATTCTAACGAGAATATATTCTACAATTAATCAACGATTATTAATTTTCAACTCGACACGTTTGCTACCTATTTTTGATTTGTTGATCTTTTATATTGGGATGAATCAATAGTCAAATGCTTTTACATATACCTTGCAGTAAGATGAAACAACAAGATTTTGAATCAGATTTTTCTATCCTTATTTATTTTTCTTAGTAATAATATCTCAGAATTGTAATGATCAAATCAACTAAAATATATCTATGGTTAACTAATTGTCGGACTCCAAGAATGATTGAAATCATACCCGATCAAAATAGAATCGTTGGTTAGTACACCATAAATCAATCTAGTTGCCAATTTATTTTTTTTTGTAGAGAATCTCAATTTAAATGTAGAAAAGATCCAAGAGAACAAGAATTGTTGGAGAAGGAAGTATAAAATTAAGAAGTTTTATTTTCTGTTCTTGTTACTTTATAAGTTTTTATTTTGATGGATTATATGTATGATAAATGCAACTTATCCCTATTCCTTGTTTCTTTATTTTTTTTAATAAATAGAGAGTAAGTGATAGCTATTTTGAAGAAAGTTTTGCAATTTTGCTAATAGTAAGTGTACCCTTGACTTTTTTGCAATTACATATATATTCTTAGATTTTTACATCATTTATAGTAACAAAAGGTCTTGTTGTGAATTTTGTAAGAATCTATAGAAACAAGTGCAATTGCAAAAAAAGTTGAAGGTACTTAGTACGTAACAACCTCGATTACTCCCTATAGAATGGCACCCGCGGAGTTGACAGATCTTTAGATTCAACTGCAAGAGTTGTTGGAGAAGGGCTATGCATGCCCTATCACTTCCCCTTGGAGAGCATTGATGTTATTCACGAATAAAAAGGATGGATCTATGTAGATGCGCATAGAACACAAACAACTTAATAAGGTGGCAATAATGATTCCTTACCTCTTACCTTGCATTGACCTAACTGATCCAACTAGGCGGTGAGTAAATGGGGAGTCATAAGGGAACATATACTCCTTATTCGATTTGTTTCCGAGGCTCTTTGCTTTGGCCGCAAATAAGGAGGCAATGGTGGTTGATGTTTGGGAGGGAGGGTCGTGGATGCCTACTTTCGTGGCAGAGTTGCTAGAGAAAAAGTTAGAGGATTTTGTGGCATTAATGGGTAAACCGGAGAGAGTGACGGGGCCTCCAGAAGGGAGGGTCTCATGTTGTTGTCGTGATGGGATCTTTACTGTTAAAACATCATATGAGGTGATCTCTGGTCATGACGTTGTGGGCTTGATTTACATCAAGGTTTTGAAATTTCTTATTTTTCATATTTACAACTAACATAATTTCATATTTTTTTAAATTTCCCCTACCTTATGTAGGTTTTTGATGGGGAAAAGCTCTTTACTGTAAAACGTTATCTAATCAATACATACACTTTATTTACCTTCAAAAAAAATTACTTCAACTCTCCATAACATATGGATTTAGACTTCTAGTGTAGTTGATATTAAATATATAGAGTTGAACATGGTAATATAAGAAATTGAAATATTTCATTGAAATTGCTCGTTTGAAAATTTTCTGAATGTTGGACATGTGAGACACGAGCAGATCATTTCTACAATAGTCATTATTGTAATCCTTTTTATATATTAATAAAATTTATTGATGTTCACTACTTATATGAGATTAATGAATGAATGCACTTATATTGTCCCTTACTACAAGTAGAGTTTTGTGCCATGATCATCTTAATAATCATACAATAACGGTTGAATTATAGAGGCCGTTGCTTGGATAATTGATGAATCTTCATTTCATCACCTTTAGTCTTTCATTTTGGCCTTAAATCCCTAGCCAAATATATGTATCTATCATTAATTTAATCAAAATAACAAACATTCATTCATATAAAAAATGTATAAAATACTGTATTTAATGCTAAAATAAAATAATGAAGGAAAGAAAAGAAAAAGAATGAAGTGTCAAGGAATTGAGTGATCTTAGACCCCAAGGGTCTGTTTGGTTGCTGGGCTGGGGTAACCTGATTGGAATAGTAGCTGTTTGGGATGGTTATGAGGGTTGGAGGGGGTTGGAATAAAGGATGTGATGTGATGTCACTATGATTTGTGATAGAATTCCATTCCATGAAAAGAGGGGGGTAAACCGGGTTACCTCGGGGCAACCCGGGTTACCAAACGAGCCCCAAGACTCACGGAGTGCGAAGATAGAGTGTCGCTGAGGCGACCCACAAAGAGAACCCAATTCGATCAATAAGTACCCACAATGTATAGATAAGCAATGCATATCCAAAAGTGTGAGGCACAATTTATTATACTCTACAAACAAAGGTGTATATCATGTAAGCATGTAGAGGTCGAACCACATAGAGCAAGCTAGGTGGCCTAATGATTATTACTAATCAATGTGAACTATGCACTTAACTGTCTTTAAGTCTTTTAATGTGGGTTTTTGATTTTATAATTTTTATTTGATTTTTTATGTATATATATTTTTTATTTTTAATTTTTAATTTTCTGATTTTTAATTTTCTTTTTAGTTTTTAATATTAGATAATAGCTATATATATCTATATAGGCTAATATGTTTATATGTATATATATAAAATGAAGTATATACCATATATATATAAATTAAAGAAATATCCTGAGATTCAGTCCATTATATATTTCTAAAGATTTTAAAAATATTAAAAGGGTAATAATGTTATGTAATAATAATATTAAATATATCTAGGTATATAAAAGTGTATGATATAATATAGGGTACAATAATAATACTATAACTAAAAATATGCATAAATTAGATAATTCCATATTTATGGGTTTTTTTCTTAATTTTTTAATTTTTTTTGATTTTTCAAGATTTTTTCTAATTTTGATGTATTTTTAAAGAAAAAAATATCCCAAAGTGGGGATTAAATGAATAAGCCGAATTTATTTGAAGATTAAAAATAGCAAAAAGTGTCAAAAATCCTTCAAATCAATTTTAATATATAAATAATAATATAGAGAAAATTTAGAGATAAAAATAAATTTTTTTGGAATTTTAGGTGATTTTCCCTTTTTACTGGATTTTGGAGCTTTTTAATTTTAGTCTTTTTATTTTTCTATTTTTAGGGATTTTTGGTCTAGAATCAATATAGGTAATAATAAGTACATTATAATTTTTTGTGATTTTTAAGTGTATTTTGATATTTTTTAGCATTTTTATAGTTAGATAGGGACAAAATATGCCCCATTTGATTTTTATTAAATAGCCAACATGAATAATAAAGTTCATGACGTAAAAAAACAAGCATCCGGGTACATTACCCTATTATTGCATAATATTTGGAGAACAATTGGCATTTATACAAATTAAAACCACATGCACAAAAATTAAATACGAGCATGGATCTATTTGCAAATACCAAAAAGTTTTCATTCATTTTAGAACCTTAAAACAAAACCCAGGGTCCACTATGTAATTTAACCATGCATATTTAAATTAAAACCATCTGGCGGGGGTATATTTGCAATTACACAAAAATTCAGGTCCTCTCTACAATTTTCCACAAAATATACATTAAATATGCAAGCTTATATACTAAAAATAAATATCAAAATTTGGAGGGTCACGCCCGGAAAATACCCAAACTCACGTGGTGGAACCACATGCATTGAGTTGGAATGGGCCCAGGTGTAAGATACATAAAAGCATGGGGGTTTTATGTAAATTTTACAATCTTATTTACACTCTAGATAATATTTTAGGTATTAAATTACAATATGCAAAGGCGGAGGGGTGTAGAGGAAATGTACCCCTTCGTGCACCATCTGACTGTTGGGGACGATCCACTTACGTGCATCGGACGGTGGAGAACCACATCAATTCGATCTTGACCTAACGACATTGATAGAACCTGGAGGTGCAGCTTCATCGGATGGTCCCTGCTCTTCACAAAGAATAAGGAAGAACATCGAGGTGTCTTCCTTGTTCCTCCAATATCTCGTGATATGGGGCTCCTCCCACAATGCTGAGGCTTTCTACTCCTTCCTACTGATGATCCGCATTGAACAATGGTATTAGATGAGTCCGAGACCAAATGATGAGGTCCTGGAGCATCGATGAACTCCGGCCACCCGGGAACCTCCTTCCTTTTGGAAATCGACCTGTATTGGGTCCTTAGACATGCTAACCTGCATAGGAATGATCGCAGGCTCGAGGCGATTCACCTCGAGCCTGTTGCACTAGGTGAAATGGGGTGGTGGAAGTGCTCCGATGAACGGTGAGGGAAGGAGCATGGGTGGACTGATTTGAACAAGAATGAGTGAAACAAAGCGGTGCTGGAGATGAAGAACATGGAGGGGACTAAAATGGTGTGAAATGGATCGGAAAAGGACCGAAATCACAGTGAAATGGCTGGAGCCCCTAGCGGCTCCGGCGAGAGATCGAGTGGATTCTACTCTATACTAAAGATCTAAAGGCGAAACAAAATGCAGAATTGAAAATACAGAAACAACATCTACCTAGATTTTAAAAATGTAGCTCTAACCTCGTTGTGATACCAAGGAGCAGAGACATCGCCAGAGCTCCGCCTTGGACCACCTCCTCGCCTCCTCGTGCCACCTGGACTTCGGGGGTACTCTCTGTCATCGGGAGCAATCATGCACATGAAGCTGGGGTTTTAAGGGCTTGAAGAAGGATCAAACATGCAAGGAAGTCTGGAAGGTTTATTTATAGACATGGTGCTGGTCCTTATTGACCGAGAGCTTGCGGGTGAATCGAGGAGCTTCGATTTGATCTTCGGCTAGGGCGTGATTCAAGGATGTTCAATCTCCATGAAACACACATCACACCTAACTGGGGCACATGAGCGCCAGCAGGGAAAAAGGGCTAAAACAAGGATCCTGACAAACTGGCGACTCAGGGAAGAGAGAGGAGGATATTGACCTGGAGTCAATGGCCGATGGGTTGTGAGTGGTCCACATAGGATTGCAAGATGACAAAACAACCTGAAAAATGATTAATAAAAAATAAAATGGTAAATGAATTTATTAATTTGAGATCATAAAATAAGAAATTCTTATTATTTTATATAGTATTTAATTACCATTTTTATTTATTTTTACGAGGCTATTTATTATGAGTTATTATTTACAAGTGAAAACATATGTATATTTACTTCTATATAGGGTATTTTATTTTTATTTTGTATTTTAGATTTTTTTATTTTTTATACATAAATTATATAATTATAATGTATTTAGGCTTACATAAATATATTTCTATTTAATTTTTCTGATATAACTTGTACACTTGAATAAATATGTATACTTATTATATAAGTACAAGTATTGTAGATTCATCTATGTATTTTTGTATATTATTTTATTTTATTGCTTTCTTTATGATTTTATATTATTCTAGATATGTACATATACTATAAATAATATTTACAAAATTATAAAAAATACAAAATTATGAAAATTAAAAAGATGGAATACAATGAATATTTTGTTCTGGTAAATTATATAATCGGGGTCCGAAACCTGGCTTTTTCATCTTAGCTCCAATTTGAATGAAATAACCTTCATTAAATAGCTAATTAAAAGTTATATAGAATTGAGTGATTTTGATGCATTTTAGTCTTTATTGAGAAGGTATGTGTCTGGGAAGTTAGGATTTTGGCTTTTTATTCTGAGTGTAAAATGTATATTGTGTATTATTTTTGTGTGAAGTAAATTTTGTAATTTTCTATCTATTTTTATCTACAGCTTTCATGTACAAAGTTTCTTAATTTGATAAATAAATAACAAAGAGTAAAATGGGTCCCAAAAATGAGTTATTGATGAATAAATATATAGGGTTTCATTGTGTTTTTGACCATGATCTGCCCTACTTTATTCATTGTCTATCAATTCAATTCTTGACTTGGTCTCGATTTAGGGCCATAAAGTACCTTTGGCATTTTATTCTTTTTCTTTTCTTTTCTTTATTCTTTATTTTGGCTTTGAACAATGTATTTTATACAATAATTATACAATAAATAGTGAATGTTAATTTATACAAAATAATGGTATTTACATGTATTTAGATAGGGTTTAAAAACCAAAATGAATGAATAAAGATGATGAAATGGAGATTCATGAGAGACAGAATAAAAAAACCGCAAAGAAAAATTTACAAACATGTATCTTCTCCATACAAACTCAAAATTGACCAAATACACTTTTATTATTCATAAAATCAAATTATCTATTTAATAAATTCAATTTGGAGTAACATGCAAAAGTTGGCTTGTGGGCCCTCATTGTGCAACATACTTGTATAAAATATTCATTATATTTATTCTTTATATTTTTAAGCATATTATATTTTTAATACATTTTTAAATATTATTTGAAATACATGTAAATGCTATAAATAAAATAAAACCATAAAAATTTTAGTAAAAGAAATTAGTATACTTTAGCATATAGATAAAGTAGACCTATAATTCACAAATACTATACGTGTACATAATTATTTAAGTAAAGGAATGAATTAAAAAAATAAAAATAAAAAAATATATACATATATGTAAATAAGTTTTAAATATTAAAATTATGTACATACAATAATAAAACATAAAAAATAAAATAAAAATAAAAAACCTTATACATAGGTAAATATACCTATAATTACAATTGTGAAAATTAATACCTAATAAATTAACTTGTAAAAATAAATAAAAATCACAATAAAATAACATGTAAAATAAGGAATAACTTTCATGTTTTAAGAAAAATAAAAACATTTTCTATTTTATTTTACCTTCCTTTTTCTTTTTATCTCTTTTTTGTCCTTAAAGGCTGATGTGGCCCAATCAGAGCCGTCAGTCACTTGACACTCCTAGCTCTGTCAGACCCGCTGATCGACCATCTTCCACAAGTTTATCCGCCCAAATCTTGTATTTTATGGGAATGATTCCATCAAGAAATTTGCACCTTGTTCAACGTTCTTTCATGCCCATATGAATCCTCAATCGACGAAGTCTTGATTCGATCAAAAACCCTAACACAACTCACCCCCTTTGCAACTATTATCTGTTGTATCCCTGGCCTTCGATCTGAGTTTTGATACCTCTTGAAGACATTTTGGCCCCTTGAATCGAGCCCTAGTGCGCCCCTTGTTGATAGGGAGGTGTTTGCCTTTGATCCACAACGAGGAGAAGGTCAATCGTAGAAGATCCATACCTTGCCTAAGCTCCTCTGTATGAGTCTTGCTCCTAGCCATTCTACGACAGGTGAGCTCTCTTATCCCTCATTTTTCGATTCTCATAGTCTGTAGTCTATATTAGCACTTTTATTCCCTTTCATTTCGTCTTAATTCACAAAAATCCTAGAAAAGAAAGTACGTTGAAGCATTAGGCTCCGTCCGTTGTTCCTCCATTGTTGACCTTCGTCCCACATCAGTGACCGCCTCATTCTCTTCGCCCTTCACTTCTGAATCTCCAACACCCCTTTCTGTTCCCCCGACCTTGTATAGACCAAGAGATCGGCTCTTCCTCTTCCACCCATCGCTGGAGAGCGCCTCCAAGACCCATTTACACTCCATTTTTATGCAGTAAAGCCCCCTGGACCTTTGTCTCTTTGTGCTTGAGATAATCATGCATATCAGGAGGCTTGAAAGCCTCATTCAAGGCATCTTTGTCTCAAGAGCATGGCTCCATGTGCTATGCTTTCGACCTTCATGGCCCCATCTTCGGCTCCATGCCCATTTTGACCATTCCAGCAGCTGTGGACTGCCTCCAGCTTCCTTTTGAACATCTCAGCAGTTGAAGACACCATTGGGACCTAGAGATTTTGTGGATTGAAGAAACAACTAACTACTGTTCTTACTTGTTCTTGCTGGGAAGCAACAACCATTGGATGCGATAGCCACTCCAGTCCTGATCGTGGCCATCAGACTATAGTACGCTTCGACCGTTTGATGAAGTCAAAGTTCTGATCCTGACCACTGATCGACGAAGCGGTATCCACCGTCCAGCTCCGGACATGTGTCCTGGTGAATCAGGTCCGACCGTCTGATCGTGCATACGTGGGGTAATTTTGCATTCTATACCCCCGGTCTATAAACTTTCCTCTATACTTGTAAAAAATTTGTAATAAGTGAACTTTAAACCCCAATCTTTCCTATATTTATTATTAGGTCCATGCCATGTCACCTCACGTGGGTATTTTGCGAAGGGACCCCTCCGGGTTTCTATTTTTGCCTTTAATCCCTTATTTTGGATATTAAGTATAATATTTTGTGGAAAAAATTACAAATAGACCCTAGAACTTTTGGATGTACAAAAATACCCTTCTTAGCGTATATTAAATTGGAAATTTTTGAGAGTTTTGTGTTATTAACCCATGTGCTTTGTTTGAATGTTCATAGAGGACTCCACGTTTCTGGAAATTACAAAAACACCTCTTACTTTCTTTTTGTCATTTTTATTTTATTAAAAATCTCTCTTATGCTAAAAAAATCTAGAAAAAATAGGTTATATTCCTTAAATATGATTCTAACATAATATTTTTATTAAGGCATTTTTCTTTATTTTTCTATATATTAAAATTCTAAAATAAAGCATTTATTTTCTATCTAGATATAAAAAAACAAAAAAATATAAAATCATTGTTAAAAATTCCAAAAAATCATATATTATATATTATTATATAATATAACTCCAGACTAAAAATCACAAAAAATACAAAAAGAAAACCTTAAACTTAAAAATTGTCCTAACCCTATAAAAATTAGAAAAAAATATAAAAAATAAAAAAGTCTATTTCTTATTTTTATTTATATCATATATTTTATATTAAAAATAGATTCGGGAATTATTGAGATATTCATCTATATTTGAATCCCACAAAAACAATCCGACCTATTATTACAAGTCACTATTTTGACATTTTTAATCAACTAAAAATACATAAAAATTAGCAGAAATTACAATAGAAATTCAAAATTAGAGAAAAATTAGAAAACACAAAAATATTTTATCTTGTAATTTTTGAGTATATATATATAAATTGAAAACCCTAAATAGTATATATTTACATATGACTACTTATATGTTTATTAATATTAATATTATTATTATAATTAACTTAAATATGTTAAAAACCCCTTAAAATAAAAGGATTGTACTTGTTTGTATTTATTAAGTTTCTACCTATTTATTATATATCTATCTTTATTATATCCATTATTATATATAGATATATATACTTATTATATCATAAAAAGAAAAGAAATTAAAAATAAAATAATATATAAAGAAAAAAAATTAAAAATATAAAACATTAAAATTTATAAAAGTTAAATATAATTTAAAACTTACAAAAATAAAAAAACCCTATAAAAACACACAAAAACGTTTGTTGATAGTTTGCTTGATTGTCAATTTTTGTATCTCTCCTCATTGCTTTCTGTGGTTCGACCCATACACTTGTGTACTATACATACTTATTTGTTGGGTATAATTAGTTTCATCTTACCTAGATTCATTGCTTATTTATTCATTGGGTTGATTGTTGATTGACATGCTTTGATTGGGTTTTGAGAGCTGTGAGAGTGGCCGATACATCGATTGCCGGATCCGACTTGTCGGACATCACAGGCCCTCCAAGCCCAGACGTTAGACACCTTGTTCTCAGTGTTCATCAGATGGCGTCATTGCTGGGAAGCAATGCTTAGGATAAATTTTATGTGCATTATTCTTCCTATCATTCTCTGCTTCATTTTCTTTTATTTAAATAATTGTTTATATGTGATAATACATCTCTTGTGTTGACTTTGTTGCGAGGGACCACAGAGCTAGGGAAATCTTCCTAGGAGTATTGGTGCACTCGAGTCACGTGGATATCGACTCCTTCACGAGTTGATTGGAGAGGTTGCTTAGCTAGCTTTGTAGACCAGATTTAGCAAGGCATTTAGATTATATTTTTTATTTTCTTCTGTGAGAGAGAGACTCTACTTATTATTGTAACAATACAGGTGGACACTCAAACTCTCAGGCCTATTTTACCAAGCGTTTGTTCACTTGGGGGCTCACTGGTTTTTACCGTGATTTTCGTCGTACATTTTTGTCCTCCCTATTTTTCTTCTTATTTTTTTATTTCTCGATATTTATGTTTTTCTCCTTCATTTTCATTTGTTTTCAATAATTGAGTCCATAGATTTTTAGGATTTCTTGATCGAGTAAACTATCTCTAAATCTCTAATATTTGGATGCTCCTATAGTTTCAAATACATTTGGATCTAGATCAAACTCAACTTGTGCTTCACGATAATAGAAATTCCTACTTAGGGTGATTTCATCGTCTTGCATACCCCATATAGATTAGGTTTAAACTTCTTGTTTTACATCACACATGGAGAGAGTTGGGAAGCACTGTAAGTCTTCTATCTGAACATTCATCATTTTGACATAAGGGTGAGAATTCCATCCTAATGTCACCTTGTATTGCTTTGTTACTATCTCCCTCTTTTTTTGATCACTTAGATTTTAAAATAAAATCCAAAAATCATTAGGAAAATATTTCTGAAAAATACTTAAAAAATGAAAATTCAAAATTTAAAACAAGGGGACTGCTAATAATCTTTGACCCTAATTAAAATTTGTAACATGCATCATTATTTGGGGTTCACAAAGCCCACATTATATTCAGGTACATTCCATACATAACGAGACATGACCCATAAGGAATAGAGCTAGAAACCCAATTTATGGCTGCCTCGATTATCACTTGGGGCAGACAAAGTAATAATGCTTCTATCGTATGTGAATGAGTAGGGCCTTATCGACAATGGTGTTCTCACCTTGTGTAGAATATCCAACCTGGTCCGAATTACTGAGAACATGCCACACGTTCACGAGGGAGTCTGTCTCATCGTTTCGCATCTGAGTAGGTCCTTGTCCACTTGTGGGCTTGGTTAGAAGTATTGGATTTGCCATTATAGACTTCCTCTCTTATTCTTTGAGTGAGTAGCCCTCATGACTGATATCGAGGACCTCAAAAGTGTAGATCACATGATACAAAGGAAGTGGTAAGTATGTGATACTTTTCAGGCAATACTCACTTTCCTATGGGGCTAGCAGTTAAGAACGTGGTTCGAGATTGCCTGAGACAATAATAAAATTGAAAAGATAAAAATAGACGATCCTTTATGGCTTTACAATTGTTGAGTTGGTGAACTCCTTGTGTTTGTTTGGATCTAGTTAGGATTCAAAGATCAGTCTCGTGTACTTGAGTCATTTTTCTTTCCTTCTATTTTCATTTAATTTCAAGCCACTCACTTTTAGCCTTTTGTCGTCTCTTCACTCATCCTCTTATCTTTCCTCGTGACCATTTCTCCTCATCTATTCCCCTTTTGTTTCTAAGATGTCGACTCTTGGATGGTTTAGTCGGAACTCTACCGACACCTACATTGATTCCATGGGTTCAACATCTCCAATAATTTGGGGGTGATTCCCAAGTGATCGATTCAGACTTTGCGAACCCTCCTCAGGACTCCCCGCTTTTTGTACATCTTATAGACCGAGAAAACTCTCTTCTTGAGCTCTGCCTTTTTTTGGAAGGAAATTGAATTCACTCCTTATACCTTTGTATCATTAATAAAATTCAGAATTGACCCTAATTCTGAAATATTCTCTTCATCCGGTGCTTACTTGAAAACTAATCGGGGTATTTTCCTTCTTACAGATCAGGACCCTGATTTGGAGTTGGATGCACAATTAGATTTTGAGATGGCTCCCACAAGCCGTGGAAAGGGACCACAACATCCAAGTACCGAGCACAGTACAGAACATGGCACTTATCCAAATGAAGTGAACAGTCAGCTCTTAGCCTCCATCCAAGCCATACGATAGAAGTTGATTGATCAATGTCTTATCCAGGTTACCACTCAAGAAATTTTGAATGATCCGAGGAGAAGGTCAGAAGAAAGAGGGACACAAGGAGGGGGAGATGATGATGACTTATGATAAGTGAAAATTCCGATTCGAGTTAAATTGATTAACTAAGTGTCATTGTGAATTAAATCATATTCATGATTAACGAGAAAATATTTAAACCACTAATGAATCAAGTAGTGAACATGAGCAGTTTTGATACTTTTATTAACATGGTATAGTGACCAGGGTCAAACTCAAGGAGCATAATTAGAAACTAAGTGGACAATTCCACAATCAAAGGATTTTTATTTGTCTTTTTAATGGTTTTTAATTTTTTAAAATTTTTAATTTTTCAAATAAGGCAAAAATGAACAAAGGTGAATAACTATGCACAAGTACTTTTTGGATATTTTAAATTTATAAAAAATGCTCGACAAAATAAAGTAAAAATATTTTCATTTTTAAATATTTTGTAGTATTTTGGGAAATTTTTAGATATTTTTGTGATTTTTCTAAAAATTAAACAATGATAAAACAAGCAAACAATGCACAACCAGGGGTGTTTTTTAATTTAAAATAGTTAAAAAGGCCAAACCTCTTGGAAATGATTTTTATAGAAACTATAAAGAAATATCTACAAAAAGGAACTGAAAATATATTTTTTGGAATTTTGTCGATTTTATATGTTTTTTTGTAAGTTTTTGAGTACTTTCAAATTTTTATGCTTTTATAATGTATTTTTGAGCAAAAATGGTAAGGAGCTAAGGTATGATAAAAGACAACTGCATAATTTTTTTTATAGAATTTTTTTAAAAATTGTATGAATTTTTGTCCATTTTCTTAGATAAACATGGGCTTTTCAGGGTTTTTTTGTATTTTTTATAATAGAAAATAAAATAAAATTAACAAACTAAAATTACCATAAGAAAAACATGCAAGCAGGAGCTGCAAGTATTTTTTTGGAAAATTTTGAAGTTAATTATCTATTTATTGTAAATAATAAAAAACCATAATTAAAAACAATGTACCGGGACCAATATGCAAATATTTCAAGTTCTGGGCTTGCTGGGTAATAAATAGAAAGTACAAGGGCCACTGTGCAAATAATCAAGAAAGCAACGCACACAACACACGATCAACATTCACAGGGACATAAATGCAATTAATCAAAACCTTTCATTCATTCAATAACTAGTTCAAGGCATGAGGTAAAATATGAAAATTCACTAGGAAAAACACGTGAAGCTACATGTGACTGAGACTCTGCTGGAATAATGTGCAAATATAGAAAACATAGGGTCCTTAATGCAAAATTTTTTAACTACATATGACATTTATTGGACTGAATCAAAATAGCATAAAGTGCAGGGTAAAAAAGAAATATACCCTTGAGGACACGTGCATGATGCGTGACGTATCTGATGGCTTTGATGCTGCGCTGAAAAAGATCTGATGACTGACGTATGTGGCGCAAGTCTAGATGATCGTTACTAGCAAGATCTGACGGTCCTAGAAAAGGCACCGACGTACGGTCAGATCTAGCCAAAGATCTGATCTAAGTGCTCAAAGTGGGGCACCATCATATGGCTCTGATGTAATCTGGAGGAGGCCTCCTTCATCCGACGGACATAGAGGTATCTGGATGAACTATGAAGAAGGGCATGGTGGGCAAGATTCAATCACATGTCGGTGCTGATTTGTTACTTTGGTTGACTCGTAGTCCAATATGCTCCTGGGAATAGTCCGCGTTAGACTGATGGTTCAGATGGAGCTGGGGACAGGTAGATGAGTGCAACAATAGTGGTCCTCCTGAAGCAGCTCTGCCTGGCTAACTAGAGGTCCAATTCTGGTATGCTCACGCTTTGTGACCTGCAAGGGTATGTGAGGCTCAGAGATGATACTTCGGCCAGAGTTATTGTGCAAGGAAAAACATAGAAGTATGGGGAGTGGGAAATGACCTCTGAAAAATATGGAAGATCGAGGTCTGGCCTTAAATCCTACCCTAAGGTAAGAGCTAAGGGTGATCAGGTTATGCTGAGAGATGAAGGGTGATCGGTAGATGCAATCCGAGCAGCTGGATGGGTGATATAGGGATTCGACGAGATAGTCGGAGCAACTAAAATGGCGGTGGAGATGATGGATAAATCGAGTGAATCAGGCTAAAAGGAAAGGCAATGAGGGGTACCTGATGCTCTTAGATGATTGTGCGAAGAACGACGGAGGTGGAGGCGAGGGTGATGGCCTCAATCATACTGCGATAAGCAAGAGAGATTACTCGTGATGGCGCAACTCTGGCCACGACAAAGCAACTTCAAATATGGCACCAAATCACACTCCAAAGGATGTAGAGGAATCCTGTCACGATTCTAGAGCTACTAATGGAGGTAAGAGGCATGAGGGATGAGCTACTTTGCAATGGAGGCAGAGGCGGTGGATTTATAGGTGGTCTCTACGGTCTAGAAGGAGCGAGGATGTATGCAAAACCCTAAGAGGATGCGACTCTACGTAGGGATCTTTGATGATCATAGATCTTAGGAGAAGAATCATGCACAAAAATCGAGGGAAAAGACGGTCTAACCTGAGCTGGAGAATGGTAAGAAATCCGATTCGGCGACGAACTACCTGGGTCGGGTTTGGAGGAGGAGAGGTTGACCTGGGTCAACGAACCTAGGTTGACCAATCAGAAAAATCCTTTTATTAATTCAAAGAATATTGAATAAAAAATAGTAAATGATTTTAAAATAAAAAATGATAAAAGGAGAAATGTCTATTATTTTTCAAGCTACTTTTATGTGGTTTTTAATTATTTTTTGGGAATCATATATACAATATATATAGTATATCGTAGTATATACATTATAGTATACCTATATATTTTATTCTTTTATTTTTATTATATTTTTACATAAATATCCTATATTTTATATTTTATTTATTTACAAAATAATTTAAGGAGCATAAAATGATTTTTATTTGATTTTTATAAATTAAATAAAGGTAATAATAAATCGATAATTTGTGTATATGTACAAGTATGGCTTCTGTTCAGTGGAATTTTGATTTTATTTTAAATTTTTTATGTTCTATGATTTTTATTTTATTTTTATAATATTATTAAGAGTACATACGAGTATTTAAAATACAATATGCACAAATTATACATTAAAATAATTAAATATAGATTTTTATAGGTAAATGTACTATGTGGCTATACAATGCACCCAAAAAGTACAATGCACCCAAAAAGCCAACTTTTACACCACAATTCCGAACTTTATAAAACCCTCATTTGAAAATAATTCAGTTTAGAGTCCAATAAGGTGATTTTGGAAGAATTTGATTTTATATGGAGCCGGAATTGATCTTTTAAGTTCTTATTGTGTGGTTTTTGTGAGTGGTATTATTTGTACTATGTACATCAAATCATGTTGCAACTATTTTTATAATTTATAAAACCTTTTTATTTACAACTTTCATTAAGGATATAATTTATTTTGAAGTCTCCTTATTGATGAATTAAATAGAGAAGTGATATGCACATAGAATGCATAGTGATGAAAATACAAACACCCTATTTCCCCCTACTTTATTGCTTGTCAATCAGGTCACTAATTGACCTTCTCTCAGTGTTTAGGTCAATCTGTACTTATTATATAACTACATTCTTTTTTCCTTTTTCTTTTCTGCTTTATTCTTTTATTTTTGGAAAAAGGTGTTAATTATACAATATTAACAGGAGTATGAACAATGGTAATTTATTGGATTTACACATATTTACAAGTGTTTTTGCTAAAAGATATGGCTAAACTAAAAGAATAAAGAATGAAAATCATAGATTTATCATCCCCTTATACTTTACCTTTACTAGTTCCTTAGCAAACACTTATTTGAAAAAGAAGTGAAACATAAAGAAAATAAAAGAAAAAGGAAGAACCAACTTTGATTATTAAACTTATTTTAATGTAATTGGAATATGGAGCTCAGCCAGACATTTGGATTATTAATTTGATGGAACCTTATTGTGAAATGGGTTTATGACTTAATAACCTTTAAGTTCCACGATTCTATGGTGAGATCTCTATAACAACCAGGTCAGAACAAGTCTACATACGCAAACTCTAATGACTATGAATCTTTCCTTGTATCGTGTAAGTGATATGTAGCTACCCACCTCAAAAATGGAAAAGAAATAGTCTCCCTCAACAAGGTAACTCTAATCCCCTAGTCTAGCAACTCTTTCCTCGAGGAGCGGGGTATTCCCTTCTATGTTCGAAGTACAACCAGCTCAAGAAGAGGGGAAAATGAGAGAATGGATCGTCGTGACCAGTGTAGCCACACATCCCTTGAAGCTTAACCAGTGTATCTATGTCTCCAGCTGCAAGCTTCCATGAGATGAGACGGTGGAATACATAAGCTTTATTTCAACTATATACACTTCGGCAAGCATTTTATTTTCAATCAGGCATGTCCCTTTTTTGGAGTTTTTGTATTTTTTGCACCCCTTTTTTTATGACATATATACAACATGTCTACAAGGTACATCATGTACATAAAGAGTTTTTCTTCTTGAGCTAGTAGACTATCCCTCTTTTGAAGCTTTATTGCAACCCACAGCATCCAGTCTTTAGACCTCAATGCTACTAGAGCAGGTTGAGGTGCGCGTCCCTCCTTAGAGGAGGATGTGTGGTTCCTGCTAGTTGTACTATACCCCTATGATACTCCAAGCCAAAGGATTCTGCCTCCTCACCACCTTATTCGTGTTGAGCTACGTGTAAGGTCCATGTCCAAGTCAAGCCATTGTCTCTGAGAGTCATGCGTGCGTTGTTAAGTGTTCTACTTAGGCTAATCAAGATGACATGTGATCATAGCCTAGTGGACTCAAAAAATTAAGTCGATGTGGACCTGAAAAGTCTTAACCCCAAATCCTATAAGGTTCCTCTAAAGTTAAGTGGATTAAGTTCTTACCCAAGCTCCATTCTTCAATTTTATTCCGATTAGTTTAAATGTCAACCATGATTCTGAAGAATGCACATATTTACAAAAACTCTTTTTGGTGGTAATTTTTCAAACTATGCAAATTTTAAGGAATTTTAATTTTCAACTTTTTAGGTATTTTTTAAAAAGTAAAAGAAAGAAAAGTTTTCACAAAGATGTATACCTATTTATAATAGTGTTTGTGTTATAGGTTTTATATAAAAATGGGTTTTAATTACAAGATCTCAAACCAACTTTATTAAGGATATTTATGTACAAAGAATTGGGGTAGATTATGTATATACAAATAATTCTTATACCCCGTAAGTTTTTTCCGATGTGACAAAACCGTTTTGCAAATATTTTCAAAAAGAACTATTTCAAACGATTTTCAAAACTATTTTTACAAGAATTTACAAATAATTATACAAATTGTTTTTGTAAACATTTTATTTTCACATAATTTTTAAAAAAATTGTATAGTATACCTAATTTTGATACAGTAAATAATTTACAAATCTTTTGTAAACTAAACATTTTTACAAACATTTTTACAAAATTTATAAAAAAATAATGTTCGTA
Organism: Ottelia alismoides; assembly: GCA_037367405.1. NCBI lineage: Eukaryota > Viridiplantae > Streptophyta > Magnoliopsida > Alismatales > Hydrocharitaceae > Ottelia > Ottelia alismoides. The sequence continues at coordinate 350,669 of JAZKJV010005749.1, forward strand.
AAAGTTTTTACAAATAATTTTTACAAGGCATTTTGAAAACATTTTTCATTCCTGTTTTCTATGAATAATAGCCATGTTATTAACACACATGAAGTATGAGTTATGGCTAAAGTATATATACAATATATACGACACCACCTATACTTAACTAGAATGATGTCCTCAGAGTGATCAAAGAGTGATGAAGGAAGACATAACTCATGTTGAGTATAGACAAGTGAAAAGAATCCTATGCTACAACGACTCACAAGAATGAAAGAATAAAATCAATAGAAGTCGGTGATCCCGCCTATACTTAGGATCAAGTAATCCTAACTGTAGAAGACTGTACATAAAGGGAAAATCCGAGGAATAAAATGCTCAGATATTACCTCCCCTATACTTAGGGTAAGATATACCTAAGTACATGCAGCAAAAATAGAGGTAATAGAAAAATGAATAATCATAGGTCTAATACCCCCTATACTTAGGATAAAGTGCATCCTAAGTATAACAGATATAGACTATATGGATCTATACAGAGGCAGAGTGAAAATTCGATATGAGATGCAGATGATGCAAGTCAAGGAACACATCTCATACAAAATGAATAGGGGCAACATCAAAGATCACTGGATCATGATCAAGGTAAGGCTTTAGGCGCTGACCGTTGACTCGAAAGGTGGACTCAGAAGACAACTCAGATATGTCAGTGCTACCGTTGTCATGCACCTTTCTGATTCCATTTACTCTGTAATTTCCGTAGAAATAATCTCCACCTAACATCAAATATCCGTACTCTCAGTTTGGGCTCGAACTGCTTACGGATGATGTGAGAATCATGCCATATCTTCACTCTATCCTTATATTGTAGGCTACTTGAGAAGGTTGTATCTCTCAACTCCTCCAGGGCTGCCAATTCTGCTCTCCTCTGATCTCCTACACTCTCAGGATCCAATAATATCTCAGTGACCGCCCAAAGTGACTTGTGCTTGATTTCAACAGATAAGTGGCATGCCTTACCATACATGAGTCAGGAAGAAGATGTACCAAAGGTGTCTTGAAGGAAGTCCTATAGGCCCACAAGATTGAGTCCAAAAGCTGTAACCAATCCTTTTAGTATGGGTAGACAACCTTCTGTAAAATAGTCTTAATCTCCCTATTTGAAACCTCAGCAAGATCATTTGTCTGTGATTGATACGACATGGCAACTCTATGGCAATGCTGAACTCGTTAGTAAGGGCCCTTACCTTTTCGTTTATAAAATGAGTTCCCCTGTCAAAAATCAAGACTCTAGGTACCCCGAACCGTGATATGATATTCTTCCTCAAAAATTTTTAAACAATCTTTGCATCTACGGCTCGGGTGGGGATGCCTCAACCCAATAACTCATGTAATCCACAGCTAACAAAATGTACTCAAATCACTAACTCTTAGGGAATGGACCCATGAAATCAAGGCCACTAGCATAAAAAACCTCACAGAAGTGAATGTGCTGCATCAACATCATATCTCTCTATCCACAAGTGCCCATCCTCTGATAGTCAGTACATCTCTTCAGAATTCATCTGAATCCTTTAAGAGGGTAGGTCGCTATAGGCCGGATTGGAGAACCTTTTGCGTTGTCTGTCTCCTAGAGTGATGTCTTCCTACCTCAAGCTTGTGGCAATAGGCGAGGATGCTATGGTGCTCCTCCTAAGGAATATATTGACACCTGACACTATCCCCTCCTTCATGGTAAAGGGTGGGATCCTCCCAGTGGTACGACTTGGCCTTGGCAAGGAAGGTCTCAAGTCACTGCCTGAGCCAACCTTGTGGAACTTTCTTGGCAACATGATAGTTCACAATGTCAGCGTACCATGGAAGTGAGGCAATAGCAAGAATCACCTCGTCTGGGAATGTCTCACTGATAGGTGTAGTCATATCAGAATCCTCAAGATGCGTTAATCAGGAGAGGTGATCCGCCACCACATTCTTGATTCCAGGTTTATCCTTAATCTTAATATTAAACTTCTGTAGTAGAAGGATGCATCTAGTCAATCTGTCTATGGCATCTTTATTGGCCATTAGGTATTGGATGGCGGTGTGATCTGTATAAATAGTAACTTTAGATCCGATAATATAAGATCAAAACTTATCCAGAGCAAATACTATGGCTAGCATCCCCTTCTCAGTCATAGTGTAGTTCCATTGAGCGACATCCAAAGTCCGGCTAGCATACTGTATGGCAAATGTCAAAGTATCCCTCCTCTGTCCAAGCACGACCCCTACGTCAAAATCAGAAGCATCTGTCATGATCTCTAATGGGAGAGACCAATCGGGTGGCTGAAGGATAGGAGCTTGCACAACCAATTCTTGAGAGTCTCAAAAGAGGAAAGTCACTTATCATCTATAAGAAACTCATTGTATTTTGTGAGCAAATCAGTTAGCAGTCGGGCAATCTGACTGAAGTCTTGTATGAACCGTCCGTAGAAACTGACATGCCCCAGAAAAGACCGCAACTGTCTCAAATTGGATGGTGGAGTGAGCTTCTTTATTATATCCACCTTGGCTGGATCAACATCCATTCCCCTGTTGGAGATAATGTCACCAAGGACCATCCGTTGAGTCATCAAGAAATAACTCTTTTTCCACTATAAGACTAGGTGAACCTCAATGCAGCACTGTAGTACTCAATCTAGACAAGCAAGACAAGCATCAAACCCTTTGTCGTAGACCAAAAAATCATCCATGAAGATCTCTAAACAATCACACACCATGTCCGAGAAAATAGAAAGTATGCACCATTGGAATGTAGCCGGGGCATTACATAATCAAAAGGGCATCCGTCTAAAAGCATACATTCCAAACAGACAGGTGAATGTCGTTTTCTCATGGTCTTCGGGCGTTATGACCACCTGATTATATCCCGAGTACTCGTTAAGTAAACAATAATGACTCTTCCCAGCTAACCTCTCGATGATCTGATCAATAAATGGAAGTGGGAAGTGATCCTTCTTGGTGACTGGATTCAATCGTCTGTAGTCCATACAGACTCTCCAAGAAGTGGGTAATCAGGTAGCTATCTCCTCTCCATACTCATTCACAACTGTAGTGATACCCGTCTTCTTGGGTACCACATGTAACAGACTAACCTATTTGGAATCGGAGATAAGGTAGATGAAATCGATGCTCCACCACTTTGATATTTCCTTCATGACCACATCTCGATGATTTGGATCCAGCCTATGCTAAAACTCGCACGATGTCTTGGCATCATCTTCGATATATATGTGGTGAGAGCACATGCTGGACTTATCCCTCAAAGTACAACTACAGTCCATCCGATTGCCTTGCGATTTCTTTCAAGAGCCTGCATCAAATGAGATTCTTGATCATCAGTTAAATCTGCTCTAAAAATGACTGAAAAATTTTTTGGTTCATCTGCAATGAATCTATACTTCATGCTCTACGATAAGGTCTTCAGTTCTGGGCATGTGGGAGCTTCTGGTCTCTGAAAAGTCAGAGTGAAGGCTACCAAATCTGCATGAGAGAACTCTCGCTGAATCAATGAATCTGATGAAGACAACCCTGCTGGTATGTCTTTCAACTGTACTAGATCAATCTCCACCCTAGCTGTGGGTTTTGTGGACATCGGACATGATAAATAATCATCAAAATCCTGCCATTCAAAACCAGTTTGTGAGCCTGAGGGATCTGAATCGGAATCACATGAAATATACTCTACTTCACTATTCAATTCACAACTATCAACCTCTAAGGTATCCTGTGTCATGAGTTCTCTCTCCGAACTCTCATTTGTTGGCATATGTAACTCTGTAGACTCTGAAGGTGTGACAAGAGCTCATGAAATTGGATCTATCCAAACAACTTCATCATATGTAATCTCAAAATCACACTCATGGTGGATGTCTAGCTCTGAATCTCTCATCTGCTCTGAACTCTGCTCAGAGCAAGTTGAGTCTCTGGCTCTTAATTCCTCAATCGTCTCTATTTGTATACTTTTTCTCTCGACATGAAAGTATACCTTCATGCTATCATGATCAGACATTGCCTTGGTTGTGGCCAAGAAAGTCATCCTAAAATGATGGGGGTATTGGTTACACATTCAGGGATCTCCATGTCCAGCACAACGAAGTCTACGGGGAATTTCATGCCCTAAATAATAACAACAACGTCCTTTAATAACCACTTCGGCCTCTTGACAGATCTATCTGCACACTGGAGAACTGTCCTTCTCTGTCTAAGAGGGCCAAACTCGAAATAGTCAGGTAAGGCAGCTGGGAGGAGGTTAATTTAGGACCTTCTTTCAAATAGAGTCCGATCGAACCGTTGCTCATGGATGTGGCATCTGACATAAGGAGCTCCTGCATCAGGTCTCTTGGATGGCAATCAGTTTTGGATGGTGAAGTAAGTGGCACGAGTGAGCACATGAACTTCTGCATTATGATTATGCCTCTTCTTCCATGGATGGTGGTCTTCTCTCTGAGGTTATTTTGGAAGAGGTGCTCAAGTACCTCTTGAAGAGTCAGATGGATCTGAAATCTGTCCATCATCTGCTCGATGAACTCTATCTGTAATCTCTTTTTTGGGTTTTTTGGGTTTTGTCCTTCCCTAAACAGAGTGCATGAGGGAAAGGGATAGAGGGACCCTCCTCAGAAAAAAATGAGGGTTAGGAGTAGGAGTGGGTTTCTGAGCATTCATAATGCTGGAATCCATGCAAACATCATCAATCACAATAGATTGATCTAGAGGAGATATGGAGACCTTTCTTTTATTCATATTTTTGATTTTTGAATTTCTCCATTTTGGTATTTTTCTGATAACATCCTCAGGTACATAAGAAGAGAAAGGAAACACAACTGAATGACTCTTGGTGGCATCTGTACCACCGACAAAATCTGAACTGGCGCATCAGTACCACGCTTTAGCCTGGCATCTGGAAATTTGGTGGCATCAGCACCACCATCTGCAGCAACTGGAGATATGACGTCATCATCACCGTCATTAGGATCATCATCCTTAGTGGCATCAACATCACTGCCATCATTATTAGCATCGTCAGTACCGCTCTGGACTCCATCTGGCACCCTAGAATCTGCATCGGTATGTCGCCTAGATGAGTCACCGCTGGCTGGCTTCCTACAACTCCTAAGTGTCACAAAATCAACATCAAATAAATAATGAATATCATCTAACACTTTACTAGGAGTGGTGGTCTCTGTAAACCGTACCTGTTCATATTTTCTCTTTAGGATATTATGGTTGGGCTCAATTTGCGTAGGTATGGAGGCCTTGCCCTTGATTATTTCCCTCATCTCCTATCAGAACTCATCCATTTCTCGCCGAAAAGTAGCTTGCTTCTCGAAAAGAATATAAGCAAGATTGTCTAAGGCTGGGTTCTCATACGAGTGTGCATGAGAACCAGATGTGTTGCCTCATTGGAAATGAGGCTGGATGTGTTGTTGCTGTTGGTGGTACGAGTGAGGGGAGGCTGTGAATACTATGGATAAGGTTGTTGCTGCCTCCACTGTTGACCCTGTTATGTAGGTCGAGGATCGTGCTACTGCTGGGAGTACTGGGGCTACTGTGGTTGGGCTCCCTGCCCTGCCTGTACCGAAGGCTGTTGCTGGGATTGAGCACCACCAGTAGACCATCGGAAGCCTGGGCGGTCACGACGAATCCTTGGTTGTTATTGGTACTGGGAGTATCAAATCCCGTTGACTTCTTCAACGGCTCCTGATGCTCATGGACTGGCAGGGGAAGGGATGCCAAAGGCTGATCTGAATGATATACCAGCATCTGAGTGTCTTAATAGGGTGGTGGTAGATGGTACCGTGGGAGAGACTGAGTGGGATCCACTTGGATGTGATGGACTTACCGATATGAGGCGGAGGGCTGTGATGAACTACTCCCTAGATCAGACCGTGCCCTGGAATGTGGCTGAGAAGCGGTCTATGACTCTTGGAGACACATGATCTGAGTCTTCAGGTCACTCAGTGTTTGGTCCAGCTATCGATCCTATTGAGCTTATCAAGGCCCTGAAACGTCTTCTTCTCAATTATCTCCATCCGGTCCAATTTCTAGTTGATAATGCCCATGTCGGTAGATGAGGATTCTGCTAGTGCTGCCATTGTGTAAGATTAAGATGGACAGATCTCAATGCATGCTATTTTGTGGTATGAAGATGCCTGATGGGGAGGCTTCCCCTGAGTATAGACCCGGGTCTGGGACATCATAATGTAATTTTCGACCATCTCCTCATAAATGGCCCAGATCCGATCTTCGTCCATGGCGTAATATGATCCTCCACAAGAGGCGTTCACGAGCCCCTGCAGCTCAGGTGTCATCCCATAGAAGAAAATCTTGACGAGATTGGGCTTGCTGATGTCATGGTGGGGACACCTATCAATGAGCTCTCTAAAGCGATCCTAGACTTCATGGAATTGTTCATTAGGGATCATTAAGAAGTTGCTAATCATGGCTCTAGCTGTATTGGTACGACCGAATGGGTAGTACTTGTTTAGGTACTCGGTTCATAGCTGCTCCCAAGTGTTGACAACCCTCCCCAAGTGTTTCAGCCAATAGGATGCTCTATCAACCAAAGAGAACAGGTAGGATATCAGCTTAATGGTGTCCTCGTCCACCAGCCTGTCGTGGACGGTGCTACAGATCATCTTAAATTCTTACAGATGGAGGTGGGGCTCCTCGGTGGCATGCCCATGGAATTTGGGCAATAGCTTAATCATTTGGTGCAGAGCTCAAAGTCACCTAGGATGGTGGGTAGATGGATCCATCGGTGAGTGAGGGTTTTACTAGGGTTGTGCAACTACCTCATGGTACATGCTGGCCTCTGTGGATCACGTGGCTCCTCTTGGTTTTTGTCATCTTCTCGGCCCTCATGTCTTGGTATTTCTCCACCACCAGCTGGTATTTCTGGCTTTGTTCTCCCATCTCTCATCTGTGTAATTTCTCTCCTCATTTATGCCATGAAGATTCCCTAGTCCCTGATCTGTCTCTGCATGATCTCTAGGGAGGCTAACAGTGTGTTTTTGATGGTAGCCTGGTTTGATACAAATGATGAAGTATGAGGCTGATCATCAGTTCTGTCATCGATGGACATCTCTCTGATCTCTGCAAAGGCTAAAAACCCTTGCTCAGGTGCTGTCAAATGAATGTAGATCTGTCCTGGTCTGTCTGTCTGTGCCTTAGGATTGAAAGAAGGGTGGTCGAGGGGGAACAGGGTGGAGGCGAATTTGGGTTTAGAGAGCAGGTCTGAGCTCTCTGAAGCCACCCTAAATGAACAGGTAGGAGTGCTCGAAAGCGATGCTACTAGAGGCATCCTAAGACACCTCCTGCCCATCATCTTGATGGGGGTATTTATCAGGATTGATCTGGACTGAAAGTAGGATTAGAAAATAAACCCCCGGTTCACCAACTCAACCTAGTGTGATGACTGTGAAAGCTTGGTCTTTAATGTTGTCAAATTTTTTGGTGATGATCTAATCTTACAGAGCGAGTTAGCGAGCTCTTAGGAGCCCGATTCTCCCTGGAGACTGGACCTTATTCTTACGACTAGTTGCACCTATTTCCATCCAGTATAGGTGTAAGTACGGACCGTTTCCGGCTACCGTTACTTGAGGACAGAGCCTTTCGCATTGTCCTCTAAACCACCCACTCTACTAAGGAAATACAGACCAATTATTGGCTACCCATAGATCCTAACTCGAGAATATCTAATCGTTTTTGTTAGAACTGGTAGTCTGAAGAAAGTACAGGCATGGCTCTATCCTAGTGTGTGGTCGCTCAACTCTCAATAGGTAAAAACATACAAGGAGGGGGTTACTCTCCCGAAACAAGATTTTATCGTTAATTCATGTTTTAGGTCAAGTTTTCTTTAGCAGTTCTGATTTTATTGGTTGATAGCCGCTCCCGCTATCCTTGTTAGTTCGGTCGAATAAATGTCCAAATTAATTAGATGTGTTCGTTGCAGTCGGATACGAGAGGGAATATCAAAAACCACTTTTAATTAGATTCAAGTTAATTTCAAGTGGCAAATTTTTTTTACTTGGTGAAGTCCAAGGTCGAACTCAGGGAGGCATCTGTCTACTTAGACGAATTAATAGCAAAGTCCAAAGTTCGATTTTTCAAGGAATTATTTTTTTTATCTTTTTCTATTTTCTGTGCAGACACATGCAACAATCTAGCCAATCCACAGTTAAATCAGTTTGAGATATCAAATTAAGTCCAAAAATTATGAAAATTGGCCAGATGATGAGTTATGGTGAAAATGAACTACCCTAATATTTTTGGAATTTTTCGACACTAGATGAATTTACTGTGAATTAAACATGCTGGCAGGGTGATTTTCACTAATTTATTTTTAATAAATATCAAATCACATTTTTTTCAGGAACAAAAATTATCTTAGATAGATCTAATGATAAGGAATATAGGAAAATTGACAAACCTTAAATTTAATATGAAATGAACCTATTAAAAATAAATTAAGAAAATCACTAGAGAATTTATTCAGGCCTCGATATGTGTGCAAATGACATGAAATTTTTATACAACATTGAGTTAACTATCCTAGAGCTACTGTGAATTTTTGAGAATTTTTGGAGTACAGAGAATTAATTATTAATAGGTCTAACTGGGCAAAATATCACACAAATCAACCAATTAATTAATTCAAAAATCTACTGCAATTACAAAAATGTGACAAGTGGCACAACAGATAGAGGACAAGTTACTCAACAATATGCCATTTCTAGAATTAAAAAATGATGCAAAATGACACCTACGGATGAGTGCAAAGACAGGGGTGTATTTGCAATACAAAAAATAAAATTACATAAAAAGAAACATGCTGACAGGGACTTAAATGCAATTACCTATAATGCTGGGGGTATCAATGCAATTTCTCCACTGGGCACGTGCTCCTCACGTGGGGGCTGCTTCACAGGGACCTTTCTGCAATTTTGAAAAACTCCCAAGGCCTCTGTGCAAAATACCCAGGCCGCACGTGCTCCTCACGTGGGGGCCTAGGCTCGGGAGGCTTCGGAGCCTCAGGGCTTGGCTCGGGAGCTCCTGGAGGTTAGGAGTGAGGCTCGGCTAGCCTCGGGTGGTCTGAGCCTAGGGTCGGGGAAAAGGCACAGACCTCGTCGACGTGGCTGGCTGCGGGCCTTTGGATCAAGATCGATCCAAAGGATGGCGGTGATGACGTGTAGCGAGATCAGAGGCCGTCAGATCTGGATAGATCCAACGGTGCTAGGAATCCACGGAAGGGGGCGACGTGGCGTACTCCTGAGCGTGGGATCAAGGATGATCCTACGGTCGTCTGCTGCTCCGGATGACGGGTGACGTGGACGGCTCTGGACCGTTCGATCAAAATGATCGAACGGTGGATGGGCCTTCTTCTTCAATAGACCTCCGCCGCATGTGGAGGAGATGGCGGGGCTCCGGCGACTAATTCGTATATAGCTGACGACTGGCTCATCAGGAAAGGACAAGGAAAAAGACATACATAGTCTTCCGCCCCGAGCAATCTTAGTTATTGGAAAGCCGCGCATCAGAGCTATATTATGCATGACTTGTGGAAAGATGCTTTGAGGGCCAAGAGTTCTTTCATCAGCCAATGCATTGGAATATTCCATTCTTGTCGCTGCCACCGCTTCGGATCCTGCTCCTCTCCAATTTTTTGCCCCATATTCTGGCTGTGCCATGGGGGAATATTTCCGCGATAATGGAATGCACACATTAATCATATATGATGATTTGAGTAAACAGGCGGTGGCATATCGCCAAATGTCATTATTGTTACGCCGACCGCCAGGTCGAGAGGCTTTCCCCGGGGACGTCTTCTACTTGCATTCCCGTCTCTTAGAAAGAGCGGCTAAACGATCAGAAGAGACAGGAGCAGGTAGCTTGACGGACTTACCTGTCATTGAAACACAAGCTGGAGACGTATCGGCATATATCCCAACCAATGTGATTCCCATTACAGATGGACAAATATGTTTGGAAACTGAGCTCTTTTATCGCGGACTCTGACCTGCTATTAACGTTGGCTTATCTGTCAGTCGCGTCGGGTCGGCAGCTCAATTAAAAGCTATGAAACAAGTACGCGGTAGTTTAAAACTGGAATTGGCTTAGACCTTTCATCTTTCTCGCTCCACAGCTTCTACTCTTCTGCTTCTCATCCTGGGCAAGATCTTTCTGACTTAGTCGTCCCTTTTTGAAAGCAAGCCAAGACCCGTCTTTCTAGCCCTATTCGATCAGTTTGAGTTCAGCCCGAACTAGCCTAGTTAGACTCAGTCAGCTTCTACTCTTCTGCTTCTCCCCCCTGGGATGATCCTTCAGAGGCCAATTGGATTCAGGACCCGGACGAGCAGGAAGGATGGGACTTTCAGCGAAACCTGATACACGAGCAGAGTCCGGAGGGACTGGAGCGAGGGGGTAGGATGAGCTTCCAAGTCCGCCAATCTCTTTATAGTTGGCGGATCCCCTTCTCTTTGCCGGGACCCCCCAGATAATTGCGGTAGATGGAGAGAATGCCTCTGCCTTTCGAGAACTGAAGGCAGAGTCGAAGTTCAGCCCAGTAGAAAAGGCAGTCATCAAAGCCTGACGTGACGCATCTCATACTTTTGATAACATATTTATATAATAAATAAGTGGGAAATTTGCGAAGGCTTATCTTTTTTTTGAATTTATATAATAGCAAGCATTGACTATAATGATAGTTGGTTATTTGAATAATATTATGTGGTTTTCATTAATGTTCGCCATCTATATAAATATGTTAGTTCAAAATGTCGAGCTTGCTCTATAAAAGGTCAGAGCTGGGCCCTTGGAGTACTCTTCCCTCCTCTAGCCAATGGGACCTTCTTTCCACGGATCCGCTAGTGAATCTCCCAATAGCTATTCATACTCCGTGCACTTTTACCCAAGCCTGCTAAGAGACAATTGTTCCTCAGCCACTGTCCAGCGCTAAGTGGCCTAAGGAACCCTGCACGTATGTCCCAGCTGTTGCTCGTAATATATAGTAGCGGAGAACTATCCTCCATTAGTCTGCGCAAATGAAGACGCCTTAGGCATTCGATCTTGAGACCACGAGACCTACTGGTCGTGATATTATTGTAGTGTGCGCTACACCTTAGGTTAACCAGCCTTGCTCCCCTCCCCTTCCCAGACAGACCGGAAAGGAAAACCCTGCCCATAGTGTAGGGTTCGAAGCGCTACGTCACTTAGTGAAGACTGCCAAGGAACAATCATCACCGCGTTTTCACCCGGATCTACAGAGGAAGACCAGAACCACACGAAAAACCAATCATCGTCCGTTTTGGGATCAAGGAAGACAGACAAACTTATATAATATTAGCTCGGGAAAATAGGAACAACGCCAAGCTCAAAATGGTGCTGGGAAAGCGGGAGAGCAAAAGACGTCAGCCCCAGGACAGAGCGCGGCCTTGGCTCCGTCCGTCCCTCCTAGTGTTGGTGATGCTCTCTGAGGACTCAGAGGTATCTCAGAAGAAGCGCGGCAGTGCGGCGAGGGTCCAAGTGGCTTCAGGAGCTGGAGAGGGGCGTCGGAGCTTTGTGGCGGCGAAGCTCAAAAGAAGCTCCGCTGAACTTCCGATCAATGAATGGCAGGTACCTGCATGTGTTAGAAGAGTAGCCGAAGCAAGTGGTGCACTCATGGAGATGTGGAGGATGACGGTGAGGCCTAAAGCGAGGTGAAAGGGTGCTCGGCGATGGTTCTTCGGCCAGGTGGCAGAGCTGGAATCGATGGAAGGTGAAGTGAAGTGTCTGAGGGCGTGAATGGTACCGCGAGGATGAGAGCTCCGTTACGGAGCTCGGCGAAGTGAGAGCGAGGCGAGAGGATCACGGTGAACAGCGAATAAAAAGGGAGAAATCGAAGGAAAAATTGAAACGAAGATTAAACGAAGGTGGAGGAGATTACCTGGGGTTTGGAGCTCGAGGTCGAGGTCCAGGTCGTCGCTCGAAGGGGCGGTAAGTCTCTGAGCTCAAGCAACAACTCGGAGGAGTGGCTGCGACACGATGGAGGTGCCGCGGATCTCGCCGGAGAAGAAGACCGTCTTCGCTCAAGGATTCGTTCAATCTCTGTCGCTAATCGGACGCTCCGAGCTCGGGGGATCTCTCAGGGGTGGCGGATAGGGCTGAAGTCGGACGGTGGTCGAGTATTTATAGGTTGAAGTAGACAGTCGGGCTGGTGAAGGGGAGAGGTTCATGGAGTTCGTGGAGCGTCGCTGGCGGTCGACGTGGGTAGCGAGGTGGCTGGCGAGGATGAGGGACGAGTGGGGTTGATTGTGGAGGTGATGGTGGTCGTCGACGGTGGAGGGAGCGCTGCTGAAAATAGAAAGGGGCAACCCCTCCCGCAAGGTGGAGATCGTGGGAGAGAGGGGTACCAGAGGTAGGAGACGAGGTCGTGGCCGTTGGATCTTGTGATCCAATGACCCAGATCTAATCACTAAGGAGCGGGCGAGATCTGATCGAGGCGAGACGATCTGAGGGTTGAGATGGCACCACGTGACACGTCGGTGGCGAAGTGTGCGCGAGCGGTGTGGATTACATCTGGGGTGGCCTGATCAGAAGGTCGTGATGTCGCCATGTGGTGCGATGGGGTGAAGCACGCGTGGGCGGCCGTGATGAGATCAGGGCTTAGATCAGAGGGTTGGGATGCAAGGTGGGATGAGCGGTTGCGATGGAGTGCGGCGTGCATCATCCAAGGGCGTAGCGTGCGACGCGTGGCTCACTGTGGGCGAGGCGCTAATGAGCGGGTCAGATGAAGTCCTGGGGATGATCAGACGGTGTAGATTTGAGGCGTACGTGGTAATCAAGTGGCCGTTGGATTAAGGGTGTCATCCAACGGCTGAGAGCAGAGGCGGCTTGGGCAAGGGGAGCGGGCCGCATGGCGCAACCAGAGGGCGCCACGTGGCCGGCTGTGATTGGCTGAAATAAGAAATGAAGTTGGGGAGAGAAGGATGCCGAATTTGGAATAACTCAAAACATAAAAGTTGTATATCTTGATGAGATTTACAAGTTTCATGTTGACCAAAGACGAAGATGAGGTCAAATATGATACAAAAATACAAAGATACAAATATACATATAAGTAGTATACAAAGAGACCCAAAAACCCAACTTTTTCATACGAGCTCCAAATTGGATGAAAACAGTCTTGTTTTAAAGGTCTTTTAATGTGTATTAATCTGAAAGTGAGTAGACCTAGTTTGAAGTTGGTATGAGGGATCTATGGGCATTTTGAGGGCCAAGGGCTTTAGGGCTTTATTGGTGCTCTTACAAAGGGGATTCCTGTCTCTCTTCCTTATATTATTAACTAAGGTGTACATAGTATAAGGGAGAGCTTATTTTTATGAGGTGGATATTTTACAAGGGATTTTGGCTTCTTATTTAAATGCAAATGGAGTGCTAAAATGCATGTATTATGAATGCATGTATGAATGCTATTTATGCATTATAAAGGGAATTATGCCTCTATTTACTCAGGAACAAGGCTCTATTTTTAACTTTTGGAGTGATGAATCACAGATTCATCAACCCCCTATATTTAAACCTTGCTCGTCCCCGAGCAACTAAATGAAATGCAAGAGTGAAATGATTTTGGGTTCCATACCAAGGTCATGAACAAAAGTTAAAAATGGAGCTTGACTCGACCTTTGGATTAATTGTGTGGCGGAACCTTATTTCGACCTGAACTTAAGACCTAACAGACTTCAAGTTCCACAAGTCTTCTATTCAAGACGCCTAAATAGTCAGGTCAGAACAAATCCTCAAACGCAAATTTCTAATGACTATGATTCTTACTTGTACTGTGTAAGTGAGATATAGCTCTCCACATCAGAAATGACTCGGAACCAGCCTCCTCTAACAAGGTAACTCAATAACCCGGTCCAGTAACTCTTTCCTCGAGGAGCGGGGTATTCCCTTCTAAGTTCAAGTGCGACCAACTCAAGAGGAGGGGGTAGAGAAAAGAATGGACGGTAGCCAGTGTAGCTACCTATCCCGGGATGCCTGACCAGTGTAGCCAAGTCATCCAGCTGCATTTCTTTGCTAATATACAGACTCCGACATGTATTTTATTTTCACTTGGACCTGTCTGATTTTTTTTGGAGTTTTTGCATTTTTTTTACTCAACCAAGGTGCAGCATGTACATCAGGAGTTTTTCCTCTTGAGTCAGTAGACTATCCCTCTTTTGAAGCATTACTGCAACCCACAACATCCCATCCTTAGATGTCAACATCACCAGACTAGATTGAGATGCACTACCCTCCCTAGAGGAGGATGGATGTTTCCACCCATGTGCTACTCCAAGCTAAAGGATTCTACCTCCTCACCACCTCATCAATGAAGAGCTACGTGCATTGTGCTTGTCCAAGTTAGGTCATTATCTAAAAGAATCCTGCGTATGCACGAGATATTCTACTTAGACTAATCAAGATGAAATGTGAACATAGACTTGCGGACTCAAAGAATTAAGTCACTTGACCTGAGAAATCTTAACTCCAGTTCCTATAAGGTTCCTCTGAAATTAGGTGGATTAAGGTCAAATCAAGTCCATCCTCAATATCTACTCATAACTTGGTTCAGAACCAACTAGCTTTCCACCTTGCATATGAAAGATATGCAGATGCAGATGAAGATGAATGAAAATGCAAGACTCTTTTTATTTTAGATGCAGAGATGATATGCAAGAGTAAATAAGAAGCCTATTTTTATTTTATTTATTTTTATTTTTTTGTATACTTCCTATTTTACAACAATTTACAAGAGGTAAGTATTATACAAGTATATACAAAAATTTTTTTTATTTTTTTCAATTTTTACCCACCCGTAATTATTGTAAAATATATATACAAACATACGTGAAAGTACGAGCTATGGGTAAAGTATATATGTAATATATACACGCCCCCTATACTTAGCCTGTGCTATGTCCTCAGAGCACGAAGAGCGTGGAAAAAGACATAGCTCGTGCTAAGCACAGGAGAGCTAAAGAGAAGGAAAAATGTATAGAAATCGACCAGCCCCCCTATACTTAGGCTCTGGCAGCCTAAGTGTAGAAGAAAGTCACAAAGTGGGGCGGACGAGGTCAAGAAGAGAAGTGGATGAATATACAATGTGGGCATTGGTCCCCCCTATACTTAGGCTCAGGTCAGCCTAAGTATAGGTCGGAAGTGAGTATGAGGACCAATGTGATCGGGAGAATGTACAAAGAACCGACTCAAGCGACTCCTCCCCCCTATACTTAGGATCTGGTCATCCTAATTATAGTCTAAGATAGTGATCTGATGAGGCTGGGATGGGTTACTAGAGTCGCGTGGGAGAGAGGATAGGATTTACAAGAAGAATGATGATATATACACATGAGTCGGTCTGAATCTTTCAAGATGATGTTGATGGCTGGAGCTCACTGCTGCAAAGTCTCATATGCGGCTCGAGGTGCATCTGCTAAATCTGTCTCGCGCATGAATACAATCTCCTCAACATGGACTAACTGCTCATTGGATTCGACGAAGTGCTTCAACAGTTGTCCATTCACTAGGAATGTCAGTGCGTCATCTGCGAGATCTGAGATCTCGACACATCCACTATCATGCACCGTACGGACGACAAATGGGCCTATCCACTTGGACTTCAACATGCCTTGGAAGATCTTCAACCTAGCATTAAACAACCATACCTTCTGTCCAGGAACAAAGGTTTTTCGTCTGATATATCTATCATGCCAACGCTTCACCTTGTCCTTGTACACCAAACTGTTATCATATGCACGGTTTCTGACTTCCACAAGGTCACTCAGATCCATGTCTCTCTGTTTCTGCCCCAGGTGCGTGTTCCAGTTGACCTTCTTGATTGCCCGTTCTGATTTGTGCACTAACTCTGTGGGTAAATGGCAAGGCTTTCCGAATACCATCGGAATGGGGAGGTTCCTAACGATGTCTTGTAAGTTGTCCGATATGCCCAGAGGACTTGATCCAGGATCTGAGACCAGTCCTTCCTGTCCGGGCGGACAAGCTTTTGCAATATGATTTTCACCTCCCTATTTGACACCTCAGCCATACCATTGGTCTGTGGGTGGTAAGGGCTAACGACACGATGTTCGATGCCGTAGTCCTTCAGGAGTTTCTTCACCTCCCGATTCACAAAGTGGCTACCCCCGTCTGATATCATCATTTTGGGGATCCCGAACCTAGAGATGATGTGCTCTCTGATGAATTTACAGACAGTCCTGCTGTCTGCAGCTCGGGTTGGGATGGCCTCCACCCATCTGGATAGATAATCCACCGCAAGAAGGATATATTCGAACCCGTGGCTAACAGGGAATGGGCCCATGAAATCAATGCCCCAGGCGTCAAAGATATCACAAATGATGACAGGCTGCATAGGCATCTCATCCTTGGAACCGACGGTTCCTCCCATTCTCTGACATACCGGACACGACTTCGCGAAAGTGGTGGCATCACGAAACAGAGTCGGCCAGTAAAAGCCACACTGAAGTACCTTCCATGCGGTCCTCTTCCCGGAGTGGTGTCCTCCTGCCTCTAAGCTGTGGCATAAAGAAAGGACACTCTGGTATTCCTCCTGAGGAATACACCATCTCCAGACACAATCCGGTCCTTCGAAGAAAAGGATCGGATCCTCCCAATGGTAGTGTCTAGCGTCCGACTTCAGTCGGTCAATTTGGCTCTTGGGCCAATCTTCGGGAACTTTCTTGGAGATAAGATAATTCATGATATTGGTGTATTATGGGAGTGAGTCGATAACAAAAATCGACTCGTCGGGGAAGGGGTCTCGAATTGGTAAATCCTCGGAAGTATTAAGATCTTCGAGACGAGAAAGATGATCGGCCACTACATTTTTCTTTCCAGATTTATCACGGATGTCCAAATCAAACTCCTGGATAAGTAAAATCCACCGAAGAAGACGCGCCTCCGCGTCCTTCTTCTCCATCAAATATCGTAGTGTCGTGTGGTCAGTGAACACGATTACCTTGGATCCAATTAAGTGAGATCTGAACTTGTCCAATGCAAACACTACCGCAAGCATTTCCTTTTCCTTAACTGTATAGTTACGCTGAGCGGTGTCAAGCACTTTGCTTGCGCAGTGAATTGCAAACGGGATGCCATCTCTTCGCTGTCCTAACACAGCCCCAACAGCATGATCTGAGGCATCCGTCATGATCTCAAAAGGTAGAGACCGATCTGGGGCTTGTAGGATGGGTGTGTCCATAATCATTCCTTGCAAAAGCTTAAAGGCCTCAAGACATTTGTGATCAACCATAAACTCCATGTCTTTGCCTAGAAGCTTAGTTAGCGGTCGGGCAATCTTAGAAAAATCCTTACTGAATCTCCGATAAAATCCAACATGCCCGAGGAACGACCGCAACTGTTTGACGTTGGTTGGTGGCTGGAGTCATCTGATCACATCCACCTTGGCAGGGTCAACCTCCATTCCTCTCTTGGAGATGACGTGCCCCAACACTATGCCCTCTGTCACCATGAAGTGACTTTTCTCCCAGGAGAGCACCAGATTAACCTCACAACATCTTTTGAGGACTCAGTCCAGATTCCTAAGACATGAATCGAAGGAATCGCCGTGGACCGAGAAATCGTCCATGAATACTTCCAGGAATTCACCGACCATTTCAGCGAATACAACAATCATGCACCTTTGGAAAGTACCTGGAGCATTGCATAACCCAAAAGGCATGCGCCTAAAAGCATAGGTACCAAAGGGGCATGTGAATGTGGTCTTTTCCTGGTCCTCCGGAGCTATGGCTACTTGATTGTAGCCCGAGAACCCATCTAAGAAGCAGAAGAATTCTTTCCCCGCTAGTCTCTCCAATATTTGATCAATGAACGGTAGGGGGAAATGATCCCTCTTTGTTGCGGCATTCAGGCGTCTGTAATCCACACAGACGCACCACGACGTGAGCACTCGTGGCATGGTCTCCTCTCCGTCCTCGTTGGTGGTCGTCTGAATTCCCGACTTTTTCGGGACAACATGGATTGGGGCCACCCACTTAGAGTCGGAGATTGGGTAAATGAAATCCGCGTTGCACCATTTCTCTATCTCTTTCTTCACGACCTCTCATAAATTTGGATTCAAACAACGTTGGAATTCACGAGAGGGTTTAGCTTCATTCTCCAAGTAGATATGGTGCGAACACAGAGCGGGATTTATCCCGTGGAGATCGGAAATGCTCCAGCCTATCGCCTTGCGGTTTTTCTCCAGGATCTCTAGTAAGCGAGATTCCTGCTCCTCGGTCAATCACGAACTGATGATGACCGGATACTTCTTGTCCTGTCCCGCAAGGAAGGCGTACTTTAAAGTTGTGGGTAAAGGTTTGAGCTCAGGAATAGTGTGATCGTCTTAGAAGTCTGGCTCAATCTGATCTGACTCGGTGTTGGAGGTGGCTGGATCTTTCTCTGTGATAGCTGCCACCAAGTTGTTCGGCTCTGGAGTCGGATCGACAAAGGTTTCCATGCAATCGGCAAAAGCCTCGTCCGACTCGTCATCCTAATCTTCCGATTGTCCTAAAGAGGGAAGGATTGACAGGACCAACTGGGCCTCTAAGTCATCGGAGATGTAGGGTGATGCAGGTTCTGAGCTGTACTCGTTCCTGAAGACCTCGCAAACTGACTCATGCACTGGATCATCTTCGGAGGAGATGGATGCATCGATGCTGGCTGGGTTCTGTCTCCATGGCCCAACTGTGTCTACATGATCGCAGTCTGCTTTGGTAGAAGAGAACTCGGTGCTGGATTCTGAATCCGATCTCTGCCATCTTGTCTGCTTCATCTGGAGTTCCTCATCTCCACCTGGAGTTTGGAACTGGATCTTCCTGATCTTATAATCGAACAAGGCCCCCGCTGTTCTGAGGAAGGGCCTGCCTAAGATAATCTGGGAATCTCTCCAATTACGAGGGGTCTCCATATCTAGGACAGTGAAGTCCACCATGTATTCCTGCCCCTCGACTTTGATCACAATGTTCCTCAATTCTCCTTGGGACCTCTTGGTTGATTTATCAGCAAACTGTAGAAGGGCTCTAGATTTCCTAAGAGGTCTGAGATTAAGCCGCTCATAGAGGGCTGTAGGCATCAGATTGATTGAGGAACCATTGTCCAGGAGAGTGCGTGCAAATGCGATGTCATCAACATGACTCACTACATAATGTGCACCCATGTCTCTTCGTTTCCTAGGAAACGAGTTCTTTATTGCACAAGTCGTGGCTACTGATAAAACGTGTTTCTCAACACGGCTTTTGGTCTTCCTGCTAACCCTAGTAGGTGTGCATCGCACCTTAAGGTATTTTTGGAATGCAGGGGTCATTTCCACGTACTTGTCAAAAGGGATTGTGACCTTGATGTGTTTGTTGCAGAACTCTGCCATCTCAGGGTCATCTTTTTGAATTTTTTTCATTTTCTTCTTTCCACCCTTGAGAGCTCGGGGGAAAGGGATTATTGACTCCAACTCATGTTTGGAAACTGAAAGATTTTCATTAACTTCTGGAACTGAGTTCTTTACATGACTCTGACTTTGAAACAAACTAGGACTCTGACTCTGATTGAAAAGAAAATGCTGTGGCGAAATCGGTGATGCTTCTTCTGCGACTGCTAGACGATCCTCCTCAGATGGAGGTGCGGGCTCCTCATCGGTTCCGTCGGACTCTATGCGGATGCGAGACTGCTGCTTCGAGGACTCAGACATCCTCTTCTTCTACCGGCGATGGTGGTGGTGGTGCTGCTCCTCTTCCTCCAAGTACTTTCCTTCTGTGCCCGTGCCTGACGAGGTATGGTCACGGTCCTTCCGCTCCTGAGGGACATATGATTTACATTATCATTCGAAAAGATCTCATGTTCAGATAAATAATTATCTGAATAATATACCTGATCACGAGGTCGGTTCTGGCCATGGAGTATGCTGTTCGGGTTGGCCTGAACCTGTGCGGGAATTGGGGTCTTTGGCGTCATCTGCTGGATTTGGGTACGAGAGACACGACTGATATCGGTTCTCATATCCAGATAATCGTTCTGCATCTGTTGGACCCTATCAGACAGGGTCTGGATCGCCAAGGTGAGGGACTCCAATTCGGTGGGCTGGGCTGGCTGATGTGCGGACGAAGTTCTTTATTGGCCCTGCTGGCCATTCCGATACTGCTGCTGCTGGTGGGACGATGCTGGGCCCTGCTGATATGTGCGCTGCTGCTGCTGGTGCTGTTGAGGCTGGTACCCTTGTTCTGGCCTGGACTGCATGAAGCGTGGTGTGGGGACGGAGCTGGTTCCTTGGTAAGCTGGGGAAGGTCGGTGAGGCTGACCATTCCCCATCCCCGACTGTCTACTGACGGGGTCGCGGCTGTACCACATCTTGTTGATCTCGAACACCTGTGGAGGCTCCTCGTATCCGATCTATGCTTGTGGGGGTGCATGCTGGTCCTGTTGGGTGTAATTATGATCCTCCACCCAGCCACTGTGAGGCCCCGGTGCCTGCTCCTGCACAAGATGGACTCGATGCATACGTGCAGGTGGTGCAGAAGGGGCAGGTAGCTTCATCTTGGCTACCTTCTCAATGAGTTCCTCCACTTGCTTCGGTAGACGCGAGAGAGACTCAAGGTCAGTGACCCTCTTGTGGATCTGCTCTACCATGGTTAGCTTGTCGGCAATCATCCCCATGATGGGGATGAGGTCCTCGGTCAGATCCGCTACAGTCCTTCGGGTTGTCTCATTGGATAGGATTGAGGGAGACAACGTGTAGGCCCTGGTGGCCTGCGACATGCCGGTTTCTGCCCTCTGCTCCAGGATCTTCCATACGGCGTGCTCGTTTTTATTCAGATAGCTTCCTCCACAGGCGGCACTGACTAGCCCCTGCATCTATGGGGTTAGACCACAGAACAAGGTCTGGACTAAGATCGCCTTAGAAATGCCATGGCAGGGGCATTTCTGCACTAAGTCATTGAACCTATCCCAAGCATCATGGAAAGGTTCACTGGGTCCTTGAGAGAAGCTGGCGATCTTCGTTCTCATCTGGTTAGTCCTACTGAGAGGGTAGAACGTTTTCAGGAATAGGTCCTTAAACTGCATCCATGTAGTACATATCACCCCTAAGTTTTTCAGCCAATGAGCTGCCTTATCTCCTAAGGTAAATGGGGTGGCCTTCAGTCTAATATAATCTTGACCAACATTGGGATGGCTAAGATTGTTGCAAACCAGCTCGAAGTCACGGAGGAAGGTATATGGCTCTTCATTGGTATTCCCGTGGAACTTTGATAGCAGACTAAGGAAGTGGGGCTTCAGCTCGAATGCTTCAGCAGGAACCGCTGGGGTCAACCAATTATGTATCTCGTTTTCTGCTGGGTTGTAGGCATCGACCATTGGTCGGTCGATTCCTCCTGCTACTATTATCTGTCCCATCCGAGCCGTGAGATCTGCATTTCTTTGTTCGGCTTCAGCAAGGCGAGTGAGAATTTGACGTAGTTGGTCCTCATCCGGTGGTGGCTGCTTCGGTGGCATCTTGTTCTCTAGTCCTGGGTATGAATTAAGATCAGTGTCAGAGGACAAATCAAGGAAGGGGTTCTTACCGAGGCGATGGTCTTCCTCGGTAAGCTCAGAGGAGATGAAAGGGTTGGTTTGAGAGTAACTACCCTGTGTATGCAGGAACCAAGACTCAAGAGGGTCATGAGTCTTGGGTGGTCTAAGGTGCGCTTGGGCCGATGAAGATGAGTTACGTGGGGGACTCATAGAGAGATCGATGAATAAAGAGTCGAGATCTCCCCAGTCGCTCATCTTGATATGGCGAGAAGAAGATAGGATTTTACCCCTACCTGAAGCAAACAAATCAATCCAAAACCTTGGGTTCACACTCAACACAGTGAAGGACTCGAAATCGAGTCCAATTGATCCTGTAGATTTTAAATGTGATTTTCAAGCAAAATAGCAAGGATTACGCAGCCTATAGGGAAGTCGGCTCAGAGCCGGATGCGTCTTCCCTGTTTAACTTGTCGCCTTAGATACCACTGGTCCTTCCTTTCTTCGCTCCTATCCCAAGTTGATGAATTCAAAGACCACACCCCTATCTACCTGCAAGCAGGCGGAGGCTGACAAGGCCGGAACTTCACCCCGGGGGGTTAATGGCAACTTGTCGTAAAGTACCGCAATTTCACCCCTATCTACCTGAGACAGGAGGAGGCTACATGGTACTAGTCAGTGAATCTGAAATTATTCGACTTGTGATATTTGCTAGGATTAGTTGGAACGTGATATGGAAGGCGGGGATTTGGGCTCTGCCTTAAGGTGTTCACACACACTCAAGTACCCTCACTCAGCCTGAAAACAAGGTCGGGGATTAATCTCCCGCAAACAATTTTCAAATTTTATTCCTTTTTTTGGTCAATAATGTTTAGCAGTCCCGATTTTAAGATAAGTTCTCACTGATTAAGTCCAACCACACAGCACGCCTATCGGACAGTCCCAATTTCCATTTAATTAAATGTAAAAAAATCAGAGGGGGAAATCAAGAAAAAGCCGATGCAAGATAAAAATAATGATGCTATGCTGAGTTCAGGAGACTTACAGTGATCCCTTCGCTTTTTTTATGCAGGATGCAAAATAGAATTGAAAACTTTTATCTAAATGCAAATGTAGGCGATGAAAGCCGCTCCTAGACAAGCAGTTCTATTAGCGTGAAGAACAGGTTGATTTTGGCTAAGTTCTGCGGTCTAAGTGCGTCTTTTAAGTGAGTTGTGTGGTCCTAATAATTACGAGCACAAGCAATTCCTAGATTGGCTCGGGGAGCCGCTAGTGCAAGCTAAATTACATTCACCCACACATCACACGGGGACACAGTTCCACTATCTTTACACGCGCGAGAACCCAAATGAGAACTGCTGGAAATAATGCGAAAATGAAGTAAAATGTAAATTACAACACCTCTCTATTCACTCAATAAAATTAAAATGCTAGATCCTCATAGCGTCATCGACTCCTCGCGTTCCTCGCATAAAAACAAATTGAGGTCAGAGAGTGACACAGAAAAATAATGCAAAGAAATAAAAGAGAGAAAATAATTACAAGACAACCGGGGGTCAGACTACCCGGGGAAAAGAAAAATCAAACAATCAGACTTTCGCTAAAAAATAACCTAAGCCGTGCCTCCCCGGCAACGGTGCCATTTTGATAGCCGCTCCCGCTACCCTTGTTAATTTGGTCAAATTAATGTCCAAATTAATTAGATGTGTTCGTTGCAGTCGGATACGAGAGGGAATATCAAAAACCACTTTTAATTAGATTCAAGTTAATTTCAAGCGGCAATTTTTTTTACTTGGTGAAGTCCAAGGTCGAACTCAGGGAGGCATCTGTCTCCTTAGACGAATTAATAACAAAGTTCAATGTTCGATTTTTCAAGGAATTATTTTTTTTATCTTTTTCTATTTTCTGTGCATACACATGCAACAATCTAGCCAATCCAAAGTTAAATCAGTTTGAGATATCAAATTAAGTCCAAAAATTATGAAAACTGGCCAGATGATGAATTATGGTGAAAATGAACTACCCTAATTTTTTTGGAATTTTTTGACACTAGATGAATTTACTGTGAATTAAACATGCCGGCAGGGTGATTTTCACTAATTTATTTTTAATAAACATCCAATCAAATTTTTTTAGGAACAAAAATTATCCTAGATAGATCTAATGATAAGGAATCTAGAAAAATTGACAAACCTTAAAGTTAATGTGAAATGAACCTATTAAAATTACATTAAGAAAATCACTAGAGAATTTATTCTGGACTCGATATGTGTGTAAATGACATGAAATTTTTATACAACGTTGAGTTAACTATCCTAGAGCTACTGCAAATTTTTGAGAATTTTTGGAGCTACAAGGAATTAATTATTAATTAATAGGTCTAACTGTGCAAAATATCACACAAATCAACCAATTAATTAATTCAAAAATCTACTGCAATTACAAAAATGTGACAAGTGGCACAACAGATAGAGGACAAGTTACTCAACAATATGCCATTTCTAGAATTCAAAAATGATGCAAAATGACACCTTGGGATGCGTGCAAAGACATGGGTGTATTTGCAATACAGAAAATAAAATTACATAAAAAGAAACATGCTGACAGGGACTTGAATACAATTACCTATAATGCTGGGGGTATCAATGCAATTTCTCCACTAGGCACGTGCTCCTCACGTGGGGGCTGCTTCACAGGGACCTTTCTGCTATTTTGAAAAACTCCCTGGGCTTCTATGCAAAATACCCAGGCCGCACGTGCTCCTCACGTGGGGGCCTAGGCTCGGGCGGCTTCGGAGGCTCGGGGCTTGGCTCGGGAGCTCCTAGAGGTCTGGAGTGAGGCTCGGCTAGCCTCGGGTGGTCCGAGCCTAGGGTCGGGGAAGTGGCTCGGACCTCATCGACGTGGTTGGTTGTGGGCCTTTGGATCAAGATCGATCCAAAGGATGGCGGTGATGACGCGTTGCGAGATCAGAGGCCGTCAGATCTGGATAGATCCAACGGTGCTAGGAATCCGCAGAAGGGGCGATGTGGCGTACTCCTGAGCGTGGGATCAAGGACGATCCTACGGTCGTCTGCTGCTCCAGATGACGGGTGACGTGGACGGCTCTAGACCGTTCGGTCAAAATGATCGAACGGTGGCTGGGCCTTCTTCTTCAACGGACCTCCGCTGCCTGCGGAGGTGATAGCGGGGCTCCAGCGACGTGGCCTTGGCATCGCTCGTCCCTCCTAGTGTCGATGATGCTCTCCGAGGACTCGGAGGTATCTCAGAAGAAGCGCGGCGGTGCGACGAGGGTCCAGGTGGCTTCAGGAGCTGGAGAGGGGCGTCGGAGCTCTGTGGCGGCAAAGCTCAAAAGGAGCTTCGGTGAACTTCTGATCAATAAATGGCAGGTACCTGCAGGTGTTAGAAGAGTAGCCGAAGCAAGTGGTGCACTCGTGGAGATGTGGAGGATGATGGCGAGGCCTAAAGTGAGGTGAAAGGGTGCTCGGCGATGGTGCTCCGGCCAGGTGGCGGAGTGATGAATCCACGATTCATCATCTTAATATCTTGATCTTAGCAAAATCCCCGTGTAAATTCCCTAATAAATGTCCATAGAATCCATAAATTAACAAAATGACTTTTGTAAATAAAATACACTAATTATTATATATAAGATTGTACAAAATAAATTACACATAAAAAGCCGCAAAAATAAAGGAGTTTTATACTTGTAAATAGCCCAAAACTTCATGGATTTTTAATAATTTCATTTCAACTCCTTTTTGCCTAATTCTTTCTCTAACTTGTTTATAATAATGTATATAAAAATACAAAAATACAAAACAAATTTTACCTTAAATAAATGCTCCTAGATCCCAATGGGAAAAAGCCGTAAAGACCAACTTCCAAGCTAAATTCCCGCTCCGTATGAACTCCAAATTCACCAAACTCACTTTTAAAGTTCAAGTTAGAAAATTATCTATCCAACGGAAGTGGTTTCATTAAAATCGGAGCTCATTTGCAAAAGTTGGGTTTTGGGACCTAGATGTACATTGTACATTATGTATATATTCATACTTTCTTCATTTTTTATTATATCTTTCTTAATTATTTGAAAATACAAAAAAAATCATACTTGTGTTGTATTTTAATTATACTATTTTATTGTATTTTTTCGTTGTAAATATCTCTTATTAAAAAGATAAAAAAAATATATATACATAGTGTGTTGTATTCACTTGTAAATTCACCATTATTTTTTCCTTCTTTATTTTGTTGTAATTAAAGTAGATAACTTTATTTCATTTTATTTAATTATTTTACATTCTCTACAATAACCACCATTCAACTCCATTACTCCCCCATATTTTCTAACTTCTAATTCAACTCCACCATTTTATTAACCTCCATCCCACTCCATCTTAATTCTAACTTCCATTTTTCTTCTTCTTTATATACATGCCATTCTCCTCATTTTTGCCTTTGATCCATCTTTATGTGAGGAGAGCCTAGTTCCCTGAGTTGAAT
Source organism: Ottelia alismoides (assembly GCA_037367405.1). Lineage (NCBI taxonomy): Eukaryota > Viridiplantae > Streptophyta > Magnoliopsida > Alismatales > Hydrocharitaceae > Ottelia > Ottelia alismoides. Next base: position 376,721 of record JAZKJV010005749.1, read on the forward strand.
TGGTGACAACGACGCAACCGCGGTCGAGCGACGACGGCCCTCTCTCTGGTGTGATCCGTTGGCTTTTTGGCCAACATCGCAGCCGCAACCGCGCGCTGCTCGAGCTCATCGCGCGCCGGCGATTCGAGCGAAGACCGTGCTCTCACGAGCACATCATAGGCGACCATCTCCACCGTAGGTAATTTTCTTCTCATTTTGTCATCTTGTTAGTTTTGCATTTTTTTAAGCACATCACATTAGCACCACCATCATCATCTTTAATTTCATCATCTTCTCACTACCATTTCGTTCCCCATATGTTTGTGTACATATAGTCTATATTTCCGGTTTAAAGAAAATAAAAAAAATAAAAAAAATCTAAAACAAAAAAAAGATTTCTATTACAGCAAAATAGGACAAAAAAATAAAAAAAAAAGAACGAAGGAAGGAGCAGCAGCGGCAACGCCGCCGCCCCCTCCTCCTCCTTCCCACCGCCTAGGCCCGCCGCCGTGGCTCCCCTGCGGCTGCCGCCGCCCCCCACCGTGGCTACCTCATCTCCGCCTCCACCGCGCGCGGAGGCGCCGCCAGCAACGGCCACCGTGAGCTGCCGCAGCTCTTCCCTTCCGCCGGCCATCTCCAGGTCCCTCCCGTCCACCACTCCGGCCGCCGCACCTCCCCACGTCCTCCGTTGGCCGCCGCGCCTCTGCTGCAGAGCCGCCCGCGGCCCATCTCCGCCCTGCCGGCGCCGCCCGACCCCCCGTTTTGGGTTCCTATCGTGCACAGAGGAAGGAAGAAGAAGAGGTCCACATTTTAGTTCATTTTTTTATTGTAAATCTTGCATGTTTGTCCCTTATAATTTATGTAAATACACAAACGTCCCTTTGCATAAGTTTTAGTTGTATGTTTCAATTTCTGAATTGCACTGCTACCCCTGTCTTTGTCTATTAATTTGGACTTCAAGATTGCGTCTTTATATTCAATGAAAAATGTTTTCATGTTGAGCAACTAATTCTCTACATTGTGGGTATTTATTTATATTTTTATGACTCGTGGGTAATTAATTATAATTGTTAAACTGAAATTTTGCATAGTTTACCCATTCTGTGCCATTAAATTAATATCTCACACATGGTTGCTCTAAAAATTTCACAAAAATTATATTTGATGCTTTGATGAGTGCTTAACTTACTGTCCAAATTTCAACCAAATTGGAGTTGTCTTGTGCTCGAAATAAATTGTAGAGTGTTTTTTAGTATTTGATTTTTAATTAAATCCACAAATATCTTTTTTGCGAAATTTTAATTCTCCTGGATTGCACATAAAAATATCTATTTGAGATAATTTGATCTCTGATTAATTTGATAATGTGGATTTAATAGGAATTAATTACTCATTTCCACTCTGACTTCACTAAAAAATCCATAAAAAATTCATACTTTGTCAAAAAATTCCAAAAAAATTACTGTAGTCTTCTTGCATCATGTTTTCATTTCAGTAAATTTTTCATAATTTTTTTCTTACTGTTTGTGTGAGAAATTGTGAAAAAAACCATAAAAAGTGTGCATTTTTATTTATCGCATATTAACCCCTAAAATTCTAAAAAAATGTGTTTTGTGTTCATCACTGGATTAGGACTTTAGAAAAAATATAATTTGGCTAAATTGGATTAATTTCTCATTAAAATTAATTTGGCTAAGTTGTGTGTTTTCTTAGGTGCTTAATTCACTTGCATTGGCATCCTATTTGCATTAAAAAAATCTAAAAAAATACCACTTGGAAATCTAAAATCTTCATTTTCAAATTAAACCCAAGTTGTTCCTTTGCCTCCCTGAGTTCGACCCCGGACTTGCCCGGGATATAAATTAAAGCCGAGACACTCTTCACGGAGATCTTCTCTCGGTTCTGATCGAATCGCTAAGTACACGTGCTACAGCGTGACCTAATTAAACATCGTATTTAGCGACACGTCAGATGGCGCCGTTGCCGGGGAGGGGCCCAGCCCTCCTCCGCCTCCCCGTGACAGGGGGAGGCGAGAGGGTCGAGCGAAGACGACCCAGCCCCCGGTGAGACCCTCCGCCTTGAACGGCGGAGCTGCGGCGCTCCGAGCCCGCCAAGCTGCTCCCATCGGCTGGGGGAGTTCAGCGATGACCCAGAGCTTCTCCTCGGAGCTCGAGCCCAAGCCATTCACACCGCCATTGCTCAGGTAAGGTCTCCGATCTCTTTTCTGATTTTTTTTTACTTTGCTCGATTTAATTCAGCCTCTCCGGCCGCTATCGCCGTCCATTGACCATTCCATCAGCTCCGCCGTACTTCCCCCTTCCACGCGCCTGCCTCCGACCATCCTCTTCGTTTCGTCCATACCCCCCTTCGCTTCTGACCACCTCCTCCGCTCTAGCGGCGGAGGAGCACCGAGCTCCTCATTCCCTTCGCCCCTACGAGCTCTCACATCAACTCACACACGCACTCTATGCTTCGGCTATGCACCTAACCATGCAGGTCATCAAGAGCTTCAATGGCCGGAGCTTGATCGGAGCAGACTTCATCGACGTCGCAGCTGTCCTCCGAGCCCCGGCGAGCCGTACCAGAGCCTTCAGGATCTCCCCCGAGCTCTCAGCTTCATCGACGACTTGTCCTGAGCATCGGGGGACGTCCACCATAGCCGGGAGCAAGCGGCGGAGGAGGAGGCTCTTCGCCGGAGCCCATAACGCTCCGCCCGCCTTCGGCCGGGGGAGATGAGCAGCCACTGTTGGATGGTCCACCCCCGGTGACCATCCAACAGTCCAGATGGAGCCACGTCCTCGCTTTCAGCAGCCCTTGGATCATCCCGATCCAACGGCCTCCAACAGGCCACGCGTCGATACCAGAGCGCCCCCGAGCCTCAACCGCCGAACCTCAAGGTCTGGAGCGCCCGAACCTCGTGGAGCTTCGACCAGTACCGAGCCTACGCCGAAGCACCTCCGAACCTCCGCTGATCCCGAACCGACTTCCGAGCCTCGAAGGAGCATGCCTGGCGCGTGCCTTTTGGGCAATTTGTGGAGGAGCCCACAGACTTCTCCATATTTGCAAGCAGGTCCAGAACATGTGCAGTCCACGTGCATGATGGGCATTTTGCACCTTTGCCCTCACGACTTCCAGCATTTGCAAAAATGCCCCTGTGCTTGCGGGCAATTTACAGGGAAGGACTCGTCTTTACTTTAATTGCATTTTAGTCCCTCCCAGGGACCTGTTTGTAGATACTTTTTCATGTTTCCTTTCAGTTATGCCCCTGCTTTCTTTGTTGAATATCTTGAGCTACGTATCTCCAATCGAGTTGATTTCAGTTTCGTTTTAAAGCTGGTTTGATGATCTTTCAAATGGCATGCTTGATTACTGTTTTGGACACAATGATTTTGTTATGTATTATTTTATAGCGATGTGTCTATTTGAGCCCAATATGATGCCTTTCTTAATATTATTCATCACATCTACCTTTTTTTAAGGAACTCGAAATTGACTCATATTTACTTTTGCTCATCATTATTAACCTAGGGCATATTTCCATTACATTATCGTTCGCTTTGCATGATCATTTATTTGCATGATACAAATGTTTAAAAAAAAATGCATGTTTACTTTATTTCAATGCATTGTCTTGTCATGTCTGCATGTTTTGACCTATATGCCTGTAACTCAACACTTAATTAAATAGACTCAAAATCCTATTAATACGAGAGAGGCTCGTGTCCCTGAGTTCGACCTTGGTTTCTTGCCAAGTAAAATAAATCACGATCACCTCATTTTGATTGACCACCGTATATCTCTAAATGAGGTGATCTCTTTGACGACCAAAATCGGCCCGACTGCACCGACATTCCAAGTGCTAATTTAGCGTTATTAAAGGGCCGATTTTGCGGCTCGTCAAATGGCGCCGTTTCCCCCGTGCTGTAGTAGATAGTTTTGATTTCGAGTCCATGTTGCATCAAAAAGATTCTTGTATGAAGAACTCTGTTTCCGTTAATGCAAAGAATGATCTTTCAGTTCATGATTCAGATTCTTCATCCTCTGTTTCCTTAGCTTCAATCCCTTTCCCCCGTGCTCTTAAGGCAGGAAAGCGCATCAAAAAGATTCAGAAAGATAACCCCGACATGGCACGGTTTTGCAAAGAAAACATCACAGTTAAGGTGCCATTTGATGAATATGTGGCTAACCATCCTGCCTTCCAAAAATACCTTAAGGTGAGATGCACACCTACAAGGGTTAGCATGAAGAAAGACAACCGAAATATAAAGACACATGTCTTATCAGTAGCCACAACCTATTGTCTCAAGAATCAGACTTTGCCAAAGAAAAAGAGAGACATGGGTGCTCACTATGTGGAGAGTCGTATTGACGACATTGCGTTTGCACGCACACTCTTAGATAACGGTTCTTCGATCAACTTACTTCCCTTAGCATTATATCAGAAATTGGAGTTGGGACCACTTCGCAAATCTAGAGCTTTACTCCAATTTGCAGATCGTTCAGTGAAGAGACCTAAGGGAGAAGTGAAGAACGTCGTTATCTCGATTGAGGCAGAACTATCAGGTGGACTTCACAGTCTTGGACATGGAGACCCCCAATCATTGGAGAGAATCTCAGATCATTCTCGGGCGACCCTTCCTTAGGACCGCAGGCGCAGCTTTTGATTATGGTACGGGAATGATGAAGTTCTGTTCTCCAGGCGGAGAAGTGAACCTTGAGATGAAGCAAACCAAGTGTCAGCGACCCGATTCAGAGAGTAGCACAGAGTACTCATCTTCAGAGGCAGACTGCAGTTTGATTGGCACAGTTGGGATTTGGGGACAGATTCCTTCAGGACAGAGCGAGACCCTTTCATCTGGAGAGGATATAGTGCATGATGCAGTTTGCCAGGGGTTGTCTGATCTTACTAGAGATGCATCATCCTATTCTCATGATGACTTAGAGATCCATCTGGATCTGTCAGTTCCATCCTCTTCGGAACAATCATGGGACATAGATGACGAGTCGGACATGGCTTTTGCCGATTGTTTGGATACTTTTGACGATCCGACTCCCGATACTTCTGATTTGGTGGCGAGTACTACTCAGCTTAGCCCACCTTCATGCAGCACGGAACCAGATTCAGATTCAGTTCAGCCAGATCTGCTTGATGATACCACATTGCCAGAACTGAAATCACTACCTTCTACACTTAAGTATGCCTTTCTTGCGGGACCCAAAGAGAGATATCCTGTCATCATTAGCTCAGACTTGACTTTAGAACATGAGTCTAGATTGTTAGAGGTCTTAGAGAGGAACCGCAAAGCAATAGGCTGGACAGTGTCGGATCTCGTGGGCATCAATCCCGCTCTCTGCTCGCACCACATTTTTACTGAGGATAATGTGAGACCTTCCTGTGAGTTTCAGAGGAGACTTAACCCCAATCTACGGGAAGTGGTGAAGAATGAAATTGAGAAATGGTGCAAGGCAGGGTTCATATACCCTATTTCTGACTCCAAGTGGGTGGCCCCACTTCATGTTGTCCCGAAGAAGTCGGGAATTCAGATGGTCACCAACGAGGAGGGGGTAGAGATCGCGACACGAGTACCTACGTCGTGGCGCGTCTGTGTCGACTACAGGCGCCTGAATGCTGCGACCAAGAAAGATCACTTTCCCTTGCCTTTTATTGATCAGATCTTGGAGAGACTCGCAGGGAAAGAGTTCTTCTGTTTTCTTGACGGGTACTCAGGCTACAACCAGGTGGCCATAGCCCCTGAGGACCCGGAAAAGACCACATTCACATGTCCATTCGGCACTTATGCTTTCAGGCGCATGCCATTCAGGCTCTGCAATGCCCCGGGCACATTTCAGCGGTGCATGATAGCCATATTTGCCGAGATGGTGGGAGATTTCCTGGAAGTGTTCATGGATGACTTCTCGGTCCATGGTGATTCTTTTGATACATGTTTAGCGCACTTGGACCGAGTCCGCACGAGGTGTAGAGAGGTGAATCTGGTACTCTCCTGGGAGAAGAGTCACTTTATGGTGACGGAGGGTATCGTGTTGGGGCATGTCATCTCCAAAAGGGGAATGGAGGTTGACCCTGCCAAGGTGGAGGTGATCAAGAAACTCGATCCACCTACCAACGTGAAGTCAGTGCGGTCATTCTTAGGGCATGTTGGATTCTATAGGAGATTCATTCAAGATTTTTCAAAGATCGCCTGCGCACTGACTGAGCTCTTAGGGAAAGACATAGAGTTTGTTGTAGATCACAGGTGTCTGGAGGCCTTTGAGCTCTTGAAAAGGAAGATTTGTGCCTCGCCTATCCTACAAGCTCCTGATTGGTCTCTCCCCTTTGAGATCATGACTGATGCTTCAGATTTCGCTATAGGAGTTGTGTTAGGACAACGGCGAGAGGGGATTCCGTTTGCGATTCACTATGCGAGCAAAGTTTTAGTTCCTACACAGAAAAATTATACAGTGACTGAAAAGGAAATGCTCGCAGTAGTATGGGCCCTCGAGAAGTTCAGATCATATATTTTGGGCTCTAAGGTGACAATTTATACTGATCATACAGCCATTCGTACTTAATGGAAAAGAAGGACGCGAAGGCGTGTCTTCTTAGGTGGATTTTACTCCTCCAGGAATTTGATTTGGAGATAAAAGATAAACCTGGAGTGAAGAAAGTTGTGGCTGATCACCTTTCTCGGATTGAACTTAAGGATTCTCCTGATCATGAGCGGATTAGAGAGACCTTCCCAGATGAGTCAATTTGTGTTATTGACTCCCTCCCGTGGTATGCCAACATGGTGAACTATCTTGTCTCCAAGCAGGTTCCCCATGGTTGGACTAGGAGCAGCATTGATCGACTGAAGTCGGATTCGAGGAGATACCACTGGGACGATCCTTTCCTTTTCTTCGAAGGACCGGATTGTGTTTGGAGAAGGTGTATTCCTCAGGAGGAATACCAGAGTGTCCTCACATATTGTCATTCACTTGAGGCTGGAGGACACCATTCGGGAAAGAGAACCGCTCACAAAGTACTTCAATGTGGATTATATTGGCCGACCTTGTTTAGAGATGCCATTGATTTTGTACGGTCGTGCCCAATCTGTCAAAGGATGGGAGGGACAGTTGGACAAAGAGATGAGATGCCCATGCAGCCGATGATTATTTGTGATGTTTTTGATGCATGGGGCATAGATTTTATGGGTCCCTTTCCCAACAGCCAAGGACATGAGTACATTTTGTTGGCGGTTGATTATTTATCTAGGTGGGTGGAGGCTATCCCAACCCGATCCGCAGACAGCAAAACTGTTTGTAAGTTTGTGAGAGATCATATTATTGCTAGGTTCGGGGTGCCGAAAGTTTTGATATCTGATGGGGGTAGCCACTTTGTGAATCGAGATATGAGATCTTTAGCTAAGGACTATGGATTTGATCATAGAGTTACTAGTCCTTACCACCCACAGTCCAACGGCATGGCAGAGGTTTCGAACAGAGAGGTGAAGAGTATTTTGCAGAAATTGGTTCGTCCCGATAGGAAGAACTGGTCTCAGCTCTTGGACCAAGTTCTGTGGGCCTATAGGACAGCCTACAAGACACCATTGGGTACTTCACCATTTAGAATGATCTATGGTAAGCCGTGCCATTTGCCCGCAGAATTGATTCATAAATCCGAATGGGCAATTAAGAAGATTAATTGGACTTGTCACCTAGGGAAGCTTTGCCGAGACTTGAACTTAAACGAGCTCGTGGAAATCCGAAACAGGGCATATGACAACAGTTTGATTTATAAGGACAAAGTAAAGAGATGGCATGATCAGCACATTAGGTGCAAAGACTTTGTCCCTGGACAAAAGGTATGGTTGTTCAATGCCAGGTTGAAGATGTTCCATGGGAAGCTCAAATCTAAATGGACGGGTCCCTTTGTGGTTAAGAAAGTGCACGAGAATGGAAGTGTAGAGATAGCTGATCTCACAGATGGTGCACAATCTCATGTGGTGAATGGACAACTGTTGAAGCATTTTGTTGATTCCAAAGAGCAGTTAGTCCAAGTCGAGGTCATCAACTTCATACAGAGTGAGCACAGAGCAGATACATCTTATCACTCTTCGTGAAGACGCAGCATCAAGATTCAACATCTTAGAAGATTCAATCAATCTTGTACATATTCTCCCTTCTTTGTATATTCTCGAGATCACATCGGTTCTCACACTTACTCTTGTCCTATACTTAGGCTGACCAAAGCCTAAGTATAGGGGGGACCGATGCCCGCCATGTGTATTTACTCATCATTTTTCCTCTTGACCTCGTCCGCCCCATTTTTGCTCTTCTTCTACACTTAGGCTATCCAGAGCCTAAGTATAGGGGGGCGGATCGACTTCTATACTTTTTGTTATTTTAGCTTTCCTACGCTTAGTACGAGCTATGTCTTTTTGTCACCTAGTGCCATGAGGACATAGCACAAGCTAAGTATAGGGGGGCGTGTATATATTACATATATACTTTACCCATATCTCGTACTTTCACGTATTTTTGTATATACTATTACAATAATTATGGGGTGGGTAAAAAAAATAAAAAAAACTTTTTCCTAAAAAAAAACTCTTTTTCCTTATTTGCTTAAAAAAAACTTTTCAAAAAAAAGTTTTTTCTTATTTACCTATCTTTTCAAAAAAAACTTCTTTGGCCTTTATTTGTGAAAAAAAACCTTTGTGAAAAAAAAACTTTTTCTAAAAAATTAAAAAAAATCAATCATTCATTAAAAAAAAACTAAAACTTAAAAAAAAAACTAACTAATAAGTTGGTTTAATCCCTGACACAATTCACTTTCACACAAGACTAGTGATGTTCAAGAACATTTGGTTTATGAGGTCTTGATGTTTTGAGTTAACCAACCTTAGTCATTAGGGTCCTTGACTTAATTATTCACATTTCCCTAGTTTGAAGATTTGTGTGCTATATTGCATGCTTAGTCTCTACCTTAAGAATATGATCAGCACCTCACGAACACGACTGCAGTTATGATGAGATGAGTTGTAATTTCACTTGAGGAACTGGGATGAGGGATTTGAGTTTGGACTTGATTTAATGATGCTCGAGGATGGGATAAAATCAATGAAGGCTTCATGAAACCTGAGTGTCAGCATCTTTAGCCAGTATGAGAACATGGTTCTTGTACTATCTCTTGACATTTACCTATGTGCCAGGGTGTGATAAAATAAAAATTGTTGATCAGTGTGCCCAACTCTTGGTAAAAGTAGTGGAGCTAGCCACAAATACTACAAAGCAATGAAATGTCAAAGAAAAGCTCTCATTCCACAAAAGTCAATTATCAAAAGAGCTTCCACCAAAGGCGAGCGCTCCCAACCATTTCAAAGTGTCCACTTGGACAACCGCTATTAGGACCAGGAGTCGGGCTTGCACCAAAAAAGGGCTCTGCATCGTAAATGCTACAAGTCTGGGTGTAGAAGGTACGATAGGTACTCAAAAAAGGCACACCCTGGTGTACTCCCAGGAAAACAAGTGCAGACGGCTCCAACTTCTCTTGACGGACGCACTGATCAACACCAAAAAAATGTGTTGCGTAATAAGGCACTTGAGAGGATCCTGTTCCAATGAGAGGGAGAGAAGAAATGACACAATCCTATGCCCTCCATCAACTGGCCTTCCATCTACACTTTCAAGTCTGACAACTAAAGAGACGGTGAATTGGATGCAGGAAATGGTTTATTCCCTAGTGTTGAGGATCGGGTCCATAGGAGAGTCTCTTGGACTGGAACCTTGGGTGACGTTGTGACTCTACTCTTGTAACTGCGGTCAACACTTAATGTCATATCCCTTATATATATGTATACAAAGAGAGTCTGATGATTAGGGAAATTGGGTACCTTTTGACTAGAGCTTGGTTCAGCTTAGAATTTTAGGATCTCTAAAATCGAGAGTTCTTGAACGGATCAAGTCTTGTATTCACATGCACAGTCAGGGGTTAACCAAATTTATTCATTCTTTATTTGCTCGGGACTAGCAAAGTTTAAGTATAGGGGGTGATGAATCCACGATTCATCATCTTAATATCTTGATCTTAGCAAAATCCCGAGTAAATTCCCTAATAAATGTCCATAGAATCCATAAATTAACAAATGAATTTTGTAAATAAAATACACTAATTGTTATATATAAGATTGTACAAAATAAATTACACATAAAAAGCCGCAAAAAAAAAGGAGTTTTATACTTGTAAATAGCCCAAACTTCATGGATTTTTAATAATTTCATTTCAAATCCTTTTTGCCCTAATTCTTTCTCTAACTTGTTTATATAATGTATATAAAATACAAAATACAAAACAAATTTTACCTTAAATAAATGCTCCTAGATCCCAATGGGAAAAAGCCGTAAAACCAACTTCCAAGCTAAATTCCCGCTCCGTATGAACTCCAAATTCACCAAACTCACTTTAAAGTTCAAGTTAGAAAATTATCTATCCAACGGAAGTGGTTTCATTAAAATCGGAGCTCATTTGCAAAAGTTGGGTCTTGGGACCTAGATGTACATTGTACATTATGTATATATTCATAATTTCTTCATTTTTTATTATATCTTTCTTAATTATTAAAAATACAAAAAAATCATACTTGTGTTGTATTTTAATTATACTATTTTATTGTATTTTTTCGTTGTAAATATCTCTTATTAAAAAGACAAAAAAAATATATATACATAGTGTGTTGTATTCACTTGTAAATTCACCATTATTTTTTCCTTCTTTATTTTGTTGTAATTAAAGTAGATAACTTTATTTCATTTTATTTAATTATTTTACATTCTCTACAATAACCACCATTCAACTCCATTACTCCACCATATTTTTAACTTCTAATTCAACTCCACCATTTTATTAACCTCCCATCCCACTCCATCTTAATTGTAACTTCCATTTTTCTTCTTCTTTATATACATGCCATTCTCCTCATTTTTGCCTTTGATCCATCTTTATGTGAGGAGAGCCTAGTTCCCTGAGTTGAATCGGTGACAGCGACGCAACCGCGGTCGAGCGACGACGGCCCTCTCTTCGGTGTGATCCGTTGGCTTTTTGGCCAACATCGCAGCCGCAACCGCGCGCTGCTCGAGCTTATCGCGCGCCGCGATTCGAGCGAAGACCGTGCTCTCACGAGCACATCATAGGCGACCATCTCCACCGTAGGTAATTTTCTTCATTTTGTCATCTTGTTAGTTTTGCATTTTTTTAAGCACATCACATTAGCACCACCATCATCATCTTTAATTTCATCATCTTCTCACTACCATTTCATTCCCCATATGTTTGTGTACATATAGTCTATATTTCCGGTTTAAAAGAAAATAAAAAAAATAAAAAAATCTAAAACAAAAAAAAAAGATTTCTATTACAGCAAAATAGGACAAAAAATTAAAAAAAAAACAAAAAAAAGAACGAAGGAAGGAGCAGCAGCGGCAACGCCGCCGCCCCTCCTCCTCCTTCCCACCGCCTAGGCCCGCCGCCGCGGCTCCCCTGCGGCTGCCGCCGCCCCCCACCGCGGCTACCTCATGTCCGCCTCCACCGCGCGCGGAGGCACCGCCAGCAACGGCCACCGTGAGCTGCCGCAGCTCTTCCCTTCCGCCGGCCATCTCCAGGTCCCTCCCGTCCCACCACTCCGGCCGCCGCACCTCCCCACGTCCTCCGTTGGCCGCCGCGCCTCTGCCGCAGAGCCGCCCGCGGCCCATCTCCGCCCTGCCCGCGCCGCCCGACCCCCTGTTTTGGGTTCCTATCGTGCACAGAGGAAGGAAGAAGAAGAGGTCCACATTTAGTTCATTTTTTTATTGTAAATCTTGCATGTTTGTCCCTTATAATTTATGTAAATACACAAACGTCCCTTTGCATAAGTTTTAGTTGTATGTTTCCAATTTCCGAATTGCACTGCTACCCCTGTCTTTGTCTATTAATTTGAACTTCAAGATTGCGTCTTTATATTCAATGAAAAAATGTTTTCATGTTGAGCAACTAATTCTCTACATTGTGGGTATTTATTTATATTTTTATGACTCGTGGGTAATTTAATTATAATTGTTTAACTGAAATTTTGCATAGTTTTACCCATTCTGTGCCATTAAATTAATATCTCACACATGGTTGCTCTAAAAAATTTCACAAAAATTGTATTTGATGCTTTGATGAGTGCTTAACTTACTGTCCAAATTTCAACCAAATTGGAGTTGTCTTGTGCTCGAAATAAATTGTAGAGTGTTTTTTAGTATTTGATTTTTAATTAAATCCACAAATATCTTTTTTTGCGAAATTTTAATTCTCCTGGATTGCACATAAAATATCTATTTGAGATAATTTGATCTCTGATTAATTTGATAACGTGGATTTAATAGGAATTAATTACTCATTTCCACTCTGACTTCACTAAAAAATCCATAAAAAATTCATACTTTGTCAAAAAATTCCAAAAAATTACTGTAGTCTTCTTGCATCATGTTTTCATTTCAGTAAATTTTTCATATTTTTTTCTTACTGTTTGTGTGAGAAATTGTGAAAAAAACCATAAAAAGTGTGCATTTTTATTTATCGCATATTAACCCCTAAAATTCTAAAAAAATGTGTTTTGTGTTCATCACTGGATTAGGACTTTAGAAAAAATATAATTTGGCTAAATTGGATTAATTTCTCATTAAAATTAATTTGGCTAAGTTGTGTGTTTTCTTAGGTGCTAAATTCACTTGCATTGGCATCCTATTTGCATTAAAAAGTCTAAAAAATACCACTTGGAAATCTAAAATCTTCATTTTCAAATTAAAACCCAAATTGTTCCTTTGCCTCCCTGAGTTCGACCCCGGACTTGCCCCGGGATATAAATTGAAGCCGAGACACTCTTCACGGAGATCTTCTCTCGGTTTTGACCGAATCGCTAAGTACACGTGCTACAACGTGACCTAATTAAACATCGTATTTAGCGACACGTCACGGAGCTGGAATCGATGGAAGGTGAAGTGAAATGTCCGAGGGCGTGAATGGTACCGCGAGGATGAGAGCTCCGTTGCGGAGCTCGACAAGTGAGAGCGAGGCGAGAGGATCACCGTGAACGACGAATACAAGGGAGAAATTGAAGGAAAAATTGAAACGAAGATTAAACGAAGGTGGAGGAGATTACCTGGGGTTTGGAGCTCGAGGTCGAGGTCCAGGTCGTCGCTCGAAGGGGCGGTAAGTCCCTGAGCTCAAGCAGCGACTCAGGAGGAGTGGCTGCGACACGGCGGAGGTGTCGCGGATCTCGTCAGAGAAGAAGACCGTCTTCGCTCAAGGATTCGTTCAATCTCTGTAACTAATCGGACGCTTCGAGCTCGGGGGATCTCTCAGGGGTGGCGGATAGGGCTGAAGTCGGCCGGTGGTCAAGTATTTATAGGTTGAAGTAGATGGCCGGGCTGGTGAAGGGGCGAGGTTCATGGAGTTCGTGGAGCGTCGCTGGCGGTCGATGTGGGTAGCGAGGTGGCTGGCAAGGATAAGGGACGAGTGGGGTTGATCGTGGAGGTGATGGTGGTCGTCGACGGTGGAGGGAGCGCTGCTGAAAATAGATAGGGGCAACCCCTCCCGCATGGCAGAGATCGTGGGAGAGAGGGGGTGCCAGTGGTCGGAGACGAGGTCGTGGCCATTGGATCTTGTGATCCAACGGCCCAGATCTAATCAATAAGGAGCGGGCGAGATCTGATCTAGGTGAGGTGATCTGAGGGTTGAGATGGCACCACGTGGCGCGTCAGTGGCGAAGCGTGCACGAGCGGCGTGGATTACATCTGGGGTGGCCTGATTAGAAGGTCGTGATGTCGCCATGTGGCGCGATGGGGTGAAGCACGCGCGGGCGGCCGTGATGAGATCAAGGCTTAGATCGGAGGGTTGGGATGCAAGGTGGGATGAGCGGTTGCGATGGAGTGCGGCGTGCATCATCCAAGGGCGTACCGTGCGATGCGTGGCGCACTGTGGGCGAGGCGCTAATGAGCGGGTCAGATGAAGTCCTGGGGATGATTAGACGGTGTAGATTTGAGGTGTACGTGGTAATCAAGTGGCCGTTGGATTAAGGGTGTCATCCAACGGCTGAGAGCAGAGGCGGCTTGGGCAAGGGGAGCGGGTCGCATGGCACAACCAGAGGGCGCCACGTGGTCGGCTGTGATTGGCTGAAATAAGAAATGAAGTTAGGAGAGAAAGGAGACCGAATTTGGAAAAACTCAAAACATGAAAGTTGTAGATCTTGATGAGATCTACAAGTTTCATGTTGACCAAAGACGGAGATGAGGTCAAATATGATACAAAAATACAAAGATACAAATATACATATAAGTAGTTTACAAAGAGGCCCAAAAACCCAACTTTTTCATACGAGCTCCAAATTGGATGAAATCAATCTCATTTTAAAGGTCTTTTAATGTGTATTAATCTGAAAGTGAGTAGACCTAGTTTGGAGTTGGTATGAGGGATCTATGGGCATTTTGAGGTCCAAGGGCTTTAGGGCTTTATTGGTGCTCTTACAAAGGGGATTCCTGTCTCTCTTCCTTATATTATTAACTAAGGTGTACATAGTATAAGGGAGAGCTTATTTTTATGAGGTGGATATTTTACAAGGATTTTGGATTCTTTATTAAATGTAAATGGAGTGCTAAAATGCATGTATTATGAATGCATGTATGAATCCTATTTATGCATTATAAAGGGAAATATGCCTCTATTTACTCAGGAACAAGGCTCTATTTTTAACTTTTGGAGTGATGAATCACAGATTCATCATTGGTTATCTCGTTTTTATGTATTTTTCCAAATAAAAACAACGTGTAATGAATTTTCTGATTTCCATTTTATTTTATGTCCAATAAAACATGGTGAGGAAAATCGAAAAGTCGATGCACGATGGAAAACTCAATGATGCATGTAGAGTCAGAAATTCGTACCTTACTTCAACAGTCTACATGCAGAGTGATCCGCGCATAATTAAAAAATAGAATTTAAACTAATCTAAATGATGCACGAGGAAATTGCCCTAAGACAGTAGCTTCTATTAGCGGGAAGAACTGGTGCTAATTAATCAGAAAAGAGACCTGAGTCCGATCTTAGATGCCGATCGGTGCCCACCACAATAGGTCCTGCCAGTGCTATATACGACCTCTCATGGCACGTGGTCTCTAATCCGATTAAATTAGCTTTTTATTTCGACTAGGTCCAATCATAAATCTATAGGAGCTTATATTCTTGATTAGGGTGTTTGGACCTTAGTTATTTTCCAAACTCAACCAAGGAAAAATTCTAAGTCTAGGGGCTAAAACCTCAGATAACAAATAAAAATAAAATGCTGCAAAACTCGAAAAATCCGGTGAGGTCCACTGAGTGCACCGACACTCGACTAAACAGGACCCCGAATAAATGTCCAAGTGTCACAAATAGAGTCTAAGAGTCTAAGTTATTACAAGTGGAATTTTTCATAAAATAAAGACTAAAATAAATCTATCCTAGATAACTGCCTCCTACTTTCTCCTACTCCTCCTTTTTGTACAGGTCCCTCGAAGCTGACCGAGTCTGTGCTCCACGGTAGTCCCCTCGCACAAAAAGTAAAATAAACGAATGCCATAAACATTTATAAAAGATAGAAACGAAATGAACAAATATAAATCCTAACTACTTAGCCGTGCTCCCCGACAACGACGCCATTCTGATGAGGGTAAATTCTGATTTGAGTTAAGTTGATTAATTAAGTGTTGTTGTGACTCAAATCATATTCACGATCAACGAGAAAATTATTTAAACCACTAATGAATCAAATAGTAAAAATGAGCAGTTTGTTATTTTTATTACCGTGGTATAACGACCAGAGTCGAACACAAGGAGCACAACTAAAAACTAAGCAAGCGATTTAAAATCAAAGGATTTTTATTTGTCTTTTTAATGGTTTTTTAAGTTTGCAAATTTTTAATTTTCTAAATAAGGCGAAAGTGAACAAAGGTGAATAACTATGCATAAGTACTCTTTTTGAATTTTTTAAATATATCAAAATTGCTTGGAAAAACAAAGTAAAAATATTTTTAGGTTTTATATTTTGTAGTATTTTGGGAAATTTTCAGATGTTTTTGTTATTTTTTAAAAATCTAATAGTGATAAAACAAGCAAACAGTGCACTACCAGGGGTATTTTTTAATTTAAAAATAGTTAAGGAGTCCAAACCTCCTAGAAATGATTTTTATGGAATACAATAAAGGAATATCTAAAACTAGGAACTGAAAATGCACTTTTTTGGAATTTTTATTGATTTTATATGATTTTTATAAGTTTTTGAGTACTTTGCAAATTTTTAGTTTTTTATAAGGTATTTTGAGCAAAAATGGTATATGAGCTAAGAAATGATAAAATAGATCTGCATAATTCTTTATAGAATTTTTCAAAGATTTTATGAATTTTTATGAATTTCTAAGATAAACAGGGGCTTTTTGAGGGGTTTTTGAATTTTTATTAATAAAAATATAATAAAATTAACAAACAAAAATTACCATAAATAGAAGGTGTACGCAGAAGATACATGTAATTTCTCGACAATTTTTGAAGTTAATTAGCTATTTATTCCAAATTATAAAATACCATTTATAAAAATAGTGCACGAGGACCAATATGCTAATATTTCAAGTTTCCGATCCTGCTGGATAACAAATAGAAAGTACGAGGGCCACTATACAAATAATCCAAAAAGCAATGCACACAACATGTGATTAACACTCACAAGGACATAAATGTGATCAATCAAAACCTTTCATTCATTCAATAACCAATTCAAGGCATGAGATAAAATATGTAAATTCACCAGGAAAAACACGTGAAGCTACACGTGACTAAGACTCGACTGGACAAAAGTGAAAATAAGGAAAACATAGAGTCCTTAATGCAAAAAGTTTTTAACTACATATTACATTTATTGGACTGAATCGAAATAACATAAAGTGTAGGATAGAAAGAAAACATACCCTTGAGGGCACCTGCGTTGCACATGACGTATCTGACGGCTTTGATGCTGCGCTTAAAAGATCTAATGGCTGGTGTACGTGGCGCAAGTGTATGGTATGGATGAACGTTACTGGCAAGATCTGATAGTGCAGGAAAAGGCGCTGACGTGCAGTCAGATCTAGCTAGAGATCTGATCTGAGCGCTCAAAGTGGGTCACCATCATGTGACTCTGTTATAATCTGGAGGAGGCCTTCTTCATCCTACGGACATGGAGGTATCTAGATGAATTTTGAAGAAGGGTGTGCTGGGTGAGCGTCAATTGCATGTGGGTGCTGATCTGCTGCTCCGGTCGACTCGCCGATGGTTGCAATACACTCATGGGAGTAGTCTGTGTCAGACTAATGGCTCAGATGGAGCTGGGGATAGGTGGATGAGTGCAGCGATGGTGGTACTCCTAAAGCAGCTCTGCCTATCTAAGTGGAGGTCCAAATCGGGGTTGCTTGTGCTATGTGACCTCTAAGAGTACGTGAGGCTTGGAGACGATACTATGTTTAGGGTTATTGTGCTAGGAAAAACATAAAAGCGACGAGGAGTGGGAAGTGACTTTTGTCGAACTGGAAGATGGAGGTACAACCTTAAATCCTACCCTATGTTTGAAGCTAAGGGTGATAAGTTTATGCTGAGAGATGAAGGGCGATCAAGAGATGCAATCCGAGCGGCTGAATGGATGATAGGGGGCTCCGACCAGATAGTTGGAGCAACTGAAATGGCAGTGGAGATGATGGGTAAATCGAGAGAATCAGGCTAAAAGGAAAGGCAATGAGGGACACTTGATGTCCTAGATGATTGTGCAAAGAATGATGGAGGTGGAGGCTAGGGTGATGGCCTCGATCCTACTGCGATTGGCAGAAGTAGCTACTCGCGGTGGAGCAACTCTGGCCACGATAGAGCAACATCCAATCTGGAACCAAATAATGCTCCAAAGGATGCAGAGGAATCTTGTCATGATTCTAGACCTACTAATGGAGGAAAGAGGCGCGAGGGATGAGCTACTCGAATATGGAGGCGGAGGTGATGGAGTTATAGTGTGTCTCTAGGGTCTAGAAGGATCAAAGGTGTGTGTGAAACCCTGGGAGGATCCAATTCTACCAAGGGATCTGTAAGGATCACAGATCCTAGGAGAAGATTAGGTGCAAAAATCAAGGGAAAAGACTGTCAGACCTGAGCTGGAGAATGTTGAGAAATCCGGTCTGGCGATGAACTACCCGGGTCGGGTCTGGAGGAGGGGAGGTTGACCCGGGTCAACGAACCGGGTTGACCAATAAAAAAATCCTTTTATTAATTCAAAGAATATTGAATATAAATAGTAAACACTTTTAAAATAAAAATAATAAAAATGAAATATGTTTATTCTTTTACAAGCTATTTTTGTGATTTTTAATTATTTTTATAGAATCATATATACTATATATACAATATATGGTATTATATATAAGTATAGAATGATTTATACAAAATAATTTAAGGAGTATAAAATGATTTTTTATCTAATTTTTACAAAATAAATAATGGTATTATATAAATAGGTAATTTGTGTAATATGTACAAGTAAGGCTTTTATTCAATGAAATTTCGATTTTATTTTAAATTTATTTTATGATCTTTGCTTTTTATTTTATTTTTATATTATTATTAGGAGTATATACAAGTATTTAAAATAAAATATGCGTAAATTATATATTAAAATAATTAAATAGAGATATTTATAGGTAAAGGTACTATGTGGCTATACAATGAACCCAAAAAGCCTACTTTTACACCGCAACTCCAAAATTTATGAAACCACCCTCATTTGAAAGATAATTTAATTTAGAGTCCAATAAAAGTGATTTTTGAAGAATTTGAGTTCATATGGAGCCGGAATTGATCTTTTAAGTTCTTGTTTTGTGGCTTTTTATGAGTGGTATTATTTGTATTATGTACATCCAATCATGTTGCAACTATTTCTATTATTTATAAAAAAAAATTTATTTACAAATTTCATTAAGAACATAATTATTTTTGAACTCTCTTTATTGATGAATAAAATAGATAAGTGATATGTACAGAGAATGCACCGTGATGAATATACAAAGACCCTATCTCCCCTACTTTATTCCTTGCCGATTAGGTCAATAATTGACCTTTTCTAAGGGTTTGGGTCAGTCTGTACTTATTACATAATTACATACTTCTTACATTTTCCTTTCTTCTTTCTTCTTTTATTTTTGGAAAAGGTCTTAATTATGCAATATTAACAAGAGTATGTACAATGATAATTTATTGGATTTATACATATTTGCATATATTTTTGCTAAAAGATATAGATAAAATAAAAGAATAAAGAATGAGAATCATAGATTCATCAATTTACTTGACAATGATGATGATAATCACTCTGTAGATGGACCTCGTGAAGAAGAGGGAGAGGGAAGGATAGGTCAGCCCAAGACCGCACTCAAGCAGACCTACATCCCTGGTGCTGGCCGGATCACTGAGTGGATCCATATGCCTCTAATCCACGAACACTTTGAGCTGAGACCACAACTCCTTTCTTTCCTTTCCACTTTCTAGTGAAATCCCAATGAAGAACCTTACGTCCACCTACAACAATTCGGATACATCTGCAGCATCACATACTACCCCAATATCCAATTGGGCGTAGTCAAGATGACTGCTTTTCCATTTCACCTTTAGTGTAAGGCATTGTACTGGATAAACCATTTGGGTAAAGTGATGATGATGTGGGAATAATTGAAGTTTGTTTTTTTTCACAAATATTTCCCACTTGCTCATCTTAATCCGATGCGGTCCAAGATTGACAACATCTCCCAGGGACCATAAGAGTCCATTCATGAGACCTGGGAGCGATTCAGTGACTTAATCTAGAAGTTCCCCCACCATGATATCTTAAAGACCAGTTTGGTCTAGCATTTCTTTAGGTGACTCACTTAAAATAGCTAGCATTTGGTTGATGTTGCCTATGGAGGTTCACATTTCAACAAAGATGAAGACGTTGTGTGCTAGATCTTTGAAGAGATGGCCGAAGGAGAGGTCACACTCTCCTCATCTTGTTCTTTTCAGACACAACCACAAATTATTCGCAAATCTGTAAACATGACAGACACAGGTTATGTGGATAGGGGCAAGAATTCAGATCTCAACATCATTGGTAGTCACCTATCCAAGGTGGATATCATCGAGAAGCAGTCACATGATCTGGAAAAGCTAGTTGTGATAGAACAAAGGATGAAGAGCCTCTATAAGTAATTAACCGATAAATCTACGGAGCGGTCTTGTGGTCTACATAAGGCATGACCAACAATCATTGTGAGGATAACTCACGAAGACTCAATGATTAAATCAACAATCAACCCACACTAGAATAATAAATCAATGC
The DNA here is from genome assembly GCA_037367405.1 of Ottelia alismoides. Classification (NCBI taxonomy): domain Eukaryota; kingdom Viridiplantae; phylum Streptophyta; class Magnoliopsida; order Alismatales; family Hydrocharitaceae; genus Ottelia; species Ottelia alismoides. Next base: position 397,111 of record JAZKJV010005749.1, read on the forward strand.
AAAATAGGAAGTGGATCAAAATTTATTATAGACCTTACAAATATACATGTATAGCGACAAGTAGAGTAGGGTGTCGAACTCAAGGAACAAGTTGGTGTAGCAATATTATTATTTAAAAATAAATAATAACAGACCTATTCACAATACTTACTCAATTATTTAATCTTTTTTGTGGATTTTTAGTTATTTAATGTTTATGATGATTTATATATAAGTTTTAATTTTATATTTTTATATTTTCTAATTTTTATTTTCTTTTTCTATTAAATATATAATATAGGTATATATATATCATTGTATATATTTTAAAAAAATAGAAAAGCATATACAAAATAAATCAAGCTCGTAGCGAAATTTATGCAATTAAAAATAAAGGCAAGGGGATTTGTGCAAAAATACCAAAAAGTTTGAATTGCAACTTGATTTATATATATATTAAAATGAAATATGCAAAGATGGAGGCGTACAAGTGTAAAATACCAAATTCATGTGGGGGGCCACGTGAGCTGAGATGACACCGGACAAACTTGCAATTAACAAAAAGTTTAGCGGCTTTGCTGCAATGTTTCCAAATAATTTTACACATAATAAATTAATTATGTTATTAATAACTAATACAAAAGGTGAAGTGGGTTTTAATGCAAATTATCCCACTTATGCCGGCTGATCGGGCCACTATCTGGGCGCCACATGGAAGATCGCTCGGTTGGAGGTGCGTACCGCTTTATGTGAATGGATGGTTGCAATTAGATATGTCACTTGTGCCATATCCGACGGTGCCTGGGCTATCTGCAAGAACCCAAAGAACATGAGCTCCAACGAGCTTCATCCCTTGATTCTCGGTGACTCAGGCGATGTCTTCTCGATTCGACGGAGGGCGCCTCCTATGGGACTGAGGCGTTCGGATGTCAATGGCTCTAAATGGGTCTTCAGCACACTAGTCCTACACCAAAAGATCACACGGTTCGCGGTCTATCTCCTCAGTCATTTGATTGAAGCTAAAAGCTAAAGAGGTGGAAGTCGATGAAGCTCCGGTGAGCGGTGGAGACTGGAGCTCGATTCCCAGATCCATGATGGATATGGGTTGGAAAGTTGAGGGGAAATGGAAAGAACACGTAAGGGGGAGTGATGGATGTCAAGGGGGTCGATTCACAGGCGGAGGACGATGAATTTCGTGTCGAAGCGAAGAGCTCCGACAATTTTAATTTTTAAAATTTTGTTAAAAGCATGATTAAAAGATGGAATTAAAACCTATTCTATCATGGTGTAATAAAATGCGAGTTAAGGGATCTCTACAATCTTGGGAATCTCAGAGTAGAAGAGTTTACTGGAGATGAAGGTCGGTGGATCTGGATCACGCAAAACAATCCCTCCTCTACGCTGATTAGGCTCGAACGAGCATTCTGTCACCACTTCTTCAACGAGATGGACTCCTAATGGGGTTACGGGGTAGATTCAGGGTCAAAAGCAAAATGGTAGGCTGGAGGGGTTATTTATAAGGATAAATTCCAGCCAAAAAGAGGAAGAGATGGCATGTAGCTCAAAGGGGGTAGGCGAAGATTCGCGTATGGGCAATGGAAAGGGAGGTGCTGCCTAGAGGATGGTGGGTTGCTCGTTAAGAAGGAGTAGGGAGGTTGCGTGGAAAAATCGGAGAAATCAACCCGCCCGTGATCTCTGACACGGGGGCTAGTCTTGAGTGTACAGTTAATTGAAGGTCAACAAACGTGGGGTCCGGGTTGGTCCACATGGACCAACTAGGAAAAAGATATCCGATAAATATTTGTAAAATCGAAAAAAAAATTTAAATGAATTAATTGATATTTTTTTTTAAAACAAAAAAATGTTTTTAATTTTACATTGCATTTAATGCTTATTTTTATCTATTTTTACAATGCTATTTATTACAAGTTATTTTTTACATGTATAAATATATGTAAAAATACCCGTATTTTAGTATTTTTATTTTGTGTTATTTATTTTATTATAAATTACAGGTATTTTAAGAACCCTGTGTTCCTGTTATTTGTACTTTAGTCCCTCGCCACATCACCTCATGTGCCCATGCGGGTGAGGGGGAGGGTATTTTGCAAGGACCCCTTGTGGGTTGTTGTATTTCATTTTAGTCCGTTAAATGCAAGATGTATTGTAATACTTTTGGTTAATTTGCATGTGGACCCTGTAACTTTTTATTAATTGCAAATTTACCACTACCAGCATTATTAATTGAATATATATCACTGCCAGCATTATTGATTGATTATATGGGCATTTTGCATGATTGCTCTATAGTTCTTTAAAGGATTTGGAAATTAAAGATTTCTTTTTGAAAATTGTGTTTAGGTCGATGCCAGTATAAGAATTTTTATTCCTTGTATTTATTTTATTAAAAATACCATTTGGCATCCAAAAATTTTACGAAAATTATTTTAAGTGCCTAGACATGTACTAAATCACTTATATTCTTGGTCTATTTAAAATTAATTTCCTAATTTTAAAAATACAAAAACACTACTTTTCTTTTGTTTGCATTAAAAATACATAAAAATTAGATAATCATTTAAAACATTCCCCAAAAATATGTATTATTTATTTCTATATTTTACAACTGTAGACCAAAAATCCCTAAAAATAACAAAAGAAAATCGCTAAAAATTAAAAGGCTCCAAAAATACTTATAAAATTATAAAAAATCCTATAAAAACCAAAACTATTTGTTTCTTTTTTTTGTAGTTTATTTATATTATATATTGTATACCAAAATAGTTTTAGGAAATTTTTTTTAATTTGGCTATTTTTGAAATCCAAAGCAGTTCGACCTATTAATAAGGCATTGTTTTGCTATTTTTATTCAATTAAAAATCCTACAAATTAGTAAAATTTATAAGAAAAATACAAAAATAGAACAAAATATTAAAAAAGATAAAAAATATTTAGTGGGTTCATTTTGAGTAGTTATAGCTATAATTATATATATACTAGCCTATATTACATATAGCTATATCTAGTTTTGAGTAGTTATAGTCATAATTATATATATACTAGCCTATATTATATATAGCTATATCTACTTATATTATTATTATTCTTATTAAAAATACAAAAAATATATTTTTAAAACCTTAAAAATAAAAAGGATTGTACCTCAGTGTATTTTCCATATTTTATCTTTATTATATATATATATTTGTTGTCTACATTATCTATATTATACCTATATATTCTATATACTTATGTTATAACTAATTAAAAAGAAAATTAAAATATGGAAATATAAAAAGTAAATAAGAATTATAAAATTTAAAACACATAAAAATATAAAACAAAAATACATAAAAAATATATAATTAGAAACCCACACAAAAATACAATAAAAAAGACTAAGATTATAATTTTGGATTTATTCCCCAATCTATCTTGTGTGCTCCCTATGTTCGACCCCTACACCTACTTCTCACTATACACATTAATTTTGTAGGGTTTATAATAAATTTTAATCCACATTTGCTTGCTTTGCTTGTTGATTATTTCTCTTGGGGGATAATTGTTGTTTGCATTCAAGGTTATTGTGTGTCGCCTTAGTGTCTGTGTTCCTACCTTGTGTGGAACACAAGACCCACGTAATTCTTGGTTCAACAGTAGCCTGCACTTTTTCAAGGAAATCCTTGTTATTGGGTATGGATCCACTACTCAACCAATGAATAGAAGAGGAAGCCAATAGGCGAAACCAATACTTCCCCTAGTGGGCTACACGGACGTGGAACAATTAGGTAGGCACCCCCGTGAGGCCGTGACCTATGCTCAATACTTTGGACCATGGTAGATGTTCTATACAAGGCAAGAACACCATCGTCGACAAGGCTCTACTCACCCACGTACGATAGAAATGCCAATATTTTGTGAATCCAATCAATAACAAGGTAGTATTTTTTGGCTGGGTTTTTGGCTTTATTTCCTAGGGTTGTGCCTCACCCAGTCTGGATGGTATCTCAAAACAATGTGGGATTTATGAACCCCAAACAATGAATATCTCTTATGAATTTTAATTTTGGTTGAAGTTTATTAAATAGTCCATTTGTTTAAATTTTTGGATTTTCATTTTTGAGTAATTTTCAGAGTAATTATCCTAAAGATTTTTGGGATTTTCTTTAAATTCCTAAGTGAGCAAAAACAAAGGGAGATAGCGAAAAAGCCGTATAAGTGGATGCTTTGATGGAAATGTACTCTTGTATCAAATGATGCATGCTCAGTAAGGACACATACAATGCTTCCCTGCTCTCTCCATGCGGGATGTAAGACAGAGAATTTAAATTACACTACTTGCAAATGTAAAGCCAATGAAGTCGCCCTAAGAAAGGATTGCTATTATCTTGAAGAATAGATTGAGTTTGATCTAGATTCAAATGTAGAGACTATAGGTGCATGCAGATATTAGGTGTTTGGACCAAAATTACTCGATCAAGCAAGTTCTATAAATCTAAGGGCTAATTCACATAAAATAAAGAAAATAAAGGTAGAAAACTCAAAACGTGGGAAACAAAGAAAATAAAGGGAAAATAGGGAGAATAAAAAGTGAGAATGTGAGAAAAATGCAAGAAAATCGGTGATGCCTCCAGGTGAACAATCACCCAGGCAATGAACATCAGAGAGGGTCAATGTACAAATGTCCAATGTACATATATTATTATAGATTAATTATGCAAAGATAAAATGTCTCTCTCATAAAATAAAAGAAAAATCTATACTAAAATTGTGCTTCTCTCTCTGTCTCTCTTCCTTACTCTCTCTAATTGGCTCGTGTAGAAGGAGCCAATCTACTCATAGTTCAGGAGCACCAGGTTCCTAAAAAGTCACCTTGCCACATGTTCCCTTGCAAAAAGAAAGTCGGCAAAAAAGAGATGGTCAGACACAGATAAGTAATTATTTATAAAAGGAAATAAAAGCAGATAAATATGCATGTAAATATGTACAAGTATCCTATCCTATGTTGCTCCCGGTAATGGGGCAATTTGATTTAGTCGAATTGGAGAGAGGTTCCTAGCGCTCGGTCTTGGATGGCTTTCGGTGTCCAACAAGTCGGATGTGACAATCGCAATATCGACCGATCTCGCGATACTTGGAACATCACCAATTAACTAAATCAACAATCAACCTGCAATGTATGATGACTCAATGCAAATATGTGAAATCAAAATTTATTTTATTTTAACTCAATAGAAGATAAGTATAGTGTATAAGTATAGAGTGCTGAACCATAGATAACAACGGGGATAGGTATTTATTGTTTATAATTAAACAACTATTTACTTTTTTGCTTTGTGTTTTAGGTGGGTTTTTAATTATATTTATTATTATGTATAATTTTTATTTTATAACTTTTTTATTTTCTATTTTTGAATTTTTATTTTTATTTACTTTTAGATTTGGCTAATTTTTAGTTTTTTTAATTTTAAAGAAATAATATGTAAATATATATCTTTATAGTAATAATAGTAATAGATAGAATAATATAATATACAATATATATAAAAATATAGAAAATACAAATAAGAACAATCCTTTTTTTAGGGGTTTAAATATAATTATAGTTATTTATAATTAATAATAGTGATCCTATTATGTGAATAAGTATACGTATAATTATTTTACATTTTTATGTATGCTCAAAAACTCTAAAATAAAATGTTTTCGTGTGTTTAATATTTTCTATATTTTATTCTTATAATTTGTGCTAATTTTTAGGCATTTTTATCGCATTAAATATAGCAAATAGTAGATATAATAATAAGTCGAATTGTTTTGTGTTTTAAAAATAGATAAATAGTTCAAAAATTACAAAACTATTTTTAATATATACTATATAATATAAGTAAAAATAAGATAAAAAACACACATTTTTTTGGATTTTTATAGAATTTTTCTGATTTTTATAAAGTTTTTAGGATTTTGCTATTTTTAGTGTTTTCTTTTGATATATATTTTTGTGATTTTTAGTCTAAAGTTATATGATATAATAATATAAAATATATAATTTGTTTGGAATTTTTAGAGTTTGTTTTATATTTTTTGTATTTTTAGGGAAACAGGAAATAAATAACTCCTAGATGATTTTTAAAAAAAAGGAAAAATGCAATAAAACGATAAATAAAAATTCATGCATGCAGCATCATCATTTAAAGCATTTACTCAAAATTTTCCAAAATAAATGAGTCTCAAGAGATATTTACTAAAAATGAAAATGCAAACAAATAAATAAATTATATTGGCATGGGTATATTTGCAATAAAAGATAAGTATAAGGTGTTCTGTGCAAATATCATGAAAGTTTAACACTAATATTACAAATTAATACATAAAACAAATAAATCAAACCCAGAAGGGTCTTGATGCAATATTCACAATGCCTCATGTGGCTCAATACGTGAGGCACAAAGACCTATTTGTAATATGCAGGAAGTTAGGGGCTCCCCTACAATTTATAAAAAAAGTTTTGAACTTTACGTAATATTTACATAATTATTTTTTAAATAAAAAAAGAGGAGGGTTACTTATATATTTACCCCGCAAAGTTGCAAATCGGATGGCTCTTCACGCACCACATGGAAGATCAGGCAGCCATGGAACACTTTGTTTCACTCCATATCAGACGACTAGGATTAGAACTGGAGCCTTGGCTCTATCCGACGGTTGAGAGGGTTACTGGAAGAACGAGGAAGATGGCCTTCTTCCCCGACCTTCCATTGGATATATCTTCATCCTCTGTCCCTCTATGTTGTTACTATAAAGCTCAAAAGCTTCCTGGTGGGCTTTTGCGCCTTCCTAAGGGTTTCAGATAGTCTGGGCCCCGTTGGAGGGGGCCTGGAGCTCTGCTGCACCGGAAGCTCTGTGTTGAGATTTGAGTGGTCTCTAGGTGCTTCGTTAAGGCTCAAAACCCTACACAAAAGGTCAAGAAGGATGAGAGGGTTAGAATCAACCCTCTCTTGATGTTGTAGACACAAGTGACATTGGGGAGAGGGAGCTCCGATGAAGGAGGAGGAGGGGATCTCGACCAACCATGATTCCTGCAGATCAGGGAGAGGAACAAGTGGAATCAATGGAGAAGCAATTGGATGGGGTGATGAGATGGAAATGGGGGGACGAAACAGTGGAGTTACATTGAATTTGTTGTCGGAGCCTAGTGCTCTAGCGATTTTAAATCTTAAAACTAACCTAAATTGAAGGTTAATTAATGAAACTAAAGTTACATATACCCTACTAGGAAGAAATGCAAGAGAAAAAGGTTAAGTTTCAGGTCATACATGGCTGGAATGCTAAGGAGCATGAAGGTCACTGGAGATGGGCTTTGCTAATCTCGATCACCTCCTACACTGCCTTATCCTCACCAAGAAGGTCTGGAGCACTGTGCTGTCACCACGGAGGCTCTACAGAGGGGTCCTAATGGGGTTATGGTAGCAAGATAGGGATAAAAAAAAGAAAGGGGGTGAAGGTCGGATTTTATACATGTAGATTTGAGGCAAAAAGGCAAATAAGGTGCATGAGATCTAGATGTGGTGGGTGAGGTCTAGAGGTCGGGCGTGGGTTAGGGGTGATGGTAGATCGGAAGTGTGGGGCGCTCGAGAAGAAAGAAGCATGGGAGTGGTGTGGAAAAAATGGTGAAGTCAGAGGGGTCACAGGGTCTCTAACAAAGGAGGTGAGTAGAGAGGATAGTTGACCCTCTAGGTTAACTTTTCTAGGGTTCTGGTTGGTCCGTGTGGATCAACCATAAATTTGGGATTCAAATAACCTTTATTAGTTAGATATAAAATAATAAATGATTTATTTAATTTTCAATCAAAACATGAACAATATTTGTAATTTTATGTAGTTTTTATTCCGATTTTTAATTATTTATATAAGCTAATTTATTATATGCTCATATTTACATGTATATACATAGGTAAATATGCATGTATTTGTATATTTTATTTTTATTTTGTATTGTATGTTTTATTATTTTATATACAAAATTTATATATTTATAACTTACATAATTACATATTTACATAATTTTAGTTTATCTTTCTGAATTTATTTATTTACATAAATAAATGAGTATATATATTATATAGGTATAGTTTACCTATATATTCTATGACTTTTTAATTTTTATAAATTTTTAATGATTTAAATTCTATTCTTTTATTATTGAAATGTGTTTTATATAATATATACAAATATATAAAATATAAAGATGTTAAAAATATATAGAATATTTATTTTGATTATTATATGCAGGTATACAATACAATAGGGACCTAAAAGCTAACTTTTGCATAGCAACTCAAAATTAAATGAAACCACCTTCATTAAATAGATAATTTGATTTTATGAACAATAAAGGTTTTGGTCAATTCTGAGTTTGTATGGAGGAGATATAGGTCTGAAAAGTTTTATTGTGGCTTTTTATTCCGAGTGCCTCGGCTGCACTGTGTATTATTTTTGAGTGAAATCAATTTTATATATTTCTTTGTATTTTTATGTACAAGCTTCATGTTGAGGATTTTATTATTTTTGGTATAAATAATGGAAAATAAAATAGGTCTTCTCAAATCAAATTATGGTTTCTGAGATGTATTCTATACAGTTAGCCTCCTTATCCCCCCCTACTTTATTCCTTGTCGACCAAGTCATCATGATGACTGGGTTTCCGTGTCTAGGATCACTTAGTGTCTTTGACTCTTCATTATTTTTCTTTTCATTCCTTTATTCGTTTATTTTGGAATTAAATGCAGTATTTACTGGTCAATTATTGAGTGTTATTTTGCACTAATTAATGCTATATACAAGCATTTAGCTAGCGATTTAAGGCCAAAATGAAAGAATAGAGGTGCGAAATGGATATTCATCAGTCTTTAGATCCCCATCAAAATACTTGTAAATAATGGTAACTTCTACAAATTAACATTCATTATTTATTTGTAAATAATATGTAATTATATGTACTTATATTGAAAATAAAAGAATAAAAAAAGAAAAGAAAATAAATGAAGTATTAAATATACCGAAGGATCCTAAACCCCGAGACCAATCTAATATGGACTTGGTCAACTAGGAATAAAGTAATGGGAGTTTTGGGCGACATTATATAGAAACCCTAATTTTAAACCTTGAAAAAAAGCCATTTTTGATCTATTTAGACACACTTCAGATAATAAATTATCAACATGAAATTTGTACATAAAAATGTATAGAAAATCACAAAAATAATATCCAATAAAAATAATGCACAGTGTAATCTGTACACGTAGATGAAAACTCTGCAAACCGAACTTAACAGATCAATATCTCCTCCATATGAACTCAAAATTCACCAAACTCACTGCTATTATATTCTAAATTAAATTATCTATTTAATGAAGGTTTCATTAAGAATAGAGTTAAGATACAAAAGGTCATCTTTCTGAGGTACTATTGTACTGTATATATGTATATAATTTTCATATATTTTATTATGTATATTTTTACTCTCTTTTAAAAAAATTTATATATTATTTGAAACATATTAAAAAAATATATAAAACCATTGAAATACACCTAAAATAAATAATACATTATAATATATATGTATACTCTATCTATAAACTATATAAATGAATATATTTACTTATGTAAATAAACTGATAGAAATACAACAAAAATATGTAATTATGTATTAAAGTTATATATATAATATATAATTATTATTATAATAAGCATTAAAAATGCAAAATATAAATATAATATATTAAACATAGGTAGATATACCTATATTTAGGCTTGTAAAAATTAACACCCAATAATTGATGTTGTAAAAATAAATAAAAATCACCACAAAATAGAGTGAAAAATAAGGAATATTTTTTATACTTTGAATTTTAATTAATAAAATCATTTATTTTTTATTATTTAATTAATAAGGATTTTCATCCCTATTTTTTCTTGACTTGGTCCATGTGGACCAATTAGGAGCCAAGGATTGTTGACCTCGGGTCAACTGTTCGACCAACCTCTCTAACTCTATCAGAACACGAGAACCATCTTTTTTCTCCCATTTCTACACCATCCTATGTAACCTCTTTCACATCAAGCTCATCATCTTCATGTTCCTCCCTCAACCCTCTTACATGCCTTACTCTTAGTCCTCACCAACCTCCATCACCCTTCACACCACCTTCCTCACGAGATAACAATACATGCTATCCATAAATAACCTCCCCATATACCTTTTTTATTTTGATCCCTTTTAGAGTCTTGTAGACCCAATGCTTGGCTCCTTTGAGCTCCATAGTAGCAGCAGCTAGCTCTGTCAGGTGTCAGCGTGCACAAGGGCATTGAAGAGGAGGCCTACCACCACCGAGCACCCCCTCTAACATGGTCTTCTTCTCCCTATCCTCGGGTCAGGTATGAGATGCTAGTTTTGGTTAATTTAGTTGAATTTTCATTTCTTAGTTTATTCATACATTTCTTTTTGTGTAATTTATCTTAGACTTAGGTTAAATCATAGATTCGTAATTCGTCGGAGCTTAGAGCTCCAGCCTCTATTCGCCATGCTTCTAACATGTCTCCGACATGCCTGAGCACCCCATCATCTTCCCCTTCACTTCTACATCCTCTCTCATAATTCGGATCGACCTGATTCTATTAGAATCGACGAATCAAGATCCATCGTCAACTGCTTGTCATAGTTCACCGCCCACCTCATTTTACGTGTATTTCAGCATCAAAACGGGTCGAGGAGGAAGCCCTCGATCCCAGTAGTTCTTTTGTGCAGGAAATAAGATCAAAGGCTGAACCTGGAGATCTAATTTGATGAAGAAGATGTCCCCAGGTCGCCTGATCTGGATTGACCTTCCAGGCCTCCTCCGACGAGGCCCGAATCGCCTAAAGGTGCCCTGTAAGTGCGGAGTGTTTCCAAAAGGCTAATGGACCAAGTAGGAATCTAGGAGGTACTCAGAATCACCAGGAATCAGAGATTGAAGGTAGGGGAATAATGCTTTCTTCCCCATTCTTCTAGACCACTTTAGAACCGTCGGATCATCATCATGGCCCGGATCTAATCTTGGCCATCCTATATAACCGAATCAACGCGCATCCAGGATTGTAGCATTTAAGTGGCGCCTACGTGAATCAAGCCTCGCCGTTCATCTCTGCCATCACACACACAACATGCCTCTGCCTCAGGTATATTGCACTTAACAACCAATCCTATTTTGTATTTCTTTTCAGTACTATAAATACTTAAATTAATGTAATATTTTGTGTATTAATTGCAACTAGACCACTTAGATTTTTGGAAGTACAAGTAGGTCCTCATGCCTCATGCTTTCATGCATACCCTTGTAGTTCCGGAACCTATTATTAAATGAAGTGAATGTTTCCTTAAATTATAATTAGGTCCCTGAATCTGTAACATTTATATTTTTGCATTTTTATCATATTAAATATTTTCATTATTCCAAAAATTCTATGAAAATTAATATAAGTGCATGATCCTATGCTTTATCACATGTAAATTTTATTTTGGCATTTAACTTATTTTTCTATTTATAAAAATATCAAAACATACATTTTCTTACCTATCTAAATATAAAAACCCATAAAAAGATAAAAACTTCTCCAAAAATTTAAAAATTATAGGGTTTTTATCAGGTTTGCACCTCTGATATATTACAATATCAGTTATGCCCCTCCCTTTTTTGAAATATCAGTTGTGCCCCTACCTTCTTGCAAAATTCACAGTTCTGCTCTTTTGTAATATCAATTATGGCCCTACTTTACCTTAACAGAAGGGTAGAACTGTGAATTTTGCAAGAAGGTAGGGGCATAACTGATATTGCAAAAAAAGGAGGGGCAAAACTGAAATTGCAATATCTGAGAGGGGCATAACTGATAAAAACCCAAAATTATATTATCTATATCATTATATATTCTACCACATATCCAAAAAGCACTAAAAAATACAAAATCTAAAACATAAAAATCACAAAACACTAAAAATCTTATAAAAATTAGCAAAAATAATCTAAAAATAAAAAATAGTTCTTTCTGATTTTGATTTTTGCTTACTATATACTATATATTAATAATAGCTTTAGGTTTATTATAGAATTATTTTTATTTGTTAAACCTAAAACATTCTCGAATATTTAATCTATATGTTGTTTTATATATTTTGCGACTTTAAAATCTAAAAAATTAGAAAAAATATGTAAAAATAAAGAACAATATAAAAACACAAAACATTTTATTTTCAAAAATTTAAATATATTTTGACTTAAGTTTAAATATAAATAGATATATTATATATATACTATATATTACATATAATATCTATAATATCTATATTATTACTATTTATAATTATATGGATATTTACCCCCACAAACCTTATAAGCTTTGTCAATTACCTTCTCGACCTTTGAAACAACGTAATTCCTCCCTCGATCTTGTAAACTTGCTAACTCTCACCCCCATGAGCCCTACGGTTAACTCACATCCATTGGATTGTTACAACCAATGGGGTTCCGTTAGTTTCTTATATATAATCCCCTTTTATATTGCAAAATTTACAATAACTGCCCTTCTCCCTTTCTCCCCCTCACCCTCCTCCTCACCTCCCTTTTCCCACCTAGAACCATCTCCACCGATCTCTTCTTCCTTCTTCTCCGGCCGACCCTCCACCTCCTCTACGATTCTGATATCGACGACTACGACGATGCCCCAGCCTCGCATCCCGCTGGTGAGCATGTAATCGCCATTGTACGTGAAACCTTTGAAGATGACGACCTTGAAACCAAGGGAGAGAAGCTTGCTCCTCATCCCCCACCACGCTCCTGCCCTTCCTCTGCCCGCAGTAGGAGCTGCCCCCTCCACCGCCTCCCTCTCTTCCCCTTGTTGCTCTGCCCCCGTAACTCTCCTCCCCCATCTCCACCCGTAGCAGGAGCTGCCCCCTCCACTGCCCCCCCTCCTCCCCTTGTTCCTCTACCCTTGCTACCTCCTCCCCTTCCTCCGCTCACAACATGACCCACCCCCTCCACCACCTCCCTCTCCTCCCCTAATTAATCTACCCCTGCCACCCTCCTCCCCCACCTCCACCTACAGCAGGAGCCGCCCCCAGCCACCCTCTTGCCCCACCTTCGCCCACAATAGGAGCCACTCCCTCCACCGCCTCCCCTTGTTCATACACCTTGCCACCCTTCTCCCTGCCTCCGCCCGCAACAGGAACCGCCTCCTCCACCGCCTCCCCCACCTCCTCTTATTTGTCTGCCCTTCAGATTGGGGGAGGAGAGTTGCAATGCATTTATTCAGCAACAATAAATATTTGACTAATCAGTTCAAGAATTCATCCCACAAAATTTTTACATATCATTTTTGTGATCAAAAGACATGGTTTATCTATGAAAATAGAAAAAAATGATTTATTGGATGGATGGAGATGTGATGATGAGAGAGAAAATAAAGAGAGGAGGGAGAAGAAGAGAAATGAAGGAAGATGAAGATGAAGACGAAGAAGGATATGAGGAGGTGGAAGATCCACCATTCGATGCACCTATGATTAGATTAACCCACGTTATTGACTCAAGTAAAAGTAAAAGTAACAACATGGTCTGTGGGGTAAGATGGAGCAAGTTCCCAGGGTCAAGGGAGGAATTACGTTGCTTCAATGGTCGAGAAGGTAATTAAAAAAGTTTATAGAGTTCATGGGATAAAATCTCATAATTATATATCTTATTTTAAAAAATCTAAAAGAAATTAATGATTCATAAAATTAAAAAAAATAAAATATACAATTAAAAATATAAAAATAGGAAAAAAATAAAATAATAGAAAATAATAAAAGTTAAATATAGTAAAAGCCCACATAAAAATAAGAAAAATACACAAAACAATTATTCATAATTATCAATAATTGATACTACCTACTGAATACATCCAATGTTTGGCACTCACATTACTTAGAACTATACACATCTTTATATGAGTTATAATAAATTCTAACTCATGCTTCACTTTATTGATAACTTATCTATTCATGGGTTAATTGTTGTTTTATTTGAGATTGATCGCCATAGCGAGTGTCATTCTAGCCATGTTAGAAATGACAAGTCAATCTTTAGTAATTAGTTAACACCGTAAAAGGGCTATGCATCGTATAATGATACAAGTCTTAGTGTCAAAGGCACAATAGATACTCAAAAGATACACAACCAGGTGCATTCCCAAAAAAACATGTGCAGACGACTCAACATTCTCTTAATAGGTACACTAATCAACATCAAAAAATACATATGTTGAATTAATAAGGCACTTGAGAGGATGCTTGTTCCAATGGGAGGAAGAGAAGAAAAGACACAATCCTATCCCCCCATAAACCAACCTTCCATCTACTCTTTTAGTTCTGACAACTAAAGAGACTATGGACTGAATTCAATAATAGAGATTATTCCCTAGTGTTTAGGATTGGGTCCTTAGGAGAGTCTCTTGGACTGGAACCTTAGGTGACGTTTCAACTCTTTGCTTATAAATGCTGTTAACACTTATTGTCATATCCCTTATTATATATGTATACACAGACAGTCTGATAATTAGGGAAGTTGAGTTCCTTTTGAGTAGAGCTACATTCAACATAGAATTGTAGGATCACCAAAAATCGAGAGTTCTCAATGCATTAAGTCTTTCATATTCACATGCACGATCAGAGATTCAAGCACTTATTCATTCTTTATTTGCTCGAGGACGAGTAAATTTTAAGTATAGAGGAGTGATAAATCTCTGATTTATCATCATTAATTTCATTTATTATCTCTCTATCTTAAATAATTTTATTTGATTAATAATTAATAATTCATTGAATAGACAAATTTTACGAGGGTTAAATGTAGTCCACACAAGGCAGGAGCTATACTGTCTCTGAAGCGACCGCTCACGACACTCGACTAATTCAAAAATTAACCGATAAATGAATATAACAATGAAAATAAAATGTGGAGTTTAAATTCATTATAACTCAACAAATGTGCATATAGATATAAGTATGTGTAGAGTGTTGAACACAAGGAGCAAACTAGTTTGATTAGGCAATAAATGCACACAATTTATGTTCTTCTTGTCTATGTATTTTTGTATGGGTTTTTATTTTATATTTTGTATGGATTTTGATTTTATATTTTTAAATGTTTTTCAACTTTATAAAATTTTTATTTTCTTTTATATTTTTATATTTTTCATTTCTTTTTCTTTTTTAATTAACTTATATAGGAATATATAAGGCAATATATACATTATAAGGTTATATATTTATAAACATACCTTAAAATAAATAAAAAGTCTAAAATAAAATAATGTTGGGGTTTAATTAATTTTCTACTATTTTTTGATTTTTTATATAATTTTGCTAATTTATATATATTTTTAACTCAAAAATAGACAAAACATGAATTCAATAAATATGTAGACATAATTTGGAAATTAAAAATAGCAAAAAATGTCCAAAAATTGTTGAAATCATTTTTAAAATATAGATACTAATATAAAGAAAATTAAAAAAAATACATATTTTTAGAGTTTTATGAATTTTATATATTTTTATTGAATTTTGGAGCTTTTAATTTTTTTTAAATTTTTTCTATTTTTAGGATTTTTTCTAGAGTAACAAAATACTGAAATACACATTTTTGAGGAAATTTTCAAAATAATTTTATTTTTTTTTTAATTTTTAATTAAAATAATGCCAAATATGTTATTTTTGATTTTTAGAAAAGAGGAAAAAGTCCTAAAATGCTATTCGAAAAATATGGTATGAAACTACAATCTAACATGCACTTAATCCAATTTTTGCAATTTTTTTCAAGCGTGGATGTTATTTTTAATAAATAAAAAACTATCACAAAAATTAATGAACTAGTAAGGGTATTTTTGCAATTAAAAATAAAGTTTGGGAATAAAATACAGTTTACCCAAAAATATTCAACTAATATTAAATGTTCTTAGACTAAACAATATCTCCACAAAATTATCACCTCACGTGGGACCGCACATGAGGTGACGTGGACTGGACCCAAAAGCAAAAAGTAGGAATAGCATGGGTTCCAGTGCAATTTTTACAAAACTTTTAAATGACAGTTGAAAGTTTCAGTATTAAATAATAAATTACAAAATGGAGGGAGTGAAGATTGCAAAATACCTCCACTACTACATGATTCAACGAGCGAGATTCTCCACTTATCCAAGTGTCGTGTGGAGGACGCGCGATGACGGTTCGCATATGGCTGGCTAAGATCAGATCTTCGAGTGATGATCATTGGCGGAGGTATGGATGCATCCAACGACCGACAAGCGATCTGAAAGGTCGAGGCGATTGAAAGGTTGCTGCTTCGCACGAAGAATAGGGAAGAAGGTCTCCTTCCTCGAGCATTGATTCGTGATTCTGGGCTGCTCTAACTGCCTCCTCACTGCGATATGGATCCGAAGCTTCCTGGAGGTATCCTCTATCTAGTAGCAAGCTAAAAAAACTCCGTGGACTGCCGGTGCAGCCTACGGAGTGCAAGGAAGCTTCATCGACTTGGACTTCTTCCTTGACTCCAAAATAGCCCTCAACTGAAGTTCTGTGCTCGAAACCTGCATGCTAAGAAAGTAGGGTCGAGGGAAAATTGCCTCGACCCGTTAGCGGGTGAAATGGGCAGAAGATGGGGTGTAGCAGAGGTGTTCCGGCGAGGGAGCGGAGGTGGAACACCCAAATCTTGACCCAGTAATGGCCAAATGATTCGGAGGCACGTGCGATGTAGGAGAAGCAAAGGGAAACGAAGTGAGGTGGTCTACAGGGTCGGAAACAATAAGGTGCATGGTGGAGGTGTTCGCCGGAGTTAAGATCTGACGAACTGTGAAGAATCTAAGTTATGCTAATGTGTTGGATCAAAATCTAAAATAATGACAAGATTGAAATGCTGGAAGTAAACCTAAGCTAAAAGGCAAGAAAAGAAACTTCACTGGGCCAGAGCCAAGGAGATGGTACCTCGACGGC
This sequence comes from Ottelia alismoides, assembly GCA_037367405.1. NCBI lineage: Eukaryota > Viridiplantae > Streptophyta > Magnoliopsida > Alismatales > Hydrocharitaceae > Ottelia > Ottelia alismoides. The sequence continues at coordinate 414,146 of JAZKJV010005749.1, forward strand.
AACGCACCACCAGAGATGGTGGAAACGACCCCTCCTCACTCCTCCACTCTCTAAACAACTGGGAGAGTGAGCATTCACCTCGCTCGAGCCCAAGAACACGCTCAGTAGGGGAGAAATGGGAAGAAGGGGATTCAAACTTGAAAAATGGCAAGGAGGAAGATTATGTATAGGCTAGTGAACGAGCGACAAAGATCGAGGTTGCTAGCATGATGCAACGTTCCTCTGATCAAAAAATGACACATGTGTGATAGAGGGAGAATCGAGGAAGGAAAATGAAGAACGAATCAATCCGAATCGATGATTACATCGATTGGTGAAAAAAGGAAGAAACTCGGATCGGGTGCTAGAGCTGACAACCTGGGCTCCTGGGGAGAAGAGTTGACTGGGTTCAATACTTGACTCCCCCTGGTTAGTCCACGTGGACCAACTAGAAAAAAGGCAACCTAGTATTATTTATAATATCAATATTAAATAGTTATGGTTTAATTAATGTTTATTTATAAAAAAATGTTTATTATTTTTTGTAGTATTTTATAATGATTATTGTTTATTTTTATGGTCTTATATATTACAAGACACATTTTTGGGTTTGTTTATAAGTATATTTACCTATATTTTATATATTTTATTTTATATATTTTATTTTGATTTTATTATTTTATTTTCTTAATTTATATATTTATAACTTAATTTTAGATATATAAATATATTTTTATTGTATTTTCTGATATAGTATGTACACTTAAATAAATAAGTGTATTAATTATATATGTATAAGTATATATATTTCATCTATGTATTTATATAGACTATTTTATTTTTTGTTTTTTTTATGGTTTTATTTTATTCTAAATATATACATATATTATAAATTATAATTACAAAATTATAAAAGTATAAAATTATAAAAATAATGAAGAATAAATAGAATGAATATTTTATTCAGATATATTTTACAATAGGGGTCCAAAACTTAACTTTTCCATATTAACTCCAAATTAAATGAAACCACCTTCGTTAAATAGCTTATTGAATGTTGTATATAACTAAAGTGATTTTCTACATTTAGATTCCATATAGAGAAGATATGGGTCTGGGAAGTTTGGATTTTGGATACTTATTCAGAGTATAAAATATATACTGTATATTATTTTTGAGTGAGCTCAATTTTGGATTTTTATTTGTATTTTTATCTACAACTTTATTGTACAAAGTTTCTTTATTTGAGGTATAAATAATAGAAAATAAATTAGGTCCCAAAATGACTTATTGATGAGTAAATGAATGAGGAATTTTTATTGGATATTTGGCCCTTATCTCCCCCGACTTTATTCCTTGTCGACCCAGTCATCAGGATGCCTAGGTCTCGAGGTTTAAGGTCATAAAATACCTTTGGCATTTTATTCTTTTTCTTTTCTTTATTCTTTAATTTTGGCTTTAAAAACTATATTTATATACAATAAATGGAAGAAATAATGAATTTTAATTTGTATAAAATAATGCTATTTGCATGCATTTGCTAGGGTTTTTAAGGCCAAAATAGTATAATAAACTTGATGAAAGGGAGATTCATCACTCATATTAACAAATGACCCTTTGTAAATAATTAACATAAAATATTATTTATAAATAAATACACTAAAGTGTTTATTATTTTATTTATTCTTCTTATTTAACATATAATAAAAATTAGTTTAATATATTATATTATTTATAAATAAAAAAGTGAAAAATATATAAAGAAATAAAAATAAGTGTTTTTTTAATTCACTAAAAATGCTTGCAAAAGATTAATATGTATATATATATGATGTTATTAGATCTTGAATCCTATATGAAAGTTGTAGATCTCGAAAACATCTACAACTTTCATGTTAAATACTTTTTCTAATTTAACCTCTAATTTTTATTGGTTTTATACTAATTTATTGATTTTGGATTATTCTGATTGGGCCTCGTGGCCCAATCATATTACAACATGTCAATGGTTCTTAGTAGAGACCCTCCTATTTCTTTGGACTGCCTAATCTCCAAGATCAGATAACTCTTTCCTTCCAAACGCACATTGATTCTCCATTGTCTTATCACACCCATCAGAGCGATCATCAGAACAGCCATTGGATCACATAATACAATGGTAGATCTGTTTCTTCTACCTCCACTCCCTCGATCTCCAAAGGATGTGAGTTAGGAAGACGACAACTTCCCCATTTTTTCCCAACTTCCTCGAGCACCCTCTCCATCAACTGACAATGTCAACTTCTTCATCAGACCTTCCTCTTCCACGCCAACCGTCAAGAAATTTCATCTCTCATGTGCGACTATGAGTGAGGGTTGAAACCATTGCCTGTCATAAACCTCCACTACCTTAAAAATCCATATCCTCCTCTGACAATTGATATCCACCATTTTCGTGTGCCGTCTCCGAGCCTAGGTCCTCCTTAAGCAATAGTGTGAGAGCAATTTTGTGGGCAAAAATCGAGACCTTCTCAAGCGAGATCCTCGATCGAAGTTCACCATGTTTCAGCCACTGCTCGTGGCTAATTGAGCTTCCACCCAGCCAAGGTGGTTAAGCGACGAACATAGAAGCATTCAAGCTTCTTTGAAGGCTAAGATTCAGTTCCTTCATTCCCATTCATTTCTCCAAGTGGGTCTCCATTCCATTTTCACTTTAATTTCTCTATTTACTTCTCAATTATTTAAGCATATTTCTTCTCATCTAATCGCATCTAAAGCTTCACCACACCATATGTATCTTCGCGTACATCCTTGTTGTCTCATTCCGTTTCTCCATGCTCATGAACACCTCAATCCATTCTTATGCTTCCAAAAATTGAGAACCAATTTAGGTCTCTTATCTATCACCTTTGTCGAGGCCCCATTTCATTCCCGTTAGCATCCTATCCACTTGGGTATTTGATTTCTCCCCTCCAGGTACCAAGGACATTCATTGATCGAAGCTCGTGAATCATCTCCAATCATCACATTCACCTCTGACGAGTGGTTACCAGACCCCTGTACCAAGAGATGCAAGAGGATGTGGATATATCTATATTCATTCATATCCATATCCGTTTTTATGAGGATATGGATGTTTTTTATTCTAGAGAATATGGATGCAAATATGGATGTTGATATTTAACATCTGACGAATAGGGATATTAAAATACATATTTTGATGAATACATATAAAGATACACATACACACACATATATATTCAAATGAATATGAATACAAATATTCGTTTTCCTATCTTAATATTTTAATATATCAATAAAACATAATACCTTTCATAATAAACTATAATAAACGATGTCGTTTATGTTGTTCTTCAATGTCTCGTTGCTTTATGGAATATACCATACTCGTTACGTTGTATTTTTATTTAATTGCATTTTAGGTGATTACGACATGATAATTTGATCAATGTGATATTCTTCTCAAGCGATGTATGATTAGGTATATTTTTTTTGTAATTATGATCATATCGTGCACCTTATTAATTACATGACTATGATGTGTTGATTGAAAAATTAAATGATCACATCTTGTGTTATAATCCTACTTATTAAGATAAATAAGACATATATGTTTGTTTATTATTTAGTTACCTTTTCTGATTATTATCATAGAAGTGAACGTGAATATTTTTGTGTAGTTGTTATAAAACTTTTTCATAAAAATATATAATACAAGACAACCGTAGGATAATTCATATTCGTTTGTTGAAAATTCATATCCAAATTTTGAACACCTGTTTTACACTAGTATCATTTAAAGGATATGGTTCCATGATCAATGCAATCATATAGCATTTGTGTCCATATCCATATTTGAATTCAAAAATGAATAAAGATATGATATGAACCACATCAGTATTCGTATCCAACCGTTCGCATCCTTAATTGTACTGGTCACCTCTAATGCATCCTCGATTCAACCCCATCTTTGCCAGGACATCAGCTTCCTCCTTTGGCCCTCAATCAGGACTGAAGACTGAGGAGGAACAATGTGGATCTCGTCATAGCCCCATCTTGTCACTGATCTGTAAGGAGAAGGAAGACCTGCACTCTACATCTACCGTAGGATCTCCGTGATCTTACGATGTAGGAGCTCCCGACCGACCATGATCGAGACTCGAACCTCAGGCTCTCCAAACCTACTTCTTAAGCGCTTGAGCCACCGCTAGAGCACCACATGGCCCAAGCCGTACATGTATCACGTGCCGAAGTCCTACCTTCGCATCACGTGATCTGCCGCATGTGAGGTAGTTTTTTGCATCCCAAGCCCCCATCGGTCTTCATAATTTCAAATAAGCCCCCATTAAGGGGATAGGTTCAAAATCTAATTCTTTTATTTGTAATTTAGACCATGTAGGGACTTGTTTGTGATACTTTTATGAATTTAATTCATGTTGATCTCTCATATATACTCATGTATTAAATATTAAATAAGTTTGTCACCGTAGGTCCAAACCTTATGAAATTGGTATCGATTTGAAGGTCATTTATTTGCTTAAATGTGATGTCTAACTGACCTTTAAACCTTATATAAATTTCTTGATTTAAATGATGACTTAGTTGAATGCTTACTGAATGCTATGATTTTATTTAATTTAGAAAAATCTACTTAGGATCTTAGAATCATTAATTTAAATAATCATGTCCTGATTAGTACTTAATTGAGGTGCTATTGTATATTGAAACATTGATTGGTCCATTAAGTGTGGTATTGAGCAAATTATCTACCTTTAAGATTATTAATTGAACATTTAATTTGGATAACTCTATGCATAATTATTCTAATTGATTATTCAACAAATCAGGAGTATATTCTACTTTTGTGGTGTATATTGTTTATTGTTGTGAAATATATTTTGTATCATATTATCTATAGCTTTGACTTTCATAAAATCTTTGTAAAATTCATGCATTCCATCTTGTTTGCATTATTAACCTAGATTTCACTATTCATAAGCTTAATTAAAATTATTTAGACTAAATTAAATAAAGTAATTAGTGTGTGTCCTTGTGTTTGACTTTGGAATTATATAAGATAAATTAAATTGAGTCCTTCTCGTAGAGATCTTTTGAATTGAATCAGATAAGTCGGTGATTGACTATACTACAACGAATCATTATTACCTTAGCCAATTAACGATTCAACAGAGGGGGCGATCATAACTGTTCCCCTGCCTCCCATCTCCCAAAACATTGCATGTAGGCCACCTCGGATCAGAGGGGATGATCATGTTGTATTTATTAGAGACAGATTTTTAACCATCCCCTCCAATCATGTGTAGTCTTTGGTTCAATGGGGACGCGCATAGAAGCACAGAGGGGACAATCCTAATTATCCCCCATGTTCCCCCATATCCCTAAAAAAGCAATCGTAGGCCACTCACCCGGCCACTCGAGTTAAGCAAATAAACAAGGGTCGTTGTGACCCGAATTGCCAAGCGTAATCAACGAGTTGAATAAAACCACTCAGAAATATCAAGCAATAAATCAATACATGTAAGCGGTTCTCTATTTTATTTACATGATATAGCCACTAGGGTCGAACACAAGGAGCACGGAAATAATACGAAGTAGTCAAATTTCCAAAATAAAATAATTTTTAGTGGTTTTAAATTTTTAGATTTTTAAATTTTTAATAAAGCACACATGCACAAAAATAAAAGAAAACAATCACACTGTTCTTTTTGGATTTTTCTAAAGAATTAAAAATGCTAAGAAAACTAAGATAAAAATATTTTTGGATTTTAGAGGTTTTAAAATGTTTTTGATAATTTTCTAGATTAATCTGATGTTTTTGTAGTTTTATAAAAATCAAACAAGGCTCGAGAAGACAAACAGTGCACAACCAAGACTAAATTGCAAATTAAAAATATTTAAACTACCACAAAAGTCCTGGATAGCAATTATATGATAAAATATGAATAAAAACCTAAAAATAGGAACGAAAAATGGAATTTTTGGATTTTCCCCTTGCTTTTATATAATAAGTTTTTAGTTGTTTCGTATTTTTTAGGGTTTTTATAGTGAATTTGCAAACAAAATTAAAACTGGAGGTAAAGCAAGCGAAAAGGCACACATATAAATTTTTATGGAATTTTTGAAGCCTTTTCGAATTTTTAGGATTTTCATAAGCCAAACAAGGATATTTTTTAGGGCTTTTGATTTTTTAAAAATATAAAATGCAAAGAAATTAATCCAATAAAATCATAGTAAATATTACACACTAATAGGTGTTAATGTAATTTTTAGGTAAATTTTCAAATTAATTTACTTTTTATTAAGTCCAAAATACAACGTGTAATTAAGCAAAGCTCATAGGGACCTACTCGTAAATAAATTAAGTTCAAAGACCAAATCAGTAACACTTGAAAAAGCCTAGGGCCTTACCTGCAAAAATCCCAAAAAATCACACACATGCTCCATACTGATTACACATGGGTATAAATGCAATTTTCAAATGTTAACATCCATTCAGTAACAATATAAAAGTTCCCAGCAAAACATGCTAATATCCGAGACTACACGTGAGCATACACGTGAGTTCAAATAAACACGACTAGAGTGCAAATATAAAAAAGTATGAGGGTCTAAATGTAAAAGTACTGAACTGCAACATTTATTTAATGGACTAAAGAAAAATAGCTAAACATGTAAGGTTAAGAGTGAAAGATACCCTTGCAGGCCCGTGCGGAGCATGTGGGATGCGTGGCAGGCTCTCATGAAGACATGTGTTGATGGTTCTAATCTGCTCTGCTAAGGATCTGACGTCTCAGGCGCATGGAGCAGGCGTACGTGTCTGATGTCTTCTAATGAGATCAGACGACGCAGAGAATGTCGGTCCTGATGGCCATTAAATGTGGATCTAACGACTCTGAAAAAAGGGGGTGGATGAACGGTGGAGATGCAATCTGGAAGAGGGGGTCTCGATCTAATGGTGGCTGAAGATGTTGGAAGAACTTGGGTCCAGCAATCTTCAATCGACCGTGGAGGAAGATCCACAGGCCCACTAATGTCGCTGAGAGGTCCAGCACAGTCGTAAAGCTCCTCTACGTCTAGGGGTGGGTTCTGATGAAGCAACAAACGGTTGGATTTATGTGGCGGCGTCGCCCCACCAGGAGCTACTCTGACGGGTCAGCTGGTGAATCAATTAGGTCCCTTTGCACGAACTAGCACCTGCAGAAGGTAGAGGGACTCAGGGCGTTGCTCCGGTCTAAGTTATTGCATACGGAGAGAAGCGAAATGGTGGAGGTGGTACTCAACTTCCGATGGAGATGGGTGAAGGAAGTCTCAGTCTTAATCTCGCTCCGGTGAGTGAGATATAGGGTGGATAGGTAGCGTAAGAAGATGCGGGGTGATCTGGCGAGTCGACCCGAACAGAAGGATGTAGATGACGGGCTATAGACCTGGTGGTCAGAGACAACGAACAACGGCAGTGTGAAATGGGAAGATGGAATCGAAATGGTAAATGCATGGGATAAAAGCATTACCTGAAGCTACAAACAAGTTGAGAAGCTCCAGGCGAAGGTGGTCGGGTAGGTTATGGCCTCGATCGAGCTGCGGCAGGCTGAGAGGCTATTCGTGGTAGCTCTCCGACGATGCTATGAACTACGAACCTCCAAGCGTCTCCTAAAGATCCTAAACTGCTTCTTGAGTGGATGTCACTCCACGGAAGGTGGCTAGGGAAAAATGGGGGCACGAGGGATGAGTTGATGGGTTGGCAGAGCTGAAGAGAGATTTTATAGGATGCTCGAAGGTCTGTAAAGATTTTAAGAAAGCGTGCAACCCTAGGAGGATCCAGGTGATTCTAGGGATTTGTGAGTATCTCGAGTGTACGAGGATTCTCAGGTCCGGATATCAAGGCAAGAGGCGGCCAGGTTCGTGCGTGAAAAGTCAGAGAAGAAGCTTCGGTGAGAGAAATGAGACCCGACCCGGTCTGGAGGGTGATGTCGACTAGGGTCAACAAACCTATGTGGACCAATAGGGAATTCGGGATTTACAAAATAAAAGGAAATTCAATAAAAAATCACAAATGAATTTAAAATGAAAAACACATAAAATAAAAAATGTTTATCATTTTATAAACTATTTTTCCTGTGAATTATAGTTATTTTTGTGAAAATTAATATAATGTATATACAATATATAGCACTATATATTGGTATATTATACCTATGTATTATGTACAAGTATTTTTATTTTATTATTTTTACATAAATACCTTTATTTTCTATTTTATTTATTTACAACATAATTTTATGAGTGTACAATAATTTTTATTTTATTTTTATAGAATGTTTAAGGGTGTAAAATAAATAGTGGATGTGATATGTTCATATGTATTTTGTATAAAGGTTTGAGGATTTTATTTCTATTTTTCTTTTATTTTCCTGATTTTCATTTTTATTTTTATTTTTATAAATTATTAAAACTATATACAAGGGTGAAAGGAAAAATTTGGTTTTAAAATGTACAAGTATAGGTGATATGTACAATACATAGTAGACCCTATCTCTCTCTACTTAATTTATTTTGCGATCAAGTCAAGGCTTTACCTTCTCTTGGGTTTTGGGTTGATGACCCACCAAGGCGACTCCGGTTAAGTAATATCTACGGGTCGTTGCAACTCGAATCACGAGGCATGATCAATCAAAAAAGAATCAAGACCACAGAAAGAAGTAAATCAATCAAGGCACAAAATCAAATAGATAACTCGATAGAAATGATGTCAGTGGTCTCCGCTATTTATTTAACCTGGTATAGCGACCATGGTCGAACACAAGGAGAACGAGAAAAACCTACGAAGTAGTCGGTAATCACATCAGAAAATGCATATTTTTATTGTTTTTAATTTTTCAAAATATTTTTTTATATATCTTCTAATTAGAAAACAAATAAGAAAGCACGGCTACCAACTAGTTTCACAATTTTTATTAATAGTAAAAATGCTAAAAAACATGAAATGAAATTGTTTCTATGTTTTTCAAATATGTAGGTGTTTTCGATAATTTTATGGTATTTTTCTAATTATTATATGATTTTATAAAAATAAAAGGAAATCAAAACAAGAGAGCAATGTACAACATGGACATAAAGGCAAATTTAAAATACTAAAATTGCCCAAATGTCCTAGTGATGATTTTTATGATAAAATAGATAAAAAGACCTAACTATAGCTACTGAAATCCTATTTTTTATATTTTTTTGGATTTTTAATGATTTTTATAAGATTTTTATTGTTTTGTGATTTTTAGGGTTTTTATAAAAGATAATGCCGAAAAATTATACAATGAATTAAAACACACAAACACAAATACACAGGAATTTTTTAGAATTTTTAGACCATCTTTTCAAATTTTTATGTATGTTAGAAAATAGACATGACACTTTTTAGGGGTTTTTGATTTTTAGAAAATATTAAATAAAATTAAATCAAGTTATAAAAATTATGATAAATATTACACGTTAGCAGGAGCTAAATATAATTTTTTGGTATTTTTGGAGTTGATTTAATAATTATTTGATGAAAAATAACACATATAGTAGGCACGGACCTAGATGCAATTATCCCAAAGTTACAAGCCAATAAATAACACAATAAAAAGTGCAGGGGCTGAAATTGCAAAAGTCCCAGATCAACACATGCGATACACGTGACACCGACGTAGATGGGCATAAGTGCAATTCTAAAAAAAGTTTTTACACAAAGCATAACACTGATAAAGCTCAGGGATATAACATGCAAATAGCCCACAACTCACGTGTATATGTACGTGTCTCAGGTTCGGAGGGACTTAAATGCAAATTATGAAAACATAGGGTCCAAATTGCAAAATAGTTCATCTGCTACTTATTTTACAGTACTAAAAGACAAAACATAAACTAACATGGATGAAAAGGAAATATAACCCTTGGGCCACCTGCTGGGAACGTGAGGGCTCAGACAGCTCTGATGTGCCCCTATAAAAGATCTAACAGATCTGACACGGTCGGCGACGTGCGCCTGAGATGAACTGCTACAGTTTGATCTGATGGTCCTCAAAAATGTAATGTCGTCGGGGCATTACATAGACCAAAGGGTATCCGTCTGAAAGCATAAGTCCCAAACGGACATGTGAATGTCGTTTTATCCTGGTCCTCAGGTGCTATGGCCACCTGATTGTAACCGGAGTACTCGTCAAGAAAGCAGTAGTGACTCTTCCCAGCTAGCCTCTCTATAATCTGATCAATAAAAGACAACGAGAAATGATCCTTCTTGGTGGCTTGATTCAATCGTCTGTAGTCCACACAGACCCTCCAAGAAGTGGGTACCTGGGTAGCTATCTTCTCTCCAGACTCGCTCACAACTGTAGTGATGCCCCTCTTCTTGGGCACCACATGCAATGGACTAACCCACTAGGAGTCGGAGATAGGGTAGATAAAATCGGTGCTCCACCATTTCAATTTTCCTTCATGACTACCTCTCAAAGATTCGGGTTCAACCGTCGCTGGAACTCACGCGACGACTTAGCGTCATCTTCGAGATAAATATGGTGGGAGCACAGAGCTGGATTTATCTCTTGGAGATCAGCTACACTCCATCCTATCACCTTGCGGTTCCTTTCAAGAACCTCCAACAAACGAGATTCTTGCTCCGCAGTGAAATCAGCTGAGGTAATGATTGGGTACATCTCATGCTCACCCGCAAGGAATCTATACTTCAACGACTGCGGCAAAGGCTTCAGTTCTGGGCATCTGGGAGCTGGAAAATCTGGCCTCTGAAAGGTCTTGAGTGAATGCAACCATATATGAATGAGAGAACTCTCACTGATCATGTAACACTGGGGAAGACTGCCCTACTTGTGTAGCTGTACTCGATGCTGGTACGGTCTCCACCCTAGCTGCTGGCTCTGAGGAAATCTGACAAGGTAGTAAATCATCAAACTCTGCCCAATCTATATCTGAATCCAAAGGATCTGAATCAGAATCACATGATATATATTCTTCTTCTCTTTCCTGAATGCGGTCGTCATCCTCAAGAATGTCCCCAGCCAAGAGTGTGCTCTATGAACTCTCCTCTGTTGAAAACTGTGGATCTGTTGTATCTGAAGGTGAGAGAAGGGCTCGTGAAATAGGGTCGGACCAAGCGGCTTCATCATCAGTAATCACAAAGTCACACTCCTGGTGGATGTCTCACTCAGTCTCTGTCGTCTGCTATGTGTCACTGCATTGCTCTAAGCAAGCTGAGTCTCGCACTCTGGTCTCATCGATCGTCTCCATTTGTATACTCTCATCCTCAACGTGAATGTACACCTTCCCGCTATCATGGTTGGACATCGCCTTGGCTGTGGTCAAGAATGGATGTCCTAGAATGATGGGGGTATCGGTCACAGATTTAGGGATCTCCATGTCCAACACAACGAAGTCCATGGGGAATTTCATGCCTTTAATTATGATGACCACATCCTTAAACTACCCCTTTGGTCTCTTGACATATCTATCAGCAAACTGAAGGACTGTCCTGCTCTGTCGAAGAGTGCAAACTCGAATCGGTCGAGTAAGGCTGCCAGAAGGAGGTCTACAGAAGAGCTGCTGTCTAATAGAGTATGTTCGAATCTCTGCTCATGAATATGGCATATGACATAGGGAGCTCCTTTTTCTAGCCTCTTGGCTAGCAGACGGTTCTGGATAGCAAAGAAAGTGGCACGAGTCAACACATGGATCTTTGCTTGATGGTTCCTCTTCTTCCCGCGGATAGTGGTCTTCTCTCTCAAGTTCTTCTGGAAGAGAGGGATGTGCTCAAGTTCCTCCTTCAGCTGGATATGGAATCTTTCAATCATCTAATGGCTGAACTCTAGCTGCTGATCTTTTTTTGGATTTTTGTTTTTATTCCCCTTACCCAAGCAGAGTGCTTGAGGGAAGGGGATGGCTGGGCCCTCCTCATATAGTGGTCTAGGAAGAGGTTCCTGCTGCTGCAAAGGCATGGAATCCATACAAGTGTTATCAATCATCACATATGGACTCGAAGATGAAGAAACCTTTCCTTTATTAGTTTTTTGGGTGTTTTTTACATAGTCCCGGGGTACAGAAACTAGATGAAACACTACTTGAATGGAAGGGGTGACCTAAGTACCACACACAACATCAGGTGTTGCAGCATCATCACCACACTCTGGCTCAACATCATGGAATCTGGTGGTATCAGTACCACCCTCTGCAGCTGGAGAAGTGACGGCCTCCGTACCGTCGGTAGGATCAACGTCTTTGGTGGCATCAACACCACCGTCAACATCATCCTTAGCGGAATCAGCACCGCTATCCTCCTCGTCTAGCTCTCCTTAAACCTCGTGGTGTCATCGCTTAGACGAGGTGCCGCTGGCTAGCATCCTACCGCCCTAAGTGTAATAAAGTCAACATCAAATGTATATGAAGCGATGTCACCCAGTAAATCACTAGGAGTGGTGGTCTCTGTGAACTGTACTTGCTCAGATTTTCTTTTTAAGTTATTCGGGCTGGGCTCAATCTGAGTGGGTATGACAACCTTTCCTTTAATGATCTCCCTCATCTCTGGGTGAAATTTGTCCATCTCCCGCCTAAAGGATGCCTGCTGGTCTGAGAGTAGGCATGCTAGATCATCAAGGGATGGGTTCTCATAGGATGGCCCATGAGAACCGGACAGGTTGCCTCTCTAGAAGTGAGGCTGCTGCTGGAACTGGTAAGGGGGAGGCTGACAATACTGTTGAGGCTGATACTTGAGCTGCCTCCACTGTTTTCCCTGCTAGTAGGTGATGAGCCCTCGTCTACCCTACCTAATTCAACCAGATTAATGATAGAATTAAATATTAAGTTCATTGTAGTCAGGTAATCGAGACCGATCAAAAACCACTGAGATTAATTAAATTAAACACAAGCAGCAAATTTATTTTACTTGGGCAAGCCCAAGGTCGAACTCAGGGAGGCTGCTTTCTCCTTAGTGTAATTTTATGTTAATTTCGATGTCAGATTTTCAGGAGAAAATTTTTGGTTTTTTATGCAATAAAGGAAATTACAATGCAATTCGAGCCAAATTCTAAGTTAATTCTCAAATGATAGTCAAATTAAGTCCAAAATCAATGAAACTTGGCCAGAATAGGAAATGCAATCAAACTAAGCTACTACAATTTTTTTGGAATTTTTAGACTCTAAAGGAATTAAATATGAATTTAATATGGATGCTGGGTAGTTTTTTGCAAAATTAATTTTAATAAATACCAAGGTACATTATTTTCAGATATAAAAATTATCCTAGATAGGTCTATGCGAGATGAATCCAGGAAAATTAATAAAATAAAAAAATGATGTAAATTGGACCTACTAAAATTCAATTAGGTAAAAGACTAATTAATTTATTCAGGCCTCGTGATGTGTGCAAATGGTTTGATTTTTGGGCATTATGAAGAACAACTTAAACTAAACCTATTGTGATTTTATGGTGATTTTTTGAGCAACAAATAGTTTAATAAAGAGTTTAAAGAACACAGTTGGCAAATTATGTCAATTTCCACAAAAATAAATATATTCGATTCTTCTATGCTCACAAAAATATGACACGTGTCATAAAGGTAAAGCACAAGTTAATCTACAACATGGAATTTTTGCAATTTAAAAATGATGATAAATGAATGCCTAAATGTGCATGCAAACACATGGACCAAAATGCAAACAGGAAATAAAATTTCTTAATTCTGAAACATGCATAGAGGTACTAAAGTGAAAATAACTATAATGCTGGGATCATGCGTCCAAAATGTCTATGATAACACGTGCACCTCACGTAACGCACCTCGTAGGGACTAAATTGTAATTCTGGAAACTTATAGGGGCCTCAGTGCAATTCGCCCATCCTGCACATGAGGAACATGTGAGGTACTAGGCTCGGGAGGCTTCGGAGGCTCGGGCAGTGGCTCGGATGCTCTGGAGGCTCGGACATCGCTTCGAATGCTGCTTCGGGTGCTCCGAGACTAGGTTCGGGGAAGTGGCTCGGAGGGCGCTACGTGGATGTCTGAGAACCATCAGATCATGATGGTCCAATGTTGGAGATGGCGGAAGGAGTGGCTTGATGCGGGCCATTGGATCGAGTTAATTCCAACAGTATCTGTAGCTTCTTGCGAGGGCGACGTGGCAAAGTGCGGACTGTTAGATCCTCTTGATCCAATAGATGCTGATGCGGACGATGTGGGCGAATGAGGACCGTACGATCAAGGTGATCGGATGGTGTCCGGGCATCTTGTTCCTCCAGGATGCCGCCTCCTGCGGTGGACTTGGCTGGGCTCCAGCGCAGCCCTCCTGGCTCCGCCGCCTTCCCCTGTGGTTGGTGTAGATCATCGAAGGCTTCTGGATAGCTCGGAATGGTCGTGGAGGCATGGCGGAGCGACCGACATGTTTGGGCGAAGCTGGGGAGGTCTGTAGGCCAGTGTCGATGGAGCTCGAAGCAGCTCCGACGTAACTTCCGACCAGTGAAGAAAATAGACCTGCGTGGTTAGTGGTTTCTAGAAAATGACTAGTGCTCGTTGAAGTGTAGTACGTGAAGAGAGGTCTGAGGCGTGAAGTGATGACCGGTCGGAAGTGTTCTTCCGCCGGGAAGGCGGAGCTGTGATCGGAGATGGGTCAATGTGTCGTAAGGGCGAACAGATGGTGGCGCAATGGTGAGAGCTCCAAGGCGGAGCTCGCTGGAGGGTCGGAGAGATGTGTTGTCGATCAGAGACGGCAGGAAAAAGGTGAGAAGTTCGGTTGAGAATAAGATGAAGATCAAAGGAAGAATGGATGAAGCTACCTAGGAATGGAGGCTCGGGGAAGAGCTTCCGGTCGTCGCTCGAGGGTCGGTAGGGGCCCGAGCTCTAGCATCTCGTCAGGGGAAGCAGCTGGCACGACGGAACTCAGCGTGGATTGCACTGGAGGTGGACCACCATCTTCGCTCTCTCTCGCAATCAATCACTGTCACCGATGGGTAGATAGGAGCTCTAGGGTACCTCATGCTAGGGTTGATCGGGTCGAAGGTGGCCGAAGGCGGGGTATTTATAGGAAGAAGGCAGAGATCCAGGTAATGGGAGGCGTGATGTTCATGGAGTTTGTGGAGCGAGGAAGAGGCGATCATGGTGATCGTGGGTTCTAGCGAGGATGAGGGATGTCAGGGCTACGTCGTGGGGCGCTCAATGGGCGGAGATGATGGCTGATGTGGTGACAAAAATAGAAAGGGGGAGGAGGTGACGCGAGGTGGGTGACTTGCATGAGGAAGGCAGCTGGAGGAAGATGGCAGACTTTGGACCGTTGGATCTATTGATCGAACGACTCAGATTGAGGTGCTAAGGAGGGGTCTGGATTAGATCCCAGTGATGCGACCAAAGGGCGTAGCGATCCCAGTAGGTACGGGCGCTTGCGAACGGTGGGGATGGGATCTGGGATGATGATCCAGAGGTGGGGTTTAGGCGTGATTGGTCGGTTATAATTAAAGCACATGGCGATGTTCGTGTGGTGAGGGTGAAGACACGTGGCTGGCTGAAAAGAAGGCACTGGCTGACGGTTTAGATGAGATCTAGGCCAAGATTAGACGGTTGTGAGCTGATGCGGCGTAAACGGCCGAGATCTAGAGGAAGGGGGCGCCATCCGACGGTGGAGAATAAGAGATGCGTGGTGAGCGAATAAGTGGGCCACGTGGCGCAACCAGAGAGCACCACGTGGCCCAATCAGAATGGCTGAGGAAGAATATGAAATAAGAGGGAGAAAATGGCTGAATTTGGAAAAACT
Source organism: Ottelia alismoides (assembly GCA_037367405.1). Lineage (NCBI taxonomy): Eukaryota > Viridiplantae > Streptophyta > Magnoliopsida > Alismatales > Hydrocharitaceae > Ottelia > Ottelia alismoides. The sequence continues at coordinate 429,926 of JAZKJV010005749.1, forward strand.
CGAAGCATTAAAGTTGTAGATCTCGATGAGATATACAAGTTTCATGTTGACCAAAAACTGAAACGAGGTCGAATACAATAATAAAATACAAGGGTACAAATATACATACATATAGTATACAATGGGGACCCAAAACCCATGTTTTGCATACAAGCTCCGATTAAAATGAAATTGGTCTCATTTTGAAGGTCTCTGAATGTATATTATTTTTAGAGTGAGTAGACCTGAATCGGAGGCTGTAAGAGAGAGATATGTGCATTCTAAGGTCCATGGTCTCAAACTTGGTTTGGGGTTTTATTTGTCAATTTTACAGGTTAGCATTTTTTGGTATTTTTCTTGTATTATTATTAGTGATATATACAGTATAGAGTGGATTTATGGGATTTCGGGTTAGTGTAAAATATATACAGATGAGTGATTGTTGCAAGTGACTTTGGCTTCTTATTTCATGCAGATGTAAATGCTAAAATGCGGATGTTATCAATGCATGCATGAATGCTAATTATGCAATATTGGTGGAAATATGCTTCTAATTACTCGGGAACAAGGCTCTATTTTCAACTTTAAGAGTTATGAATTATAGATTCATCAACCCCCTATACTTAAACCTTGCTCGTCCCCGAGCAACTAAAATGAAATGCAAGAGTGAAATGATTTTGGGTTCCATACCAAGGTCATGAACAAAAGTTGAAAATGGAGCTTGACTCAACCTTTGGATTAATTGTGTGGCGGAACCTTATTGGAAACTGAACTTAAGACCTATTCAAGACACCTCAACAGTCAGGTCAGAACAAATCCTCATAAGAAAATTTCTGATGACTATGAATCTTACTTGTACTGTGTAAGTGAAAAATAGCTCTCCACATCAGAAATGGCTAAGAAATAGCCTCCTCTAACAAGGTAACTCTAATTACCCGGGCCAGTAACTCTTTCCTCGAGGAGTGGGGTATTCCCTTCCAAGTTCAAGTGCGACCAGCTCAAGAGGAGGGGGTGGACAAAAGAATGGATGGTAGCCAGTGTGGCTACCTATCCCAGGATGCGTGACCAGTGTAGCCAAGTCACCCAGCTGCAGATTTCTTGCTAATATTAGGCATGTCTTATTAGCAAGAAATCTGACAAGTATTTTATACACTATATAGTTCACTTTAGGCATGTCTTATTTTTTTGGAGTTCTTGCAATTTTTCTTGAACTATATACAAGGTGTAGCATGTAAATCAGGAGTTTTTCCTCTTGATCCAGTAGACTATCCATCTTTTGAAGCATTATTGCAACCCACAGCATCCCGTCCTAAGATGTCAACACCACCGGACTAGGTTGAGATGCACTACCCTCCCTAGAGGAGGATGGATGTTTCCACCCGTGTGCTACTCCAAGTTAAAGGATTCTACTTCCTCACCACCTCATCAATGAAGAGCTACGTGCATGGTGCTTGTCCAAATTAGGTCACTGTTTATAAGAATTGTGTGCGTGCAGGAAATATTCTACTTAAACTAATCAAGATGACATGTGAACATAGACTTGTGGACTCAAAGAATTAAGTCACTTGACCTGGGAAATATTAACTCCAGTTCCTATAACGTTTCTCTGAATTTAACTTGGATTAAGTTCAAATGAAGTCCCTCCTCAACAACTATTCATAACTTGGTTCAGAACGCACTAACTTTTCACTTTGCATATGCTAGATATGTAGATGAAGTGCAAATGACATGCTATGTAGATGAATGAAATGCAAGACTCTTTTTTCTTTCTTTTTAGATGCAGATATGCAAGAGTAAATAAGAAGCCTTTAATTTTGATTTTTGACTTTTTTTTACAAAATATACAAGAGTATTACAAATATACATGTATTTTACAAATTGTTTTCCGATTTTTACCCACCCTGTAATTATTGTATAATATATACAAAAATACACAAAAGTACATGCTATGGGTAAAGTATATATGTAATATATACACGCCCCCTATACTGAGCGTGTGCTATGTCCTCAGAGCACGAAAAACAAGGAAGAAGACATAGCTCGTGCTAAGCGTAGGAGAGTTAAAAGAACAAAAAAGTATAGAAGTCGTCCTGCCACCCTACACTTAGGCTCTGGCAGCCTAAGTGTAGAAGAAGAACAAAATTAGGGCGAATGAGGTCAAGAGGGGAAATGGATGAGTATATACATGATGGGCATCGGTCCCCTATACTTAAGCTTTGGTCAGCCTAAGTATAAGACATGAGTGAGTATGAGGACTGATGGGATCTGGAGGATGTACAATGAATAGTGAATGGACTCGAGACACTCTCCCCCCTATACTTAGGATCTGATCATCCGAGTATAGTCATGGAGCCGGGGCGAGTGATTAGAGTCGTGGGAGGGAGGGAAAGAATATACATGAATGGCGAGTATGTACAAGGATCGCGATCTGAATCTTTTAGATGCTGCTGATGGCGAGAGCTCACTGTTGCAAGATCTCATGCGCGCTTTTATGTTTGTCTACTAAGTCTGCCTCGCACATGAATACAATCTCCCCAATATGGACTAACTATTCATTGGGTTTAACAAAGTGCTTCAGCAGTTGTCCATTGACTAGGGATGTCTATGCTCCATCTATAAGATCTGAAATATCTACGCATCCACTATCATGCACAACACGGACTATGAACAAACCCATCCACTTGGATTTTAGCTTACCTTCGAAAACCTTCATCCTCGCATTGAACAACCATACCTTCTGTCTAGGAACAAAGGTCTTTCGTCTGATATATCTATCATGCCAACGCTTTACCTTGTCCTAGTACACCAAATTGTTGGCATATGCTTGATTTCTGACTTCCACAAGCTCATTTAGATCCATCTCTCTTTGTTTCTGCCCTAGGTGAGTGTTCCAGTTGACCTTCTTGATTGCCCATTCATAGTTGTGCACTAATTCAGCGGGCAAATGGCATGGCTTTCCAAATACCATCCTGAATGGGGAGGTTCCTAATAGTGTCTTGTAAGCTGTCCTACAAGCCCAAAGGATCTGATCCAAGATCTGAGACGAGTCCTTCCTATCTGGGCGGACAAGCTTTTGCAATATGGTTTTCACCTCCCTATTCGACACCTCAGCCATGCCATTGGTCTGTGGGTGGTAAGGACTAGCGACATGGTGTTCGATGTCGTAATCCTTTAAGAGCTTCTTCACATCTCTATTCACAAAATGGCTACCCCCATCAGATATCAACACTTTGGGGATCCCGAACCTAGAGATGATGTGATCTCTAATGAATTTGCAGATAGTCCTGCTATGCGCGGCTCGGGTTGGGATAACCTCCACCCACCTTGGCAGATAATCTATGCAAGAAGGATATATTCGAATCCATGGCTAACAGGGAATGGGCCCATGAAGTCGATGCCCCAGGCGTCAAAGACATCACAAATGATGACAGGCTGCATCAGCATCTCATCCTTGTAACAACAGTTCCTCCCATTTGCTGGCATACTGGACAGGACTTCGCAAAGATGAGCGCATCGTGAAATAAAGTCGGCCAGTATAAGCCACATTGAAGTACCTTCCATGCAGTCCTCTTCCTGGAGTGGTGTCCTCCTGCCTCCAGACTATGGCATAAAATAAGGACACTCTGATATTCCTCCTGAGGAATACACTGTCTCCAGACACAATTCAATTCTTCAAAGAAAAGGATCAGATCCTCCCAGTGGTAATGTCTTGAATCCGACTTAAGTCAGTCTATGTGGCTCTTGGGCCAATCTTCGGGAACTTTCTTAGAGACAAGATATTTCACAATATTTGTGTACCATGGGAGTGAATCGATAACAAAAACTGACTCGTTAAGGAAGGTGTCTCGAATAGGCGTATCATCAGAAGCATCAAGAATTTTGAGACGGGAGAGGTGATCAGCCACTTTTTCTTTCTAGGCTTATCTCTAATGTCCAAATCAAATTCCTTGATGAGTAGAATACACCTAAGAAGACACGCCTTTGCGTCCTTCTTTTCCATTAAGTATCGCAAAGCTATATGGTCTGTGAACACAATAACCTTAGATCCAATTAGATGAGATCGAAACTTGTCCAAGGAGAACACTACCACAAGCATCTCCTTTTCAGTAAATGTATAGTTACGCTAAGCAGTATCAAGCACTTTTCTTGCGTAGTGTATGGCAAATGGGACGCCATCCCTCCTCTGTCCTAACACAACCCCAATAGCAAAATCTGAGGCATCCGTCATGATCTCAAAAGGAAGAGACCAATCTGGGGCTTGTAGGATCGGGGCGTCTTTGATCATCCCTTTATGTTTCTTAAAGGCCTCAAGACATTTATGATCAACAATAAACTCCATGTCTTTGCCTAAAAGCTCAGTTAGCGGTCGGGCAATCTTCGAAAAATCCTTGATAAATCTTCGATAATATCCAACATGCCCGAGGAATGACCGCAACTGTTTCACGTTGGTTGTTGGTTGGAGTCATCTAATCATGTCCACCTTGGCATGGTCAACCTCCATTCCTCTCTCGGAGATGACGTGCCCCAACACAATGCCCTCCGTCACCATGAAGTGACTTTTCTCACAGGAGAGTACCAGATTAACCTCACAACACCGCTTGAGGACTCGATCCAGATTCCTAAGACAGAAATCGAAGGAATCGCCGTGGACCGAGAAGTCATCCATGAAGACTTTTAGGAATTCATCGACCATTTGGTGAATACTGCAATCATGCACCTTTGAAATATACTTGGAGCATTGCATAACCAAAAGGGCATGCGCCTGAAAGCATAGGTACCGAAAGGGCATGTGAACGTGGTTTTCTCCTGGTCCTCAGGAGCAATGGCTACTTGATTGTAGCCTAAGAACCCATCTAAGATGCAGAAGAATTCTTTTCGTGCTAATCTCTAAGATCTGATCAACGAACGGTAGGGGGAAATGATACTTCTTCGTCGCAGCATTCAGGCATCTGTAATCCACATAGACGCGCCACGACGTGGATATTCGTGTCATGATCTCCTCTTCGTCCTCATTAGTGGTCGTCTGAATTCCCGACTTTCGGGACGACATGGATTGGTGCCACCCATTTGGAATCGGAGATGGGATAAATAAAACCCGTGTCACACCATTTCTCTATCTCCTTCTTCACGACCTCTCTTAAATTTGGATTCAACCAACATTGGAATTCATGAGAGGATTTAGCCTCATTTTCTAAGTAGATATGGTGCGAACACAGAGCGGGATTTATTCCGTGGAGATCAGAGATGCTCCTGCCTAATGCCTTGTGGTTTTTCTCTAAGATCTCTAGCAAGCGAGATTCCTGCTCCTCGGTCAATCGTGAACTGATGATAACCGAATATTTCTTCTCTTATCCCACAAGGAAGGCGTACTTAAGTGTTGTGGGTAAAGGTTTGAGCTCATGTAAGGTGTGATCATCAGGGAAGTCTGGCTTAATCATTTCTGGCTCTGTGCTGGTAGTGGCTGGATCTATCTTTGAAGTTACTGCTACCAACTTATTCAACTCTGGAGTCAGATCGTCAAAAGTCTCCAAGCAATCGACAAAAGACACGTCTGACTCATCATCCTCATCTTCTAATTGTCCTAAAGAGGGAAGGACTAATATGTCATCGAAGATGTAGGGGGATGCATATTCTGCGTCGTACTCATTCCTAAGGCTCTCACATACTATCTCATGCACAAGATCTTCTCCGTAGGAGAGGGACTCATCGGTGCTTGCTGGGTTCCTGTCTCCATGGCCCAACGATGTCTACATGAACACAATCTGCTTCAGACGAAGAGTACTCGATGCTGGATTTGGAATCTGGCCTCTGCCACCTAGTCTGCTTCATCTCAAGTTCCTCATCTCCGCCTAGAGTTTGGAACTGAATCTTCCCGATCTCTTAATAAAATATGGCCCCTGCTGTTCTGAGGAAGGGCCTTCCTAAAATGATCTAGGAATCTCTCAAATTTCAAGGGGTCTCCATATCGAGGACTGTAAAGTCCACCATGTATTCTTGACCCTCGACTTTGATGATAACGTTCCTCAATTCTCCCTGGGACCTCTTGGTTGATTTGTCTGCAAACTGGAGTAATGCTCTAGATTTCCTAAAAGGTCCTAGATTTAGCCTCTCATAGAGGGCTGTAGGCATCAAGTTAATTGAGGATCCATTATCTAGGAGAGTGCGTGCAAACACGATGTCATCGACATGACTCACCACATAATGGGCACCCATGTCCCTTTGTTTCCTTGAAAATACATTCTTTATATCACAAGTAGTGGCTACTGACAGAACATGATTCTCAACACGGCTTTTGGTCTTCCTGCTGACCGTAGTAGATGTGCATCTCACCTTAAGGTACTTTTGGAATGCAGGTGTCATGTACACATACTTATCAAAGGGGATTGTGACCTTGATATATTTATTGCAGAACTCTGCCATCTCAGGGTCATCTTTTTGGATTTTTTAGTTTTCTTCTTTCCACCCTTAAGGGCTCGAGGGAAAGGGATTATTGATGCTAACTCAGATTTTGAAATTGAAAGATCTTCATCGAAATGCGAAACTGAGTTCTTTACATGACTCTGACTCTGATTCTGACTCTGACTTGGACTAAAAAGAAATTGCTGTTGCGAAACCAGTGATGCGTCTTTCGCGATTTCTGGAATGTCCTCCTTAGATGGAGGTGCGGGATCCTAATAGGTTTCTCCAGACTTACTGTTGGTGCTTCTCTCCTTCTTCTTATAGGACTTGGAAATCCTCTTCTTCTGCTGATGGTGGTGGTGATGCTGATCCTCTACCTTCAAGTTCTCCTAGGTAGAGACTTGGCGACGTCTTCCTCCTGTTCCCATGCACGATCAGGTACGATCACGGTCCTTCCGCTCTTGAGGGACATATGATTAACATTATCGTACGAAAAAACGATCTCATGTTCAGATAGAGAGTTATCTGAATAGTATACCTGATCTCGTGGTCGGTTCTGACCCTGATTTAGGCTATTTTGGTTTGCCTGAACCTGAGCAGGAATTGGGGTCTTTCGCACCATCTGTTGATCCTGGGTGCGTGAAGCATGGTTCAGATAAGTTCGGATATCCATGTAATCATTCTGCATCTATTGGACCCTATCAGTCAGGGTCTAGATCGCTAAGGTCAGGGACTCCAATTCCTTTGTGGGTGGGGCTTGTTGTCGCTGACTAGAGGATGAGTGTCTATATTGGCCTTGTTGGCCATGCCGATACTGCTGCTGATGGGAAGGTGGTGGAGGTCCCTGCTGGACCGAATGGAACGTGCGTTGCTAGTGGTGCTGCTGAGGCTGGTACCCTTGTCTAGGCCGGGACTGTACGAAGCGCGGTGCGGGAACTGAGCTGGTTTCTTGGTAAAGCTAGAGAAGGTTGGTGAATCTGGTCGACCATGGTTAACTTATCAGCTATTATCCCCATGCTGGGTATGAGGTCATCCGTTAGATCCGCTACAGTCCTCCGAGTTATCTCATTAGATAGACTTGATGCAGACAACTGATAGGCTTTAGTGGCATGAGATCTGACTGTTTCCGCCATCTGCTCCAGAATCTTCCATACGACGTCCTCGTTCTTATTGAAATAGCTTCCTCCACAGGCTTCACTCACTAACCCTTTCACCTCCAGGGTCATGCCACAGAACAAGTTCTGGACTAAGATTGCTTTTGTAATGCCATGACAGGGGCATTTCTGAGTTAAATCATTAAATCTATCCCAGGCTTCATGAAATGGCTCATGGGGGCCTTGGGAAAAACTAGCGATCTTGGTCCTCATCTGGTTAGTCCTACTTAGTGGGTAGGACTTCTTCAATAATAAATCCTTGAACTGCATCAGGTCGTACATCTTACACTGAGATTTTTCAGCCAATGAGATCCTTATCTCCTAAGGCAAACGGGGTAGCCTTCAGCCTGATGTAGTCTTGCTCAACCCTAGGGTAACTAAGGATGTTGCAAATTAGCTCGTAATCTCTCAGTAAAGCATAAGGTTCTTTGTTGGTGTTCCCATTGAACTTCGGTAGCAGACTCAGAAAGTGGGCTTCAACTCGAACGCTTCAGGGGGAACCACAGGTACAAGCCAACTATGCATCTCATTTTCTGCTGCATTGTAGGCATCTACCATGGGTCGGTCAATTCCGTCTGCCTCGATCACTTGTCCTATCCTAAACATAAGTTCTGCATTCAGTTGCTTGGCTCTAGCTAATTGAGCTAGGACTTGGTGCATGGGGTCATCTCTGTGTTCCTCTTCGTCTAGGTGTTTCTTCGACATCTTGTCCTCTTTTCCTGGGTAAAGAAGGTGGTCTAGGTTAGAGGACGTATCAATGAAGACACTCTTACTGAGGCTGTGATCGTCCTCGGTGAGATTAGAGGAGAGAAAAGGGTTGGTTTCAGGGTAACCACCTTGAGAGTGATGGATCCCAAACTCAAGAGGGTCATGAGCTCAGGTTGTCCCAAGTTACGCTTAGGCCAATGAAGAAGAACTTCATGAGGGCTCAAGGAAAATTTACGAAGCGAGAGTAAATATCCCCCCAGTCAATAATCTTGGATGACGAGAAGAAGAGTCGGGAGAAAGAGTGTCGAGATAGGATTTTACTCCTACCTGAAGCAAGCAAGTGAATCCAAACCCTGATTTTTACACTCAACATGGTGAAGGACCCGAAACCGAGACCGATTAGTCTGGTTGATTTTTCAGACAAGTAGATAAGATTACGCGACCTATAGGGGAGTCAGCTCAAAGTCGGATTCATCTCCCCCGTTTAACCTGTCGCCTAAGATACCAACGCCCTTCCATTCTCCGATCCTATCACCAGCCGAAAATTCAAGGACCTACTCCTATCTACCTACAGAGTAGGCGTAGGTTGATAAGGCTTTAACTTTGTCCCTATCTACCTGCCGGAGTAGGCGGAGGCTACTATCAAGTTATCGCAGTGCACCGCAATTTCACCCCTATCTACCTACCGTGGTAGGCGGAGGCTACTTGGTGCTGGTCAGTAGAACCCATAGTTCAGCCTGTGATATTTGCACAGATCGAGGTACGCAATATGGAATTCGGGGATTTTTGGCTCTGCCGTAGGGTGTGCACACACATTCTAGTACCCTCACTCAGCCTGAAAACAAGGTCGGGGTTAATCTCCCGCAAACAGAATTTCCGATTTTATTTTATTTTATTGGTCAATTTTGTTTAGCAGCCCCGGTTTTAATTTAGGTGATCACTTGATTAGTCCAACCATAAGGCACGCCTATCATCCAGTTCTAATTTCCTTTGAGCCTAAGTTCGAAAAACTAAGGGGGAAGGAGTCAAGAAAAGCCGATGCAAGATAAAACAATGATGAATGCCAAGTAGAGAAGACTTACAGTGATCCTTTCATTTTATATGTGGGATGGAAAACAGAATTGAAATTTATACTATATAAATTCAAGCGAAAAAGCCACTCCTAGATAAACAGTTCTATTAGCGAGTGAAGAACCAGTTTGATTCGTCTAAGTCCAACGGTCTAAGTGCGTCTTTAAGTGTGAAGTATGGTCCTAGAATTTTACGAGCATAAATAGTTCCTAAAAGTGCTCTAAGAGACGCAAGTGCAGGTCCTATTCTACATAAAGCAATCCACAAGCACACGGGGACACGTTTTATTTGATTTACACGTGCAAGAACCCAAACGGGAACCGCTGAAAAAATGTAAAGAAAATAAAAGGAAAATTACAAGTCCTCACAAAAACACTCAAATTATTTTAATGCAGGTTCCTCGGCTCGCTTGGCGAAGCACCTTCGACTCCTTGTATTCCTTGCATGAAAATAAACGGAGGCCAGATAAAGGACGACACAAAATAAACAAATAAAAAATTAAACAGAAAATATTTACAAGAAAAGCCGGGAATCAGACTACCCGAGGATGGAAAATCTAAAATCAAAATTCTCCAAAAATTAACCTAAGGTGTGCCTACCCAGCAATGGTGCCATTTTGACGAGCCCTCGTCTACCCTACCTAATTCAACCAGATTAATGATCGAATTCAATTTTAAGTTTGTTGTAGTCGGGTAATCGAGATTGATTAAAAACCACTCAGATTAATTTAATTAAACACAAGCGGTAAATTTATTTTACTTGGGCAAGCCCAAGGTCGAACTCAGGGAGGCAGCTTTCTCCTTAGGGTAATTTTAAGTTAATTTCGATGTCAGATTTTCAGGAGAATATTTTTGGTTTTTTTATGCAATAAAGGAAATTACAATGCAATTCGAGCCAAGTTCTAAGTTAATTCTCAAATAATAGTCAAATTAAGTCCAAAAGTAATGAAACTTGGCCTGAATATGAAATTCAATGAAACTAAGCTGCTGCATTTTTTTTTGAAATTTTTAGACTCAATGAATTAAATATGAATATAATATGGATGTAGGGTAGTTTTTGTAAAATTAATTTTAATAAATACCAAGGTGCATTATTTTCAGATATAAAAATTATCCTATATAGGTCTATATGAGATGAATCCAGGAAAATTTATAAACCTAAAAAAATAATGTAAATTGGACTTATAAAAAATCAATTAGGGAAAAGATAATTAATTTATTCAGTCATCATGTTGCGTGCAAATGGTTTGATTTTTAGGTACAATGAAGAATAACTTAAACTAAACATAATATGATTTTATGGTGAGTTTTGGAGAAACAAATAAATTTATAAAGAATTTAAAGAACACAATGGGCAAATTATGTCAATTTCCACAAAAAAATATATTAAATTCCTCTATGCTCACAAAAATATGACATGTGTCATAAAGATAAAGACAAAAATATGTTTGGTTCACTGGTATTGGGACCCATTTTTCTTCCTCCCTTGAGTGTCTGAAATCCTCAATTTTCTTTTCTTGATGTTTCTCAAAATATTGTTGAGATATATTGCATTCTTCCGTCAAACTATTTGGTCTATTCATCAAGTGAGCATGAATTTTTAAAAGTTGTTTACTGACATTCTCATGCATCCTATTACACTCATCCATAAGTGCTCCCTGGTTTTGTTGGATTTGGATAGCTAATTCATGAAGAGTATGTTGAGATTCACTTTCATGGGTCGATGATAGGGGTAAGGAGATTGAGTGATTTCTTAAAGAATCGGAGATTATTCCAGTATTCAAAATGGATGAGTGTTCTGCGTGTGAAAGTGGTTTGGAAGAGACAAAGGAAGGGCATGCAGGAGAAGGTAATGCAAGAAATTCCTCTAATATAGGGTCAACATGGGGTGGGTTTGACATTTGATCGGATGACTTGTTCTTTTTGTGTTCCTGATCTTCTTGATATTTTTGCACTAGATGCATCATTTCATCGATCTCATGCTCAATCGATAATAAAATAGGTGGATCAATGGGTCGAGAAGATCGTTTCCTATCCTCCAAATAATTCAAAGCAATAGCTCGATTCAGCTTCGTTTTCTCGTGCATCTCATTGAGCATAACTTGAATTTTTTCCATGAATAAAGATTCTCAAGTATAGACAAGAATGGGTGGGATTTTCTTTTATAGATCGGGTCGTAATCTAGCGGTTGCTGTAATTTATTTTTAAAAGATATACGACCTAGCATACACAACACAAACACCAGATAAGTTGTTGATTCACCAACTCACACAAAAATTACCGAGGGAGCGGATATTTTTTCACTTTTAGTTTAGTGATTCAACCAAAGTTTTCAGAGAAATTAGAGTCCTTAAAGTTGAGGTGGATGTGGAAGATTGTGAGAAATCAATGTCCTAATCCGGCCGGGGGATCCAGGGTGCGGTACTCAGATCGAGGATCTGCTTCTTCCCACAAGAACCTGTGCCCAACGCGTCGAGGAGTTAAGATTTCTCTCTGCAATCCCACGTAGCACCAGGGATTTTTGTCTCTATCCAAGGATTCTATGTGCTCGTGATTTTTGTGTCATACGCGTGCATCAAACAAGCATTCAAAATTTTTCCGCTTTCTGCTCGGGCCACTGCGGTGGCCTTTCAAGCTTATCTTTTTAAATGATTAGCACACGATTTGGTGTTCTTTGAATTAGATTATCAGAGGGAGAAGATCACAGAGATGATGCAATCAAGAAGTATTTTTTAATTTTTTTTCGGCTTAAGTTCGGAGCACAAATAAATGCAAGAAATTTTAAAAGCCTAAGATGCCTAAGAAAAAGATGGACTCACAGTGCCTGCACTTCTGGCGCTAATCCGTAATGTTTTGTCCTACTGATGGCGAGCTTTTTCGAGAAGGGAGGGGGAAATTAAGATTACAAATTTTTTTTACCAAATTACAAGTTTGCTAAAACAAAATGCATGAAAAGACAAGTAAAATTTTTTCTTTATGAAGCCTAAGTATCTGCAAAACAAAAAAAAATACGGATTAGATAATTAAAAATGAGTAAAAATGAAGAAGAAAAATTGCAAACGTTGCTTAATCCCTGGCAACGGCGCCAAAATGTTGATGCGATTTTACGCGGTTTAAAAAGTTGTTTTTACCATGTCGTTGTTGTCCCACGCAAAACCGCAATCAAACAAATAAGATTACAACTACAAGCATGTTGGAAAAAATATGAGTTGTATAGTGCAAGTAGAGGTTCGTATCCGCAGGGACTAAGCAAACTTGTATTTTTTTTGTTCTTTCAAGCTTAATTAGAATTTTATTCCATGGCGACGAGAGAAAAATTATGAGAGAAGGTGATCCGCGATGAAAATATTTCCCACAACTTAGAATAAATAAATGTAGATATGAATATAACTAAGCGAGGAAATGAAGATAGCTTGCAAACTTAGTAAGGAAGAATTGAGAGGTACTTGTAAGATTTCAAGATGTAATAAAATATATGGGAGTTGAGATACATTTGGTGAGAAATAAACTAGAGTAGATAAAAGATGTCACCAATTAATTGTTTCATCAAATTTAACTTCAACAAGAGTTACTACCATAGCATAGTGCAAGAGAATTGTAATAAAAATAAGAAAGAATGTGTTTCTCTATCCGGATGCAGAATGGTGACGATAATGGCGGCGGCGACGATCACACGGGCTGCTGGAAGTGTGTTGGACATGCGAGCCCACGGCGCGCCATTACGCAATAAATGTTATTGCAATTCACTCCTTGATCTGAAATAAAGAGTATATAATTTGCATAATAGGTCCCTTAGTACAATTAGGGTTGTGTACCATGGCCATCTTGATGATCATACAGTTGTTGAATCAATTATTGAATCATAGAGGCTGGTGCTTGGATGAATATCTAAAGAGTTAGATTGAGGACTCATCAAGCACCATCAAATGATTATTAAGAGATGATCTCTAGCCTGAGAAGGAGATGGCAATCCTTTCTCTAAAGGCTGATATCTGACCGACCTCTTGATGCAGGTCCTCTGCATAGGAATAGAGATTCGGAGGTGTCAGATTAGTTAGGTCAAAGAGTTGACTTAACGAGATCGAGATAACCAAAGTCCTATATCGTATGCTGTCACGATACATGCACGCATCCTCTGACCGGAGACAGATGTGTTACTATATGTTTGAGTATGTACATTTGGCAGACCAATAGGTTGATGACCTAATCAAGGTCTATACACCGGCGCGCTGGTGTGCATATAAGGGCATATGAGTAATACAATCTCTCAAAGGGATCATACAGGTTCAGTTACTGAACCGGAAGACATGAGCTCACTCATGAGATATTGGGAAGAATCAAATTCCATGCGCATGGTCGTCTCGCTTTGGAAGCTTGACTGAATTTGTAGGTTTGATATATACTTTTGAAAAGTATATGATCAAGACCTAGGTATGATATATGCTTTTGGAAAGTATATGATCGATACCGACTCCCAATGATCGAATGAGAAACTTACTGATAAAACCCTGAAGTAGACAGTGTAAAGTTGATCTCATACTTCGGGTTTACTCTGAGTCTTCCAGTATGCAGGATGTACAGGTATTAGGAATACCTGAGGGTGATGTGATCATAAACGATTGTATAACCATGACGCTTCCATTCCTAGGGAGTGATGAAACGGGTATGGATTTTAGTGACTCCTCTCAGTAGAGAAGTAATCTGATCTTAGTCCAAATGTTGGACATTGATCTGAATGTGATTCAGATGCAATGAGAAGATTAGATTTGCGGTCTTGATTTAATCAAGCATCTATGAGAGGCCCGCGATCTGGATTTGAAATATCATCTCAATATCCATGTCACTATACGTGGAACAATACAATTGCCCTGTCCTTATCTCCAAGTATTCGCAGAGAAAGCGCATTATCCTTGAAAGAGTTCATGGATAATTCTATTGTTGATATATGTATCCGAGCATTGAGAAAATGGATAATTAAATGTGATTTAATTATCATGAATAATATGAATTTGATTCATATTGTAAGTAGAGTTATCTTAGATAATTAGATGTGATTTGATTATCAAAGATGTAAATAATGTGAATGTGATTCATATTATTTGAGCACAAGAGAATAAGTTATCCAATATAATTAAATGTGATTTAATTATTATGGATAAGAATAATGTGGATAGTAATATCCAATTATTCATAATATATTATAAATGTGATTTATAATGTATTAGAGAGAGTTAAATATAATTTATATTAGTAGATTAATTATTAATGTGTATTGGATACACATTGTCTAATTAATTGAAAATGTAAATTACATTTTGTTTTGGGTTGTGAATATGATTCACAATATTCCAATGTCAAGATTGCAATATTCCCAAAATTAATTGAGAATTATTTTGGTGAATAAAATCCCAACAAATAGTTGTTGGAAAATAAGTAGAGAGAAAATCAAGGAGATGTGCAATCTTATGGGAATCCATGAGATTGCCCTCCCTCCAAAGGGGAAGGTTGATCTCCTTTATTCTCTCTCTCTTTATTTGATTGATTTAATTTGGTGTTAATATATATTTGATATATTTCATCAAATTTAAATCACAAGTTGTTGGCTTTTACCAACAACAATCTTGACCATTGGATTGACATAAATCAATCTCATCCATTGATTTTATATGTCACATGGATTGAGATCCATGGATCCCAAAACCCTATAAATAGAGAGGCATACCCAAGCTCTCTCTTTACACATAATGCTTGAGAAGCATCTCTCTCTCCCTCTCTCTTTCTCTCTAGAGGACAGCCCTCTCTCTCCCTCTCATGGCCATCCACCATGGATGCCATGGAGAGGTTCTCCATCGCCGCGGCATCGTCGTTATGCTGCCCGTTCTTCTGCTCGTGGATCTCCGTCTCCTTCGGTGCGCCTCGCTCGTGAAGAAGAAGTCGGATCTCGTGTGTCGAGATCAGGAGATCCGCCGCTTGGATCGTCAACATGGATTGCGAGAAGCACGCGGTTCATCCCCGCGCTTGCAAGCGTCTCCTCCGTCGGATCGGACTTGAGACAGGAGGTATCTTCGTTTAGAGACTCGATCGCAACCACGCTTCAAGAGGTAATCCTATTGCTTGTTTGTGGTTTAGACGAAACGATCCGAGAAGTGTTCTTGGATCATGTGGTTTCGTCGTGAGAAATTTTTTTTAATTCCGCTGCATCGAGCAACTAGTCCGACTAGTCGCTCCTCGTCGTATTCGATACGACGCTCACGCTTCCGTGATGCGCTTGAGGATCTAACCATATCCTTCAAGTGGTATCAGAGCCTTAGGTCGACGGTTTCGAATATGATTCGCTAACCAAGGACGACTTGGGTTCGTTAAGGTCGCGAAAGTTTTTATCGCATTTGATTTCGCAGATCTGTTTGGTGTAATTTTTCGGCCATGTTTAAATTGTTTAAACACGAAAATATCACTTGGATTTTGTTCCCCATTAAATAAGGAAACCATAGGATCTGAGTTTGCGTAAATCAGAATTCGTATCCTCTAGATATGGTAGTTTTAATGAACATGTATTCACTGTTACGGGAACTGCGAATCTTAACGTAATTAAAGAGTTAATTATTGTTTAGAGACGCCTCGAAATGTGTGAAACATCACTTGTTTTCTGTTCTAAATCAAATTAGCAAACTTTAGAAATTGACTTTGCTTAATTTGGATTTAAATTGATTGAGATATGCTAATTTTAGTAAGTAGGGGTCACTGCTGAAATTACTTTCCTAATCAAGACCATGTGATTGTCAATTAATGAAATTAATTGTTAATTTCGAGAAATAATTATGGAAAATATTTGTGAAATATTAGAGAATGATTATTTCCTTAATTGACTTGGCCCCAATCAATTAGTTGATTATATTTGATCAACATCATAATTGAAGTCACAATCATCAAACTCTTGCTTGAATAGGATTGGGAATTTGTCTAGCAAATTTCCTTATAATCAAAATTGTTTTGATTACTATATGGTATAATTTCGGTTGAAGAACCGATGATCATCTCAAGTACAAAATAATCAATTTGGCATTATCCTTTCCCGAGGTGGATATGGTGTCTAGTCGGGGATCGCTGGTCAGCGGGTTGCAACGTATGTGGTCCGCCCCACTCCCGTCGGTACTGGCCATGACAGCGGGTAGGGCCGGGATAATGTCCGAGGGATTAAGATGTATTTTTCTAATTATTAAAATACGAATTAATACGTACTTTGAGAATAATACCATATATATTCAAGTAAGACAATCAAGTTTGATTGATTGAATTGGATTGATAATTAATTTAATATGATTGAATTGATTATGTTCAATTATACTCTAATATGATTAGAGTTAATAATTCCCTTGGAAGAATTAATTATATGAATGTGATTCATAGTAATTAATTAAATTTGAATAAGAGGTGGAGGATCACATAAGTGACATCCATGGTCTCCCGTCAAGGCGAAGGGTTTCCGTCGCCAGGGATTGTATATAGGAGACGCCTGTACGAAGTGACAGCTCCTATATACAAGCGCATCTGGATCGGGCTCTTTGCTTCTCGAAAGAGTAAGGCCGTATGCGTAGTGACCCCAATATCAGATCCTCATATTATTGGGGCGATATTGGATTGCGCATAGCGAGTTCTATTCCTGTTGACGGTTGGTTCAATTAACGACGGGTCAACATCACCTTAGGGGTGGTGGGCCCGGGTGTTAAAGACCGAATTGGGGGATGCAAGTTGGACTTGCAAGGCAGAATGTGTTCCCTCTTCTTTTTATCCGAGTTGTAGATTCTCATATTATTGGGATGCAACAAAGATAAGGAAGGAGATCCCAGATCTTGCTTGAGATATTATGGTAAGTATATCTCTTACATTGAAAGTGATTAAGGGAATGAACTTTCATTGTTGACATGGCAAGACAACTTTGATATAAAATTCCTAAATCAAAGTAAGTTATATATTTATATATATATTTATGCAAATTTCTTATTTCAGATAATCCTTCATTAAACCCACTCAATATTATTCTCAATAATAACCAGTAAAATATCGTGGATTGGACCCTATGATCCAGAAATTGTACTTGCAATTGGACATACAATGTATGTGGTTGCAATATGCAAGTTTCCTCATAATAATGAGAAGTGATAATTAAATAGACAATAGGACTAAAACCCTAGGGTTTGTATGTCTCTATAAGTCTTGATCTCATCGAATGTACTTTGGAAGTGACATGTCAATGATGATCGTAATTATCAAATAATCCTTATAAAATCAATAAAGATTTTCTGGCATACATATGTGCTCTTGACATTTAATCATGAATGATATGGTTCTCTACATCATGTAGAATAGTAGCTCTATAAGAGATAATGTATTCAAATTGTTTGAGTACCTACCTGAACCTATGCTTTAAGAGTTTAGATGGATGTAGGTGATGAGTGTCATTATTCTACTATCTTTACTCTAGTCATTCATGAAGCTTCATAATATTCATATTGTATGAATTTAATGAAGCATGTATAAGTGTTGAAATACTCTTATATTGAAATTTTTTATTTTAACATAAGAGATCCTTAGTCTTAAGTAATGGTTGCTTATAGATAAATGGAGCGCAGTGGAAGCATGGGTTGGACCCAAGTAAGAAGTATAATCAAAGAGTTGACTGTACTTCTGTGACTTCCATATGACATCCAAAGAGTTGGATGAATGCCAATACTGCAATAAGTTGATGTGTTGATAGTATGACTATCAAGTCTGTCTAGAATCCTCAGAAAAGGACTCGGATAGAGCATCAGTATAATCTACATATAATCATTGATATTGACTTACTTATTTGATAAGATAAAGTCTAATAATTGTATCTCAAATTTTCTAATGACACTTGCAATTGGTTGCATATGTATTAGAAATTTGATCTTAAGGTTTATTGGTCATCCATGTTGAAAATGATGCAAGTGTTGCAACAATTTCCATGAGATCAATAGACTTCATATTTTCAGTGGGAGCCCTTAGTCTTAGAGAATGTCTCTATGACCTAGATATTAGAATACGCTGATTGTTTATTTCTAATTGTTAGATATAAACATGAATTCTGAAATTTATCTATCATAAAGAGTTATGATGGATATATATTTCAGATAGTAATCTTACATCTAGCGGACTCCACAAAATTAGAAATTAATGAATGATTCATTAAGATTTCTAATACTGAAAATTAAAACCTTTAAAGATCAATAGGAGGATAAAGATCATTTGACAATGATCTGGCATCATGTTTTGGACATTTGTTTGTTGATGTGATCAATAGACTGATAAGAGATGAACCTTTAGATTGTCTAAAAGTTCAAATCTTACATACTTATGAATATTGTATTCAAGAGTAAAATGTCCAATACACCCATTCTTTGGGAAATGTGTAAGATGTTAAGGTATTCAAGATCTCATACATATTGATGTATGTGAATCATCTATATCAGAATAAACATTATGGATATGTGATATCTATTAGTGATTATTTGTGATATGAGATTTCTTCTCTTCACTTAGAAAACTTTGAAATGTTCAAAGATTTCATTTTTTGGTTTAGAACCAAAGTTTGAAGGAAGATGAAATGAATTTGATCTAATCAAGGTAGCTTGTACCTATTAGATGAATTCAAGGAATACCTTATGAAGATGTGAATATCATTTCTATCTCACCCCTCCTAATGAACCTTAACTCAATAGAGTTGTAGGGAGATACAATTGATCATGTGTGACATGATTTAATCAATGATTAATCCTAGCATAATTATCTCTTAGTTTCCAAGGTATATATGTAGTAGAGACTACATTATATACTTAATAAGGTTCCATGCATGTAAGCTGGAATCTAGCACTAGAGAGTGCTACTTCATTAGGGAAATAAAGGATGGTATTGTATACCTACTTTATGACCTTGAGATTCTTAAAAGATCTCATCTTTGAGAATATGATTCTTATAGGATGACTCTCTTGAGAATCAAGATGAAAATGAGGAAAAGGAACTCATTTAATCTTGAGAAGATAATGAGGCTCCTGAAATCGGAAACTAAATAAGACAATTAAAGATGAAACACTAATACCTCTTCAAATAAGTTTGAGGATGGATTCCATGTGTCAGTTGAGTCTGAAAATGATCGGACTTCATGTAATGAAGCTCCTGAGGATCATGACATGGAAAGATGGATGTTGGCAATAAAAGTCTAATGTAGACTTCATATACAAGTGTTGTATATGGACCCTCGAGGATCCACTTATATGGGTCAGACCCATTAAGGTATAAATGGATCTTCAAGAGAAAGAGGGAACCTGATGAAAAGGTAGAGACCTTCAAAAGCACGGTTCGTAGCCATGAGCTACACACCGAAGAGAAGACATCGCTTGCGACGAGACTTGCTCTCTAGTGACCTTGCTTTAACCCATCAGAATATTGCTAACTATAGCTACACAATTTGTCTATGACATCTTCATGATGTGAGTCAAGATTGCATTCCTCTATGAATACCTCTCTGAGGATATTCATATGAAGTAGCCCCAGGGCTTCATGGTTGAGGAAAGCAAGGTGTGCTAGCTGAAGAACTCCATCTTTGGACTCCAATAAGTTTCTTGTAGTTGGAACATAAGATTTGATGAAATTATAAATGTTGTGATTTCAGATAAAATCTTGATGAACCATGTGAAGCTTAGTGGGAGTGCCATTGTGTTCATCATGCTTAATGTATATATTATTTTAATCATTTAGAATGATATAAGAATAAATAATAAGTGTTTGATAATATGGTTGTTCCATACCTTGAGATACGATCTCAAGGATACCTCTTAGATCTTAATTCTGAAGTCATTCAGAAGCAAAGAGAAGAGGGTATTGGGACTGTCACATTAGTAGTACACCTTGGACTTATTCCATTTTCTGGAAAATTCCAAGAAAAGCTTCCTTCCCTTAAGATGTGGTAGTGACCTGTCTAGAGGGATAGCACCTCAAAGAGTTGAGGAAGTGAATGCTAGAACTGCTTGCACTTGTGCATCAGTTATGAGAAGCTGAATGTATGCTAGATGTGTACAAGAACCAGATGTCTACCATGCAGTGGGAGTAGTAAACTGTCACTAATCCTACTATGGAGATAAAACACTTGATTGCAGTAATAACAATATCTTCAAAGATGATGAAACTTAGAGATAGTGATCTCAAAGTCTTATCTTCAAAGGTTTAAGACCTTGTAGATAATGATCTATAAGGGTCTTAACTGTAGATACCTTAGGAGATAGAGATCTCCACGAATGAAGGTATTCTAATAAGGATTATGGGAATACTGGTTATGATAATTAATAAGTTGTAGTGTCAAGGACACTATAACCAACAAAATTGAGTATCGGTTGCATGAGATGCAACATTCACAATGGATGCGAGCATTGTTACTAGGAGATATGCAAGTGCCGTAAAAGGACTTGGCGTAGTCTCTTGGGAAAGGAGTGACTGATCAGCTTACCTAGCTATTTTCTAAATAGCCTATGATTGTCACATGAGTGTGGGTTTAAATGATTAACCCATTAATGGCTCTTTGGGCTAGTGGGAGATTGTTGGACATGCGAGCCCACGACGAGCCATTATGCAATAAATGTTATTGCAATTCACTCCTTGATCTGAAATAAAGAGTATATAATTTGCATAATAGGTCCCTTAGTACAATTAGGGTTGTGTACCATGGCCATCTTGATGATCATACAGCTGTTGATTCAATTATTGAATCATAGAGGTTGGTGCTTGGATGAATATCTAAAGAGTTAGATTGAGGACTCATCAAGCACCATCAAATGATTATTAAGAGATGATCTCTAGCCTGAGAAGGAGATGGCAATCCTTTCTCTAAAGGCTGATATCTGACCGACCTCTTGATGCAGGTCCTCTGCATAGGAATAGAGATTCGGAGGTGTCAGATTAGTTAGGTCAAAGAGTTGACTTAACGAGATCGAGATAACCAAAGTCCTATATCGTATGCTGTCACGATACAGGCACGCATCCTCTGACCGGAGACAGATGTGTTACTATATGTTTGAGTATGTACATTTAGCAGACCAATAGGTTGATGACCTAATCAAGGTCTATACACCGGCGCGCTGGTGTGCATATAAGGGCATATGAGTAATACGATCTCTCAAAGGGATCATACAGGTTCAGTTACTGAACCGGAAGACATGAGCTCACTCATGAGATATTGGGAAGAATCAAATTCCATGCGCATGGTCGTCTCTCTTTGGAAGCTTGACTGAATTTGTAGGTTTGATATATACTTTTGAAAAGTATATGATCAAGACCTAGGTATGATATATGCTTTTGGAAAGTATATGATCGATACCGACTCCCAATGATCGAATGAGAAACTTACTGATAAAACCCTGAAGTAGACAGTGTAAAGTTGATCTCATACTTCGGGTTTACTCTGAGTCTTCCAGTATGCAGGATGTACAGGTATTAGGAATACCTGAGGGTGATGTGATCATAAACGATTGTATAACCATGACGCTTCCATTCCTAGGGTGTGATGAAACGGGTATGGATTTTAGTGACTCCTCTCAGTAGAGAAGTAATCTGATCTTAGTCCAAATGTTGGACATTGATCTGAATGTGATTCAGATGCAATGAGAAGATTAGATTTGCGGTCTTGATTTAATCAAGCATCTATGAGAGGCCCGCGATCTGGATTTGAAATATCATCTCAATATCCATGTCACTATACGTGGAACAATACAATTGCCCTGTCCTTATCTCCAAGTATTCGTAGAGAAAGCGCATTATCCTTGAAAGAGTTCATGGATAATTCTATTGTTGATATATGTATCCGAGCATTGAGAAAATGGATAATTAAATGTGATTTAATTATCATGAATAATATGAATTTGATTCATATTATAAGTAGAGTTATCTTAGATAATTAGATGTGATTTGATTATCAAAGATGTAAATAATGTGAATGTGATTCATATTATTTGAGCACAAGAGAATAAGTTATCCAATATAATTAAATGTGATTTAATTATTATGGATAAGAATAATGTGGATAGTAATATCCAATTATTCATAATATATTATAAATGTGATTTATAATGTATTAGAGAGAGTTAAATATAATTTATATTAGTAGATTAATTATTAATGTGTATTGGATACACATTGTCTAATTAGTTGAAAATGTAAATTACATTTTGTTTTGGGTTGTGAATATGATTCACAATATTCCAATGTCAAGATTGCAATATTCCCAAAATTAATTGAGAATTATTTTGGTGAATAAAATCCCAACAAATAGTTGTTGGAAAATAAGTAGAGAGAAAATCAAGGAGATGTGCAATCTTATGGGAATCCATGAGATTGCCCTCCCTCCAAAGGGGAAGGTTGATCTCCTTTATTCTCTCTCTCCTTATTTGATTGATTTAATTTGGTGCTAATATATATTTGATATATTTCATCAAATTTAAATCACAAGTTGTTGGCTTTTACCAACAACAATCTTGACCATTGGATTGACATAAATCAATCTCATCCATTGATTTTATATGTCACATGGATTGAGATCCATGGATCCCAAAATCCTATAAATAGAGAGGCATACCCAAGCTCTCTCTTTACACATAATGCTTGAGAAGCATCTCTCTCTCCCTCTCTCTTTCTCTCTAGGGGACAGCCCTCTCTCTCCCTCTCATGGCCGTCCACCATGGATGCCATAGAGAGGTTCTCCATCGCCGCGGCATCGTCGTTATGCTGCCCGTTCTTCTGCTCGTGGATCTCCGTCTTCTTCGGTGCGCCTCGCTCGTGAAGAAGAAGTCGGATCTCGTGTGTCGAGATCAGGAGATCCGCCGCTTGGATCGTCAACATGGATTGCGAGAAGCACGCGGTTCATCCCCGCGCTTGCAAGCGTCTCCTCCGTCGGATCGGACTTGAGACAGGAGGTCTCTTCGTTTAGAGACTCGATCGCAACCACGCTTCAAGAGGTAATCCTATTGCTTGTTTGTGGTTTAGACGAAACGATCCGAGAAGTGTTCTTGGATCATGTGGTTTCGTCGTGAGAAATTTTTTTTAATTCCGCTGCATCGAGCAACTAGTCCGACTAGTCGCTCCTCGTCGTATTCGATACGACGCTCACGCTTCCGTGATGCGCTTGAGGATCTAACCATATCCTTCAAAGTGGCCGCAGACGGAGCCGGATGAGTGGAAGGTGCTAGACGCGTACTTAACCACGCGAGGAAGGAGCCGAACGCGTGGGGGTCTGCACACAAGTCACGTGCGAGGACGAAGAGGCCGCGGGCTGGGGCTGTAGCTGGGTGACGCACCTACTGGTTGGTGGTTGTGCATCTAGATCCACACGAGGATGCCGCTATACCTTCAACTGCATGAAGAGAAAATAACGAGAGAGAGATAGAGAGAAAACGAGAGAGAGAGGTGCGTGAATGAGAAAGTGCAAGTGCTGTGCGTGAATACGCATGAAAAATGGGAGGGGAGGAATGCTATGCGTGAATGAAAAATGGGGAGACGAAGTGATGTGCGTGAGTGCATGAAAAATGGGAGGGGAGGAGTGTACGTGAATGAGAATAGAGAGAGAGAGAGAGCAAGAGGTGTTATGTGTGCATGGCAAAAATGGGGGGAGGAGTGTGCTACGCATGGTGCAAGGGACGCCCTATTTATATTTGCGTTGTATGGTTATGAGGGAGGCTTCCCCATGCAAATAAAGACAAAATTAAATGGCTATGCATGGGGACGGTGTGGGCATGGGGAAGGCATTTACGTGGGTGGCTCCATGCATGGGAAAGGGGAGGGATAATCGGTGCACATGCATGATATTAAAGAGAGGAACTTTTGCACCATTCCCCCTCTCCATTTCTCTCCAACAAAAAACTATAGGTTTTATCCAAGCTATAATGAGTTGGCAAATTATACTATCTTCCCTTCCATTTTCTTCCCAATAAAAAGTGAGGTTTTGTAGAGTCAAATCAATGTGTTATATTTAATGCTATATATACCCAATTCATTTCCATATGATTTGCTTAATTCATGCAGATAATTAGTTAAGTTATATTTAGGTGACTTGACAAGAATGATTAAGAATGAAATATATAATCGATATTTTTGAAAACATTTTTCTTGATTAGAAAATCATGATCAGTTGATATATGCAGAGATTGTGTGCGATAATAGATATCTTGTCTGCTGTAAGTAAGGAATATAGATTATGTGAGTTTGGAGTTTACAGATCAATTATTCAAGTTGTATATCACATAATTTGATCATATTATCTCTGTGTATATTGTAATTATTAGCTACGTGGCTGTTTGAGAACCGTCAGATCAGGATCGTCTAACGGTGGCGATGGTGGAAGGCGTGGCTTGATGCGGGCCATTGGATCAAGTTGGATCCAACGATATCTGTAGCTTCTGGCGAGGGCGACATGGCAAAGTATGGACCGTTAGTTTTTCCTGATCCAATGGATGCTGATGCAGACAACATGGGCGAATGAGGACTGTCCGATAAAGGAGATCAGACGGTGTCTAGGCATCTTATTCCTCCGAGTTGCCACCTCCTGCGAGGGACTTGACTGGGCTCCAACGAAGCCCTCCTGGCTCCGTCGCCTTCCCCCGTGGTCGGTGTAGATCGTCTGAGGCTCCTGGATAGCTCGGAATGGCCGTGGAGGCATGGCGGAGCAACCGAAATGTCTGGACGAAACTTGGGAGGTCTGTATGATGGGGTCGATGGAGCTCAAAGCAGCTCTGGCATGACGTCTGATCAGTGAAGAAAATGGACATGCAGGTTTAGTGGTTGCCAGAAAACGAGTGCTCGTGCTCGTTGAAGTGTGGCGAGTGTAGTGAGGCCTAAGGCGTGAAGTGATGACCGTACAGAAGTGTTCTTCTGTCGGGAAGGTGGAGTTGTGATTGAAGATGGGTCAATGTGTCGTATGAACGAACAGATGGTGGCGCGAAGGTGAGAGCTCCAAGGCGGAGCTCGGTGGAGGGTTGGAGAGATGTGCTGTCAATTAGAGACAGCAAGAAAAAGGCAAGACGTTCGGTCGAGAAGAAGATGAATATCAAAGGAAGAATGGATGAAGCAACCTGGGAATGGAGGCTCGGGGAAGAGATTCCGGTCGTCGCTCGAGGGTCGGTAGGGTCCCAAGCTCTAGAACTCGTCGGGGGAAGTTGCTGGCATGGCTGAACTCGCCATGCATCGCGTCGGAGGTGGACCACCATATTTCCTCTCTCGCACTCCATCACTGTCACTAATGGGTAGATAGGAGCTCTAGGGTACCTCCTGCTAGGGCAGATCGGGTAAAAGGTGGCCAGAGGCGAGGAATTTATAGGAAGAAGGTGGAGGTACATGCGATGAGAGGCGTGATGTTCATGGAGTTTGTGGAGCGAGGGAGAGGCGATCATGGTGATCGTGGGTTCTGGCGAGGATGAGGGATGTCGGGGTTACGTCGTGGGCCGCTCAATGGGCGGAGATGGTGGTAGATGTGGTGACAAAAATATAAAGGGGGAGGAGGCAACGCGAGGTGGGCAACGTGCGTGAGGAAGGCGGCTGGAAGAAGAAGACGAACTCTGGAGAGATGGATCTATTGATCCAATGGCTCAGATTGAGGCGCTAAGGACAAGCCTAGATTAGATCCCAGCGATGCGATCAAATGGCGTAGCGATGCGCCACGTGGTGGGCGTAAGTGCGGGCACTGGCGAATGGTGGTGATGAGATCTGGGATGATGATCCAATGGGTCAGGGTTTCGGTGGGATTGGTCGGTGATGATTAAAGCGCATGGCGATGATCGTGTGGCGAGGGTGAAGACACGTGGCTGGCTGAGAAGAAGGCACTGACCGACGGTCTAGATGAGATCTAGGCCCAGATTAGATGGTTGTGAGCTGATGCGGCGTGAACGACCGAGATCTGGAGGAAGGGAGAGCCATCAGACGGTGGAGAATAAGAGACACGTAGCGAGCGAATAAGTGGGTCGCGTGACGCAACCAGAGAGCGCCTCGTGTCCCAATCAAAATAGTTGAGGAAGAATGTGAAATAAGAGGGAGAAAATGGCTGAATTTGGAAAAACATGAAACATGAAAGTTGTAGATCTCGATGAGATCTACAAGTTTCATGTTGACCAAAAATGGAAAAGCGTACAAAACAGTAATAAATACAAGGGTACAAATATACATACATATAGTATACAATGGGGGCCCAAAACCCAAGTTTTGCATACGGGCTCTGATTTAAATGAAATTGGTCTCATTTTGAAGTCTCTGAATGTATATTATTTTAAGAGTGAGTAGACCTAAATCGGAGGTGTAAGAGAGAGATATGTGCATTCTAAGGTCCATGGTCTCAGACTTGGTTTGGGGTTTTATTTGTCAATTTTACAGGTTAGTAATTTTTTGGTATTTTTCTTGTTTTATTATTAGTAATATATACAATATAGAGTCAATTTATGGGATTTAGAGCTAGTGTAAAATATATACAGATGAGTGATTTTTACAAGTGACTTTGGCTTCTTATTTCATGCAGAAGTAAATGCTAATATGTGAATGTTATCAATGCATGCATGAATGCTAATTATGCAACATTGGTGAAAATATGCTTCTAATTACTCGGGAACAAGGCTCTATTTTCAATTTTAAGAGTGATGAATCATAGATTCATCAGTAGGGATGTGGACCTGGCTGGAAATGCTGCTACGGCTGGTGGGAAAACTGGGGTTGCTGTTGTGACTGCTGGCTGAACTGTCCACCCTGAGTTGGAGGCTGTTGCTGGGATGAGGCACCTCCAATCAACCACTTGAATCTGGGATGATCTCGACGGATCTCGGGCTATTGTCGGTCGTACCAAATCCCATTGACTTCCATCAACAACTCCTGCTCGTAGGGGGATGGAGGAAGAACTGCCAGTGGCTGAGTGTCCTGAGATGGCAGTGACTGAGAATACTGGTGCTGCAGCTGCTGGTATGGCTCCGATTGGATGTGGTGAACCTGACGAAGCGCAGTGGGGTGTTGGGAAGAGCTGTTGCTAGGTTCATCCTGTGATATTAGACGGGGCTGAGAAGCCGTCTGTGCCTCTTGTAGACACATGATCTGGGTCTTTAGGTCACTCAAAGTATGTTCTAACTGATCGATCTGAGTCATGCCCTGGCACTTCTTCTTCTCGATGATCTCGATGCGGTCCATCTTCTCACTGATGATGCCCATATCAGCGGTCAACGACTCTCCCTGTGTTGTGGCTGCTGAAGAAGAAGTAGAAAGACCTGCATCAACCCGTGATATCTTGTGATAGGTCATGACCTGGGGTGAAGGCTTCCCTTGAGTATAGAGCCGGGTTTGGGACATCGCTGTATAGTTCTCGGCCATCTCCTCATAAATGGCCCAGACCTGGTCTTCATATTTGGCAAAATAGGAGCCCCCACAAGAAGCATTCACAAGCCCCTGCAGCTCCGGTGTCAGCCCACAAAAGAAGCTCTGTACTAGATTGGGATTGGAGATGTCGTGATGTGGACATTGACCAATAAGCTCACAGAATCGATCCCACACCTCAAGGAATTGCTCGTTGTGGATCATGGAGAAGTTGCTGATCAGATCTCGCGCTACATTTGTCCGCCCGAGTGGATAGTACTTGTTCAAGTACTCGGTCCGAAGATGCTCCCACAAAGTGACATATCTTCCCTAATGCTTCAGCCAGTAGGTTGCTCTGTTTACTAGGGAGAAAGAGAATGCCATCATCTTGATGGTGTCCTCGTCCACGAATCTATCATGGACAGTATTGCAGATCATCTCGAATTCTAGTAAGTGAAGATGTGGCTCCCCGGTGGAAGGTCCATGGAACTTGGGAAAGAGCAGAATGGTATGAGGAGGGAGCTCAAAATCTCTTAGAATCGTTGGAAGCTAAATCCAATGGTGTGTAAGAGTTGCACCAGGGTTGTGCAACTCTCTCACCGGTCTAGCTGGTCGGACTGGCTCCTGTGGCTCCTCTGGCTATCCTCCATCTCCTCCTCCAAACTTTGGTATCCCCCCACCGTCTGCTTGGTTCGGCTCTCCTCGGTCATCTCACATCTATGCCATCTCTCTGCGCATCTCTGTCATGAAGGCTACCTGGTCTCTAATATGCCTCTGCATCTTCTCCAGGGAGGCTAACATCGTGTTATTGATGGTGCTCTGATCTAGAACATATGTGGTACTTTGGGTTGTCCATCGGTGTGCTCTTCACTGCTGGCTATCTCTTGGGTCTCTACAAAGGAAAAAGACCCAAACTTAGGTGTTGTCAAATGAATAAATATATGTGCTGGTCTCTGGTCATGCACCTCAGGACTAGAAGAAGGGCGGTCGAGGGGGAAGAGGGTGGAATCAAACTCAGGTTCGGAGAGAGGTTCTAGGCTCTCCTGAACCTGTATAGATGAGTGGAGCGGAGTGCTCAAAAGCATTGCAACCAAACGCTTCCTAAGGTACCTCCGGCCCATCATCGTGATCTGGATGAAAGGCGGATGGGATCTGGAAACAAACAAGATTGGCAGTCAAACTCCTAATTCATCTACGCAACGTGGAGCTGATGATCATGAAGGTTCGATCGTTTATCTTATCAGTTTTATTTAGATGATAATTCAGTCTTGCAAAGTGATTAAGCAAGCTGGTAGGAACCCGATGCTCTCAAGAGACTGGCCCAATCCCAAAGCTAGATCTTTCCCAGCCAGTACAAGTTACAGACCGTTTACCGGCTACCCGATCAACTCGCTCTATTGCTGGAGACCAGAGCGATCCTCAGTGGAGAACGACTAACCTCAAGACCAGTAGTCTAATGAGAGTTCAGGTGGGGCTCTAGCCTAGTGTGAAGGTCACTCTCTCACGCAAGAAAACCAAACAATGAGGGGGTAACTCTCCCAAGACAAATTTTAGGTAAGGTGACGTTTAGGATCAAGTTTATTTAGTAGTCCCATTTTTATGGTTGTCACTTTTTATTGTATTTTTCAATAAGCAAGAAAATGCCTAAGAATTTTTCGATCTCCTGATTATTTTAAGTCCAAAAATAAGAGGGAGAAGTCGAACAAGCCGATGTACGATCAAACACTATGATGCATGCAAAGTAAGAGATGTGTACCTGTCGCCAGTACTCTACATGCAGGGTGATTCACACATAAATTCAAAGACTGAATTGAAACTAATCTAAATGATGTAAGAAGAAATCAACCTTAGATGAGCAATTTCTATGATCATAAAGAATGGTAGTTAACTGGTTAGAGAGAGAGGTTGGGGTCCTGTCTTTGATGCCGATCGGTGTCCACCACAACGGATCCGGTACATGATGTATACAACATCTAGTAGCACGTGACCTCTTAAGCGACCAAGTTAACTTTTTATTAATGATTTTTATTAGGGTCCAATTATGAACTATAGGTACAGGAAAAATATTAGGGATTGGGCCTTAATTAATTACATCACAATCAAAGAGATTCCTAAACTATGGGACAAATTCTTCGAGAATCAAAGAAAATAAAAGGCGAAGAAAATCAAAACCGATGAAAATCGCGGTGAGGTCCGCCGAGCACACCGGTGCTTGGCGAAACAGACCCCGATATAAGCAAAGTCTAGAAAGTCTAAGTGTACCTGTGTTATTACAATAATAAATGAATGCTGAAAGATAAACTAATGGACTGCTACTCTATAAGCTACAACTAATTCTGCTCCTGCTCCTGCTTCTCCTTGGGTATGGGTATCCTCCAAGGCATCCTCGGGGGTTCTTCACACAAAAAGTGAAACAAAAACTGGTCAGAGAGTAGTTATAACAAATGGAGCTAAAAATAAATAGAAATAAAAAGAAGAAGGCTGAAAAGCGACTACTAAGCCATGCTCCCCGACAACGGTGCCATTCTGATGACCCACCAAGGCGACTCGTGTTAAGTAATATCTACGGGTCATTGTGACCCGAATCACGAGGCGTGATCAATCAAGAAAAAAATCAAGACCACACAACGAAGTAAATCAATCAAGGCACAAAATCAAACAGATAAATCGATAAAAATGATGTCAGCGATCTCCACTATTTATTTAACCTGGTATAGCGACCAGGGTCGAACACAAGGAGCACGAGTAAAATCTATGAAGTAGTCTGTATTCAGATTAGAAAATGCATATTTTTATTGTATTACTTTTTCAAAATATTTTTTTATATATATTCTAATTAGAAAACAAATAAGAAAGCACGGCTACCAACTAGTTTCAACAATTTTGTTATCAGTAAAAATGCTCAAAAATAGGAAATAAAATTAATTTATGTTTATATGCA
Organism: Ottelia alismoides; assembly: GCA_037367405.1. Lineage (NCBI taxonomy): Eukaryota > Viridiplantae > Streptophyta > Magnoliopsida > Alismatales > Hydrocharitaceae > Ottelia > Ottelia alismoides. The sequence goes on from JAZKJV010005749.1 coordinate 460,558, forward strand.
TGTATTTTTGACAATTTTATGGTATTTTTCTGATTTTTGTACGATTTTATAAAAATAAAAGAATATCAAACAAGAGAACAATGTAGCGGCTGGACCAAAAGGCAAATTTAAAATATTAAAATTATTCCAAATGTCCTTATATAATTTTTATGATAAATTAAATAAAAAGATCTAACTATAGCAACTGAAATCTTATTTTTTTTTATTTTTTTAGGATTTTTAATGATTTTTATAATATTTTTAATCTTTTGGGATTTTAGGTGGTTTTATAAAATATAATGCCATAAAAATTAAATAGGAATTAAAACACACAAACACAAATAAACAAAATTTTTTATAGAATTTCTAGAACATTTTTTTGAATTTTTATGTATTTTATAAAAAAGACAAGACACTTTTTAGGGGTTTTTGATTTTAATAAAATATGAAATAAAATTAAATTAAGTTACAAAAATTACCATAAATATTACACGTTAGCAGGAGCTAACTATAATGTTGTGGTATTTTTGGAGTTGATTTTAATAATTATTTGATTAAAAATAACACACATAGTAGGTAGGGACCTAGATGCAATTATCCCAAAGTTACATGCCAATCAATAACACAATAAAAAGCGTAGGGGCTCAAATTGCAAAAATCTCAAATCAACATGCGTGATACACGTGACACGGGCTCAGAGGGGCATTAGTGCAATTCTCAAAAAGTTTTTACTCAAAGCATAACATTGATAAAGCTCATGGATATAACATGCAAATAGCCCACAACTCACATGTACATGCACATGTCTGAGGTTCGGAGGTACTTGAACGCAAATACTGAAAACCTGGGGTCCGAATTGCAAAATAGTTCAACTGCTACTTATTTTACAGTACTAAATGACAAAACATAAACTAACAAGGATGAAAAGGAAGTATACCCCTTGGGGCACCTGCTGGGCACGTGAGGGCTCGGACGACTCTGATGCGTCCCTGCAAGAGATCTGATGGATCTAACACAATCGGGGACGTGCGCTTGAGATGATCTGCTACAATACAGATCTGACAATACTCAAAAGGTCATGGACGTGCGGTACAGATCTACCCCAGGTGCTGATCAGACCATTACGAACTAGGCGTGGATGAACGACCCTGATCAAACCTAGAGGAGGAACGTCGAATCAACGACGGAAGAGGATCCTGGAAGAACTGGCCAGTGCCGAACTTCAACAGAGCGAGGAGGGATATCCAGCGCTCTGATGAAGGTACGGATGGGCTCATCACAATCGTGGATGCACTCCACGTCTAGTGGTGACCTCCGATGAAGAAGCCAACGGTCGGATGTACGAATGGGGAAGCTCTCGCCTGTAGCTGCTCCACCTGAGTAGGAGGGTGTCCAGATGGTGCTCCTCTCATGCACAGATGCCTACAAAGGGTAGAAGGACTCGAGGCGAAGCTTCGGTCCATGTTATTGGGATTGGAAATGAAAGAAGTAGCGGGGGTGAAGATCAGTCTTCGGCTAAGGAGATAGAGGGAGGTCCTTGCCCTAATCTCGACCCGAAGGTCGAGGCTAAGGATGAACAGGTTGCGGGAAAAGGTAAAGGGCGATGTGGCACGTCGATCTGAATTGATGGGATGCGATATCGGGGCTCCGACCGGCTGGTCAGAGCAAATGAACTAGCGGTGGAGCTGAATGAGAAGAATGAATCAAACACGCGAAATGACGTGAGGTGGTAGATACCTGAGGTTCTAGATGAACTCTGGAGCTTTAGGCAAAGATGGGAGGGGAGGTTATGACCTCGACCAAGCTGTGGAAGGCCAGGAGGCTAATCGCGGCGACGCTCGCCGACCACAAAGCTGAGTAACGTCAATACACCACCAAACTCCAATCCGAAGGGTCCCTTTGGAAGTTGTCACTCAACCTGAGGTGGCTAGGGCTAGAAGAGGGGCGAGGCACGAGCTGCCATGCAAGGAGGCGGAACCAAAGCTTTTATTGCTAACTCTAAGGTCCAGAAAGATAGGCGTGGTGCACAAAGTCCTAGAGTGATTCATATCGATAGAAGGACCCATGAGAATATCATATATACAAGGAATCTTGGGCTCAGATCTTGAGGAAAGAGGGGTTTGGAATCAAGCAGAAGAAATTAGATAATATGCTCTAGCGATGTAAATTCGACCCGACCCGAGCTGGAAGGGGGCGTTGAACAAGGTCAACAGAGCCTTTAGGACCAATCAGAAATTTCAAATTCCCAAAATATTTACAAATTCAATAAAAATTAGTAAATGACTTTAAAATAAGTATATAAAATGGAAAATAATTATTATTTTTAAGCTATTTTTCTATGACTTTTTAATTATTTTTATGAAAAATAAATTAGTCTCTAGACAGTATAATGTATTATATACATGTATAATATACCTACGTATTTTGTATAATTGATTTTATTTTGTTATTTTTACACAAATAACAATACCCCTATTTTGTATATCATTTATTTACAATATATTTTTATGAGTATAAAGTAATTTTTATTTTATTTTTATTATTTATTTACAAGTATCTAATAAATATGGTATTTTATACAAGACATAGAGGATTTTATTTATTTTTCTTTTTGTTTTATTTTTGGAACTATATACAAGGAGGTAAAAAGAATTCTTTATTTTTATTTTATTTTGTCAAAAATAATTATTTATAGATACAGGTAATATGTACAGTATAGAGTAGGCCCTCTCTCTCTCTATTTATTTTGTTTGGCAATCAGGTCATGGTTTGACCTTCTCTTGGGGTTCGGGTCACTCTGTATTTATTCTAAATACCTCCTTCCTTTTTCTTTTCCTTTATTCTTTTATTTTTGCACAAATACATGTTAATTATGAAATATTAACATATGCATGCAAAATGCTAACTTTTGTATTTACACCTATTTACATGATGATTTGCCAAGATAAATAGCTAAAATAAAAGAATAAAGAGTGAGAATCAGAGATTCATCATGGGTCACTCTGTGTTTAACAAAATACATCGTTCTTTTTCTTTCTCCTTTATTCTCTTATTTTTGCAAAATCCATGCTAAATTTGCATTATTAACAAAGGCACGCAAATTATTATGTTATTGAATTTACAGGTATGCAAGTGATGTTTTGCCAAGAAGAAGAGCTAAAATAAAAGGATAAAGAGTCAAAATAATGGATTCGTCACCCCATGTACTTTACCTTTGCTAGTCCCTTAGCAAACACTTATTTGAAAAAGAAGTGAAAATCTAAAAGGAAAGAAAAAAATCAAGGTTGATTATTAAACTTATCTTCATTAAATTGGAGTATGGAGCTCAGTCAGACCTTTGTATTATTATTTTGTCAGATCCTTATTAGAAAATAGGTCTAAGACTCAACAGCCTCTAAGTTCCACTATTCTATGGTCAAGACTCCTCAATAAACCAGGTAAGAACAAGTCTACATACGCAAACTCTAATGACTACACATATTTCCTTGTACTGTGTAAGTGATATGTAGTTCCCCATCTTAGAAATGACAAAGAAACAACCTCCCTCAACAAGGTAACTCTAATCCCCCAATCTAGCAGCTCTTTCCCAGAGGAGCGGGGTATTCCCTTCTAAGTTCAAGTTCAATCAGCTCAAGAAGAGAGCGAAGAAGAGAATGGATCGTGACCAGTGTAGCCATATATCCCTTGGAGCACAGACAGTGTAGCTAAGTCTCCAGCTGCAAGCTTCCATGAGATGAGAAGGTATACATAAGCTTTGCTTATTCACTATATACACTCCATCAAACATTTTATTTTCAATCAGGCTGGTGTCCCCTTTTTGGAGTTTTTCATATTTTTGCACATTTTTTTGATGTGCATATATAAACATATTTACATGGTGTAACATGTGCATAAGGAGTTTTTCTTCTTGAGCCAGTAGACTATCCCTCTTCTGAAGCATTATTGCAACCCACTGACTCCTGTCTTTAGACCTCAATGCTACTAGACCCAGTTGAGGTGCACATCCCTCCCTAGAGGAAGACGAGAGGTTCCGCATAGAAGTACCTCCCTCATATGCTACCCCCAAGACAAAGAATTCTGCATCCTCACCACCTCATCCGTGTTGAGCTACGTGTAAGGTGCATGTCCAAGTCAAGCCATTATCTCTTAGAGTCATCCGTGCATTGTTAATTGTTCCACTTAGGCTCATCAAGATGACATGTGAACATAGCCTAGTGGACTCAAAGAATTAAGTCACTATAGACCTTCAAAGTCTTTACCCCAAATCCTATATGGTTCCTCTGAAGTTAGATGGATTAAGATCTTAACCAAGCTCTAATTTTCAATTTAATTCCAGAGTAGTTTAAATGTCAACTATGATTTGGAAGACTATATAAGAAAATATGTACAAAAACTCTTTTTGTGCAATTTTTCAAAATAAGCAAATTTATATGAAAAATTTTTGAATACAAGGAAGAGAAAGTTTTGCAAAATATTTACAAGCATTTACAAACAAATTTTGCAAACTTTTATTTTCCAAAACATTTTTCAAAAATTTTATACTATATAAATAATTTTGATACAAAAATATTTACAAACATTTCACAATCAAAACATTTTTACAAACATTTGTACAAAAATAGTTTTTACAAAAGATAATTACAAACATCTATGTACAAGAAAAAGTTTAAAATTTGTGATTTTAGTTTTACGAGTTTTAGCCATTTTATTTCATTAACACACTCACATAAAGTACGAACTATGGCCAAAGTATATATAAAATATATACGACATCCCGTATACTTAGCTCGAACGATGTCCTCAGAGTGGTCAAAGAGCGATGAAAGGAAGAAATAACTCATGCTGAGTATTGGGATGTGAAAAGAAGGCTATACTACAACGACGAATACAAGAATGCAATGAATATAGGTTGGTGATCCTCCTATGTTTAGGATCAAGTAATCCTAAGTATAGCAGTCTGTACATAAGGGGAAGATCAAGGGTTGGGATGTACAAGGCTTACCTCCCCTATACTTAGGGTAAAATATCCCTAAGTAGAGGCAGCAAAATAGAGGTAAAAAGAATCAAATGAATAATCATAAGTCTGGTACCCACTATACTTAGGGTATATCACACCTAAGTATAGCATAATCATAAGATGAAGATGGGATATTAAATTAAAAAGAATCAATGATATGGACAACTGGATCTATACAACTGCAGAAGAGAAGTGAAAATCAGACATGAGATGCAAATGATGTGAGTCAAAGACCACATCTCATGCAAAACGAATACAGGCAACATCAACGATTAGCAGATCATGATCAGATATGGCTTCAAGCGTTGACCGTTAAATCAAAAGGCGAATCAAATGACAACTCATATATATCAATGCTTCTGTTGTCGTGCACCTTTCAGACCACGTATGGCCCCTTCCATTTGCTTTGTAACATCCCTGGAAATAATCTCAATCTAGCATCAAATCGCCATACTCTCTGGTTCAGCTCAAACTATTTATGGCTAATATGAGATTCATGCCATGTCTTCACTCTCTCCTTATACTGTACGATACTCGAGAAGGTTGTATCTCTCAACACCTCTAGGCTTCCAACTATGCTTTCCTCTGATCTCATATACTCTTGGGATCCAATAATAACTCAGTTACTGCCCATGTTGACTTGTGCTTGGATGTACACAGGTAAATGGCATGGCTTGCCATAACGAGACGAAAGGGAGATGTACCCAAAGGTGTCTTGACGGAGGTCGATAGGCCCACAAGATCGAGTCCAAAAGTTGTGACCAATCTTTTTGGTATGGGCAGACAAACCTTCTGCAATATCATCTTGATCTCCCTGTTCGATACTTTAGTAAGACCATTGGTCTGAGGGTGATAAGAGTGGAAACACGATGTCAATGCTGAACTCGTTAGTAAGGGCCTTTACCTTATCATTGATAAAGTGAGTCCCACGTCAAATATCAATACTCTAGGTACCCTGAACCGTGAAATGATATTCTTCTCAAAAATCTGTATACAGTCATAGCATATGGAATTCGGGCGGAGATGTCCTCAACCCAACGAATCACATAATCCACAGCAAGCAGAATGTATTTGAATCCCTGACTCTTAGGAATGGACCCATGAAATCGATGTCCCATATGTAAAAAACCTCACCGAAGTGAATGGGCTGCATCGACATCATATCACGCTATCCACAAGTGCCCATCCTCCGACAGTCATTACGCCTCTTCACGAATTCATTAGAATCCTTAAAGATGGAAGGCCACCATAGGCCAGATTGGAGCACTTTTTGTGATGTTCTCCTCCCAGAATGATGTCCTCCTGCCTCAAGCTTGTGGCAGTATGTGAGGACGTTGTGGTGATCCTCCTAAGGAATGCACAGACGCCAGACAATATCCCCTCTCTCATAATAAAGGCTGGGATCCTCCCAATGGTACGACTTGGCCTTCGCTAGGAAGGTCTCAAGTTGCTGCCTGGGCAACCTTGTGGAACTTTCTTGGCGACAAGATAGTTCACAATGTCGGCGTACCATGGAAGCGAGGTGATAGCAAGGATCGCCTCATCTGGGAATGTCTCTATAATAGGTGCAATATGATCAGAATCCTCAAGATTCTCTAATTTGGAGAGGTGATTCGCCACCACATTCCTGACACCAGGCTTATCCTTAATCTCTATGTCATACTCCTGGATTTGAAGGATCCATCTGGTCAATCTGACTTTGGCATCCTTCTTTGCCATGTGGTATCAAATGGCGGTGTGATCTATAAGTATCGTCACTCGGGATCCAAGAATATATGATCTGAACTTATCCAAAGCAAAGACTACGGCTAGAATCTCCTTATCAGTCACAGTATAATTCCACTGAGCGGCGCCCAAAGTCCGGCTAGCATAGGGTATGGCATACGATAATCCATCCCTCCTCTGTCCTAGCACAACCCCTATGGCAAAATTAAAAGCATCCATCACGATCTCGAATATGAGAGACCAATCGAGTGGCTGAATGACAAGCCTTGACAACTAATCCTTTGAGAGTCTCGAATGACGCTAGACACTTATCATCTATAATGAACTCAATGTCTTTCATCAGCAGATCAATGAGTGGTCGGGCAATACGACTAAATCATGAATGAATCTTTAGTAGAAACTGACATGCCCCAGAAAAGACCACAACTATTGAAAATTAGACGATGTATTGAGTTTCTTGATGATATCCACCTTGGACGGATCAACCTCCATGCCCCTGTTAGAGATGATATGGCCAAGCACCGTCCCTGGAGTCACCATGAAGTGACTCTTCTCCTAAGATAATACAAGATGGACCTCAATACAACACTGAAGTACCCAGTCTAGGCAGTCAAGACAAGCATCGACCATCACCGTAGACCGAAAAGTCATCCATGAAGACCTCTAAACAATCACCCACCATGTCCGAAAATATGGAAAGCATGCACCTTTGGAATGTAGCCGGAGCATTACATAAACCAAAGGGCATTCGTCTAAAAGCATACGTCCCAAACGAACAGGTAAATGCCATTTTCTCCTAGTATTCGTGTGCTATGGCCATCTTATTGCACCCGGAGTACTCGTCAACGAAACAATAATGACTCTTCCCAGCTAGCCTCTTGATAATCTGATCAATAAATGGTAGTGGGAAATGATCCTCCTTGGTGGCCGATGAATCTGCGATTCATCATCTCAATATCTTGATCTTAGCAAAATCCCTGAGTAAAATCCCAAATAAATGTCCATAAAATCAATAAATTAAGAAAATGACTCTTGTAAATAAATGACACTAATTATTGTATATTAGATTATACAAAATAAATTAACAATAAAAACTACAACATTAAAGGAGTTTTTCACCTATAAATAGCCCCAAACTTCAGGTATTTTTAAAAATTTTATTTCAAATACTTTTTGGCTAATTCTATCTCTATCTTGTTCATAAAAATGTATATAAAAGTACATATATATAAACTAAATTCCACATCAAATAAATACTCCTAGATCCCAAAGATAAAAAGCCACAAAGTCCAACTTTCCAGCATAAATTCCCGCTCCATATGAATTCCAAATTTGCCAAACTCACTTTTAAAGTATAAGTTAGAAAATTATCTATCCAGAGAAAGTGATTTCATTAAAATCGGAGCTCATTTGAAAAATTTTGGTTTTGGGACCTAGGTGTACTTCGTATATATTATATATATATTTCTTTCTTCATTTTTTTATTTACTCTTCTTAATTACTAAAAATCCAAAAAATCTCTTTTATGTTTCATTTTATTTCTACTATTTTATTTTATTTTTAGTTTGTAAATATCTTTTATTGAAAATACAAAAAAATCAAATTAGAAAAGTAAAAAATCCAAGTACATATTGTTTTTTATTGACCTAATTTGTAAATATTCCATTTTGTTTTCTTCTTTATTTTATTCTCTCATTTAAAGTAGACTACTTTTAATTATTTTATTTTATTTTCCATTCTCTACAATAGCCACCATTCAACTCCATTATTCCACCAAATTTTCTAACTTCTAATTCAATCCCATTATTTTATTAACCTCCCCTTTACTACTTTAATAACTTCTCTTTTTTTGTTTATATACATCCCATTCTCCTCATTTTTGCTTTTAATACATCTTTATGTGAGGAGAGCCTAGTTCCTAGAGTTGAATCGGTTGACAGCGAAGCAACCGCGGTCGAGCGACAACAGCCCTCTCTCCGGCGAGATACGTTGGATTTTTGGCCAACATCGCAGCCGCAACCGTGCGCTGCTCGAGCTCATCGCTCACCGACAATTCGAGCAAAGACCGTGCTTCTCGTGAGCACACCATAGGCGACCTCTTCCACCGTAGGTAATTTTTCCTTTCATTTTGTAATCATTGTTATTTTGCATTTTTATATCACACCACCACTACACCTTCACTTGTCTACTCCATCATTTACTACCTCCATCATATCATCCCCTACCACCATATTTTCATTTGATTTATTCCCCATTTAAAGAAAATAAAAAATTTAAAAAAATCAAAATCCCAACACAACAATAAAAAAAAGAAAAAAACAAGACGCAGCAGCACCGCCAGCACCCTACCACCGTCAGTGCCACCGCACCTCCCACCTGCGCCCCCTACCGCCACCTCTGCCCTGCAAGTGACGTGGCCCCTCCCTTCCAGCACCGCCCCGACCGTCCACGACCATCTTCTCAAGCAGTAGCCACCACCAGGCCACCAAGCCCGCGTGCCCCTCTGATGAATACCCATTCATCACTCTTTATTCTTTTATTCTAGCTACAGAACCTGTGAAAAACACATGTAGATTCTTGTAAATAGAATAAATTACCATTTAGCATGCATTGTGTAAATATGCATATTTAGCATATTTTTGTGCATAACAAAAGAATCCAAGTAGAGAGAGATAGGGAAGCTCATGTGTGTGTACAAATACCTAAATATAGATACAAATTATTTTCCTCTTATTCAAAATAAAAATGTGTACTTATTTATTTGTACATATTTGTAAATACAAAACTAAAATAAAATGGGAAAAAAAATAAAAATAAATAAAATCCTTTTCATCATTGTGCATAGACCATGTGTATATAAATAACTTATCTATTTATTTCTCCTTTTAAATAAATAATTAAAATTCAATAAAATTATGTATATATTCCATATTTCATGGTGTAAATAAATAAAATAAAAATTAGAAAAATAAAAACAAAATAAAAATAAATAAAATAAAATCCAAATCCACCTTGTATATATACCATGTATATATGTAAATACAAGTATTTATTTCACCTATGTAAATAATTAATAAAAATAAAATAAAAATACCCTCTTATTACAAATTTTATGTTATAAATAAATAAAATATAAAATTGGAATAAAATGTATAAAAATAAATAAATAAAAATCAAAAATAAAATATACATATGTATATACTTGTATATAGTAATAATATTTCGTAAATACATAAATTATATTTCAAAAAAAATAAATAAAAATCACAAAAAAATTAAAAATAAATAAACATTTTTCATGTTTTAAGTTTTTTGAAATAATTGCATTTACTATTTTTTATTGAATTTTTAAATCTTTAATAATTGGCGAGCTCTGATTGGTCCACGGGGGATGTTGACCCCCGGTCAACTCTCCCCCCAGGACCACCAGACTCGGATCTTGTTGCCCCGACCCGATTTCTCCTACTTTTCCCCACTTGATCCGATCTCCAAATCCCTAAACCCCGGGCTCCATTTGATCCTTGCTTATCCGAGACCCTCGCCCGGGGTGGATTCTAGGGGTTCGTGCTCCATGCATCCATGCCCGACTCCATTTAGCAGACCTGCACCACTATATAGCTCCAGCTCCGGCCGCCAATTCACTCCATCTTTGGCCTTCCCCCTCGATGCTAGTGACCTCCTCTTCTTCGCCAGAGCGACAGTAGCGCGGAGGAGGGTAGCAGCGAGGACCGGGCAGCCGGGAACCATCGATCCGGCGACATCTGTCGCTGTGCGCCGCCGCGAGGTGCGCTCAACCATGGGAAGCGACGATCCCTTGAGGCCATGACCCCCGGAGCTCCCTGAGCTCCAGCACAGTCGACCTCACCCGCCAGGTAGCTCCGATAACTTGTAGGTTAGCTTAGATTTTAGCTTTTCGATTTCAGTTCCTTTAGCTCCGCCGCCATCGCCAGCTGTCTCCGTCTACCCATTTGCCATCCTGACCCGACCACCACCTTTACTAGACCCCTCTCCACCTTCTTCACCAATCCACCCCCCTGTCTCGCCCAGGAGCAGGTCCTCCACCCTCCTCCGTCGTCGCCTCGCCGGAGGGTGTCGCCCCGACGCACATACTCGCCCATTTCACCCCTAACTTGGTCGAGGCAATTTTCCCTCGACCAAGGAGTTGTTCGGTGCACTTTGTAGGTCGAAGGAGGCCCATCTGAGGGTCCGAGCGTTCAGCAAAGCAGCTCCCAGCCTCCGCAGTTGCCGGACCACTCCGGTGGTCGCTGGCCTCATCGGAGACATCCACTAGCTGCGGACCATCGAGGCGAAGCTATCCCCCACTTCAGCAGCTCCAGAGGACGTCTCCACCACGCGCATTGGGCCGGCGAAACTTGCCGGAGAGCAGTTCTTGGAGACCCTCCAGTCGGCGTCCGATCTACCTCCCGCTCCAGATCTGATCAGAGCCATCTATTCACGAGCAGCCTACACCGTTTGATCCATCTTCGAGCTGGTCTGGACCACACATCTATACGAAGAGGCGCCCCGATAATCACCACTATTTGATCTACATGTGGCGCGATCATCGCCGTCCATGCAGGCGAAGGGTTAGCCGCGTAGCAGCCACCGTCAGATCCTCCACGTGGCAGGCCTTCAGCCGTCAGATCTGAGCCAGAAGTCTTCGAAGAGGCACATCGCCCCTCAGCCGTCCGATCTCACACGTGGCGCACCTCCAGCCCTCGGATCATAAGTGGGGTAATTTACTCTTAGGCCCCTTCTGTTTTCGCATTTACTTTCTAGTCATGTAAATATTTTATTACGTTGTTTTTATTCTGGTTATTTTGCACATTGGACCTTTATTTTTCAGACATTTGCATTTTAGTCCTTTCATATGTGGTCCACGTGCTTCGTCACGTGAGGGTTTGGTACATTTGCAGTTTGTTCCCTGTGCTTTATATGTGTTATTGTTTGGATGTTTTAAAATAAGAATTACATCTATACCCCTCAGTGTCTTGACGACGTACCTTGCACGTGATTTCTTGGGATTTTTGCATGTTTGGACCCTATGCTTTTTACACATGTTATGCTTTGGCCCCTGGAAATAACTTTTGTTGCGTTTAGGTCCCTATGTAGTGTAGGCTTTTGTTTGATTTAAATAAAATAACAAATTTAATCCAAATAGCGTGAAATTTGGATACGTGGATCCTGGCACTATGTAAAAAATTCCCTAATTTTTGGATACATTTTTGAGGCTTTTTAGTATTTTTCAAATATCAAAAACAATCGTTTTTGTCTCTGTCAAATTTAGAAAATCATAAAAAATATAAATATTATTTGAAAAAATCTAAAAAAATAATATTTGTTAGTTTTTGTGTGTTTTATTTTCTGTGCAAATTTTGTTATTTTTGGGCTTAGAAAAACCCTTAAAATTAAAAAACACCTAAAAACTTATAAAAATTCTAAACAATTATAGAAAAACCAACAAAATACAAACTCTTCTTCTGAATTTTCTTTATTATTTCTATTTTTCATAAAAAATACCTCCAGGCTTTTACAGATCAAATTGATATTTTAAATTGATCTTTCAAGCCTGACTGGACAACAGTTCACTATTTTCACCCTTTTTTATTTTTAGAAAATTCTATAAAAATTAGAAAAATCTCAAAAATTCACCAAAAACACTAAAAAACCTAAAAAACGAAAAAAAATTGTTTGAATTTTCTGTACATTATTGGGTGTTTTTATTATTTGTTGAGTTTGCTTTGTTTAGCCTTTCTTTATTCTCCTTATTATTAAAAAATCCAAAAAAATATAAAAAGAACTAAAAACCCACCAAAAATACTTGTTTTTATTGTCTTTTGATTTTTGACTACTTCGTAGGCCGCGAGGCCAACTCGTGCTCCCTGAGTCCGACCCTGGGTGCTACACCAGGCCAATCTCAAAGCCAGGGCCACTATTTTGATTTTCTTTGATTTTATCTCTGATTTTGGTGGTCTACTCTTTATTTTTCTTGATCGAGTCGATTCTCGAGTGACTGAGGATGCAACGACCTGAGTATCTGATATACTTACCTTAGTCTATTCGGTAATTCGGCTCATCAGAATGGCGCCATTGCCGGGGAGCACGGCTTAGTAGTCCATTTCCTTTTTCTTTTCTTTTCGGTTTTCCGTGGCTTTTCGCAGCTTTTGTTTTTCATTTGTTTTTATTTTATTTTATTTTATTTTATTTTTGTTTTTGTTTGTTTTGGTTGTTTATTTTTATATATATAGCCTGTTTTCTTTTATCTGTATTATTTTTTTATCAGGTTTGTGACACTCTGATTGTTTCTTGCGAGGGCCCGAGGACCGAGGCAGCTCCTCTCGAGGAGCCGACGTAACCGCAGGAATCGAAGGCGACTCCCTTCTGCACAGAGCCACAGGAAAACACGAGGAGACAGTAGGAGTGCGGGAGTAGTTTAATCTAGCTTAGTTTATTTTCTGCACGTTAGAACTATTGTAATAATACATGTACCCAGACTCTCAGAGACACTTGTGATTGCGGGGACTGTTTTGCCGAGCACCGGTGTGCTCGGGGGACCCTATCGCGGTTTTGGTTTTTGTCGCCTTTTCTTTTTATTTGATTTTACGTGGATTTCTATGCTTGAGCCCCTAGATTTAGGTTTTTATTTCATTGAGCCAAGTAGCCTTAGGTCCACAACTCTAATAAGAATATCTGTTCCTATAGCTTGCGTTTGGATCTATGCAAATAAAATCAGTGCTTCACGATAATAGGAGCTTTTGTTTAGGACGGTTCTCGCATTTGCATCCATATAGATTAGTTTTATATTTAAGCATGGACCATAATTGCATGTAGACTGCTGGAGTTAGGTACATCTTCTATCTCGTGCATGCATCGTTGATTTGTCACGCATCGGCTTTTCCGCTTTCCTCCCCTGGTTTTTCTGGACTTAGGAATAAAAGGAAATCGGAAAATTTGTTAGACGTTTCTTGAAAAATACATAAAAAGAAAAACAATAAAATCGGGACTACTAATCACACTTGATCTAAAAGACACCACATTAAAAAAATTGTCTTGGGGAGAGTAACCCCCTCCTTGTTTGGTTTGGATGAGCGAGAGAGTGACCCGCATCCTAGGCTAGAGCCATATCTGATTTCTTCACTAACTACCAGCCATTTATTCAGGACAGTAGGTTGAGAATATTAGATTCCTATCAGCTCACGTAATCGCTCTGAAAGACTGACTTGATCACCTAAAATAAAATTGACAAGATAATTGACCGATCTCTTACGGTCTTCAGCTCAGTGTGCGTTGGTGAATCGGGGGTTTGCTTTCTCATCTTGTGTGATTCTAGATCCCTTCTACCTTCTTCCCTTCTATCTTCTTCATCTATCTTTCTCCCTCCCACCCTCCCTTCAGTCTTCTTCTTCTCTTCCCCTTCTATACCCCTGGATGATGGATCCCCCTCACTCCTGGCCGACTCTTGCGGCTTCTTCTTCACCTTATGACCATCAGTCCAGTCCACCTTCGAGAGAGGTCGGATCCCCGAACAACCTCCCGCTCCCTACCTCCCATCCCTTTCTTTACTCTGGGCATGCTGCGCTAGACGTCCGCAGATATCAGATCGAGCAGATGCGAGACCCGGACGATGCCATTGCTGAGTTGAGAGCGCACTCCGTTCATGATCAGAGAGAGAAGATGAGATTATCAGATAGATCCCATTCTAGTATGGTGGATGAGCAGATACGAGAACGAGCTGAGTCAGCTTCTACATTAGGATCATTCGTTCTGGATCGGGAGCTTCTTCAGAGACTGCCGACATTTTCAGGGGAGGAGCACGAGGAGCCCTATCTTCACTTGCCAGAGTTCGAGGAGTGTTGCAGGACACAACCTTATTCAGATATCACTGCGGAGGAGTTGATGCTGAGGACCTTCCCATTCACGCTTCAGGACAGAGCCATGAGATGGCACAGACGATTTGGAAGGAGATTCGCTACGTGGGGAGAGCTATGCCGAGAGTTTCTACAGAGATACTTTCCCCAGCGTAGAGCAGACTAGATGCGGTCTTTGATCACCGAATTTTCAGTTGATCCCCAGGAGCCACTGCATGAGGCATGGCCGAGGTTTCTTGACCTCCTGAGGAGATTTCCCGACCACAGACTTCCACTGACAGACCTGTTTGAGATCTCCATGCGGGGGATGACCGCAGAGCAGATAGCACTATTGAGTACCACATGTGGCGGTTCACACCGCAGTTCCGACATTCACTTACTAGATACCATCTCGAGCTTACTTTCACAGAGATCTTCTTCACGAGATGCCATAGTCGAGACAACACATGAGGACGTTGCAGTACCAGTGCGGTGTGTCACATTACATGAGGATACAACATCTACACACCAGCCTGAGGACTTAGATGATATAACACTATAAAGTACAGAGGAGATGACTGCGATAGCAGAGGTTCTAACCCAGAGTCTACTCGAGTTCCCGTTGGTCTTACAGCTAGAATTCGAGGCAGCCCCAGAGTTTTCAGTTGATGAGTCTTGTATATCAGATCTTCTGATACTCCAGGAGCCGGAGGAGCCCCCGCTTTTACAACCATTGATTCAGCCACTTCAGTGTCCAGTCCTAGAGAAGTCAGCTTCTTTTCTGCAGAGATACTTCTCGGAGTCCGACAGCTACTAGGACTCAGCCCAGCAGTCACAGTTCGATATAGGATACCACTTTGAGAGACCAGACACAGATAGTCCTGTTTTCGAGCCTTTCGTCCTCCACTTTGACGAGACAGACATACTTGCTGAGGACCAGTTGGCAGCCAGCATTGTCGCAGAGCGAGGATCAGCCGCAGACACATTGCCAGCCTCCGCAGTGTTGACCAGGACCTTCTCCTGTTTCCAGATTGCCGAGAGCCACACTTCAGATGATGATGCAGCCTGGTGCACCGAGTGGATACTTGACAGCCGCACAGATGCCTTTCTAGATCCTGATCCTCTATTTTTCACCTCTGATCTTGCATTTCTCCCTGAGGGTTATCTGCGGGAGAATGCCATACACGACGAGTACTTGGTTTCACCTTCTGAGAGTGTATCCGATCTGGCGGATCACGAAACCGAGTCTTCTGATCCTTCTGATTATGAGTTTTCTCACCTCGACGACCCTCACGAGGATGAGCCGATCCTTGAGATATTCGATGATCTGTCTAACTTGTCTCTACTTTGTGCATCGGATATCAGTTTCCTTAGAGAGTCTCCTGATCTTGACTATCAACACCTTCTCGAGACACTGATTGACGTGGAGGACTCCATGACCGATCCATCCTTCTCCACGTTTGATTTCTTCGGCTCTATACTTCCACTCCAGTGTAATTCGGAGCCGAAGATTTCTTTTGTGCTACCGGATCCCGATCACTTATTCCCATATCATTGGCCGGTAGTAGACACCCGCCTGATTGCATACCCGGGTGTCCTTCTTTATACTTTTGAGTTCGTCGTTGTTCTCAAACCGATACTGCAACGACAGCACGGCATTCGCCTTACCGATGTCGTCCTGAACCTTGACAATGCTTTATCCTAGCCTTTGTGCCCAACTAGGGGCATAAAACCTAGCGCTTGTTGAGAGGCACCTCAACATTGTACCCTTTTGTATATACATGTTTCGTCTTAGTTTAATCTTTCTTTCTTCCGTGTTTGTTTTCACCCCAGGTCTCGTATAGGATTATCTTTGCTATACCTAGGATATACCTCATCATAAGTATAGGGGGGTGGAAACACTGAGTTGCTCTCCCGTTCTGTTTCATCACTTCTGTTGTTGCCTATACTTAAGGATTATTCACCTTAAGTATAGGGGGAGTGATGCCCCTCCACCTTGTATATACTTCTTTTCTTCGTGTCTTTCTACCTCTGTTTTGTTGCCTATACTTAGGGATATTTTACCCTAAGTATAGGGGGGCAGACCCCGTATATTCTTCACTCGGATTTCCCTTTGTGTACAGCCTGCTATATATAGGATTAGTTGATCCTAAGTAAAGGGGAAACGCCGAGACCCTCTTGATTTTCTATTCTTTGATTCGTCTTTGTATATAGCCTTCTTTTTCACTTCCCTATACTAGGCACGAGTTATGTCTTCTTCATCGCTCTTGACTCTGAGGACATTGTTCAAGCTAAGTATAGGGGGTGTGTATATATTTCATATATACTTTAGCCATAACTCGTACTTTTTTGTGAGTGTGTTAATAAATAAAAATGGCTAAAAACCCAAAAATCCATAAAAATTAAAAAAATTTCCTTGTAAATAAACATTCTTTTATTTGCACATACATAGCTATTGTATAAAATTATTTTTGTAAAAATGTTTTCAAAAACTTTTTGTGTAAATAGTGTGTAAATATTTTCTTATCAAAATTATGTATATAGTACAAAATTTTTCCAAAATGTTTTGAAAATCAAAAGTTTGCAAAAGCGTGTGTAAATTTGTGTGCATATTTTGCAAAACTTGCATTCATGCATACATCCATGGTTTCAAAACATTTTTCAAAAATTTTGCACATGTGTAAATATTTGTAAATAGCATCTTTGTAAATACTTGTATAGTTTTTCCTGGATTATAGTTGACATTTAAATTAGCCTGGAATTAAATTGGAAAATGGAGCTTGGTTAAGATCTTAATCAACCTAATTATAAGAGGAACCTTATAGGGCTTAGGGTTAAGGCTTTTCAGGTCCATACTGACTTAATTCTTTGATTCCACTAGGTTATGATCACATGTCATCTCAATGAGCCTAAGTAGAGCACTTAACAACACACACATGACTCATATAGACAATGGCTTGACTTGGACCCGCACTTTACACCGAGCTCTCAACGGATGAGGTGGTGAGAAGGCAATCTTCCTTGACTTGGGGTAGCATATGAGGGTAGTACTTCTAGGCGGAACCTCTCTTCTTCTTATAGTGAAGGAAGTGCGTCTCAACTTGGTCTGGTTGCCATGAGGTCAAACGACGGGAGTTGTGGGTTGCAATAATGCTTCAAAAGAGGGATAGTCTACTGGCTCAAGAGGAAAAACTCCTTATGTACATATGTTGTACCTTGTAAATTTGTTGTATAGATGCACTTGAAAAAAATGCAAAAAGAAAATAACTCCAAAAAAGTGGTGGGTCTGATAGAAAATGATAATCCCACCGGAGTTTGTATATAGTGCAATAAGCAAAGCTTGAGACTCATGATCCATCTTATTTATCTTACAGCAGGGAGACTTAGCTACACTGGTTGAGCTCCCAAGGATACATGGCTACACTGGCCATGATCCATTCTCTTCTTCCCCCTCTTCTTGAGCCGGTTGAACTTGAACTTAGAAGGGAATACCACGCTCCTCGAGGAAAGAGTGGCCAGACTAGGGACATAGAGTTACCTTGTTGGGGAGGGTTGCCAAGTTGCTACTTCTGAGGTGGAGAGCTATACCTGACATACACTGTACAAGGAAAGATTCATGGTCTTCAGGGTTTGTGTATGTAGACTTGTTCTGATCTGGATTGTTGAGGAGTCTTGACTATAGATTAGTGGATCTCAAAGGCTATTAAGTTTTAAACCTAAGTCTAAATAAGGTTCTGACACATTAATAATCCAAAGATCTGATCGAACTCCATATTTCAATTTAATGAAGGCAAGTTTAATAATCAGCATTGATCCATGTATTTTCTCCTCTTTTTCTTTTCCTTTTTTCACTTCTTTTTCAAATAAGTGTTTGCTTAGGGACTAAAAAAGTTAAGTATAGGGGGGTGATGAGTACCCATTCATCAATCTTTATTCTTTTATTTTAGCTACAAAACCTATGCAAAACACATGTATATTCTTGTAAATAGAATAAATTACCATTCAGCATGCATTGTGTAAATATGCATATTTAGCATGATTTTGTGCATAAATAAAAGAATAAAGAAATAAAAGAAAAAAAGGGAGATATTTAGAATAAATAGTGAGCGACCTAATCCCAAGAGAGGGCTCAGCATGGGCCTGATCGCAAAAGAATCCAAGTAGAGAGAGATAGGGAAGCTCATGTGTGTGTACATATACCTATAAATAAATAAAAATTATTTTCCTCTTATTCAAAATAAAATGTGTGCTTATTTATTTGTACATATTTTTAAATACAAAAGTAAAATAAAATGGAAAAAACAAAATAAAAATAAATAAAATCCTTTTCATCATTGTACATTGACCATGTGTATATAAATAACTTTTCTATTTATTTCTCCTTATAAATAAATAATTGAAATTCAATAAAAATCTGTATATATTCCATATTTCATGTTGTAAAAAATAAAATAAAAATTAGAAAAATAAAAAAATAAAAAGAAATAAAATAAAATCCAAATCCACCTTGTATATATACCATGTATATATGTAAATACAAGTATTTATTTCACCTATGTAAATAATTAATAAAAATAAAATAAAAATACCCTATTATTCCAAATTTTATGTTATAAATAAATAAAATATAAAATTGGAATAAAATGTATAAAAATAAATAATTAAAAAACAAAAAAAATACATATGTATACACTTGTATATAGTAATAATATTTTGTAAATACATAAATTATATTTCAAAAAAATAAATAAAAATCACAAAAAAATAAATTAAAAATAAATAAACATTTTTCATGTTTTAAGTTTTTCGAAATAATTGCATTTACTATTTTTTATTGAATTTTTAAATCTTTAATAATAAGCGAGCTCTAATTGGTCCACAGGGGGAAGTTGACCCCCGATCAACTCTCCCCTCAAGACCACCAGACTCGGATCTTGCTGCCCTGACCCGATTTCTCCTACTTTTCCCCACTTGATCCGATCGCCAAATCCCTAAAGCCCGGGCTCCATTTGATCCTTGCTTATCCGAGACCCTCACCCGGGGTGGATTCTAGGGGTCCGTGCTCCATGCATCCATGCCCGACTCCATTTAGCCGGACCTGCACCACTATATAGCTCCAGCTCCGGCCGCCAATTCACTCCATCTTTGGCCTTCCCCCTCGACGCCAGTGACCTCCTCTTCTTCGCCAGAGTGACAGCAGTGCGGAGGAGGTAGCAGCGAGGCCTGGGAAGCCGGGAACCATCGATCCAGTGACATCTGCTGCCGTGCGCTGCCACGAGGTGCGCTCAACCTCGGGAAGCGATGATCCCTTGAGGCAATGACCCCCGGAGGTCCCTGAACTTCAGCACAGTCGACCTCACCCGCCAGGTAACTCCGATAACTTGTAGGTTAGCTTAGATTTTAGCTTTTCGATTTCAGTTCCTTTAGCTCCGCCGCCATCGCCAGCCGTCTCCGTCTACCCATTTGCCATCCTGACCCGACCACCACCTTCACTAGACCCCTCTCCACCTTCTTCACCCATCCACCCCCCTGTCTCGCCCAGGAGCAGGTCCTCCACCCTCCTCCGTCGTCGCCTCGCCGGAGGGTGTCGCCCTGACGCACATACTCGCCCATTTCACCTCTAACTTGGTCGAGGCAATTTGCCCTCGACCAAGGAGCTCTTTTGTGCACTTTGTAGGTCGAAGGAGGCCCATCTGAGGGTCCGAGAGTTCAGCAAAGCAGCTCCCAGCCTCCGTCGTCGCCGGACCACTCCGGTGGTCGCTGGCCTCATCGGAGGCATCCACTAGCTGCGTACCATCGAGGCGAAGCTATCCCCAACTTCAGCAGCTCCAGAGGACGTCTCCACCGCACGCATTGGGATGGCGAAACTCGCCGGCAAGCAGTTCTTGGAGACCCTCCAGTTGCCGTCCGATCGACCTCCTACTCCAGATCTGATCATAGCCATCTATTCACGAGCAGCCTACACTGTTTAATCCATCTGGGAGCTGGTCTGGACCACACGTCTATACGAAGAGGCGCCCCGATATTCACCACGGTTCCATCTACATGTGGCGCGATCATCACCGTCCATGCAGGCGAAGGGTGAGACGTGTAGTAGCCACCGTCAGATCCTCTACGTGGCAGGCCTTCAGCCGTCAAATCCGAGCCAGAGTTCTTTGACGAGGCGCAGCGCCCCTCAGCCGTCCGATCTCACACGTGGCGCGCCTCCAGCCCTCGGATAATAAGTGGGGTAATTTACTCTTATGCCCCTTCTGTTTTCGCATTTACTTTTTAGTCCTGTAAATATTTTATTACGTTGTTTTTATTCTGGTTATTTTGCACATTGGACCTTTATGTTTCAGACATTTGCATTTTAGTCCTTTCATATGTGGTCCACGTGCTTCGTCACGTGAGGGTTTGGTACATTTGCAGTTTGTTCCCTATGCTTTATATGTGTTACTGTTTGGATGTTTTAAAATAGGAATTACATCTATACCCCTCAGTGTCTGGACCACGTGCCTTACGCGTGATTTCTTGGGCTTTTTGCATGTTTGGCCCCTAAGCTTTTTACACATGTTATGCTTTGGCCCCTGGAAATAACATTTCGTGTGTTTAGGTCCCTATGCACTGTAAGCTTTTGTTTGATTTAAATAAAATAGCAAATTTAACCCAAATAGCGTGAAATTTGGACACGTGGCTCCTGCCACTTTGTAAAAATTTCCCTAATTTTTGGGTACATTTTTGAGGCCTTTTAGTATTTTTCAAAATTCAAAAATAGTTGTTTTTGTGTCTATCCAATTTAGAAAATCATAAAAAAATATAAAAATTATTTGAAAATTTTTTAAAAAATAGTATTTGTTAGTTTTTGTGTGTTTTATTTTCTGTGCAAATTTTGTTATTTTTGGACTTAAAAAAACCCTAAAAATTAAAAAATACTTAAAAACTTATAAAAATTCTATAAAATTATAGAAAAATCAAAAAATACAAACTCTGCTTCTGAATTTTTTTATTATTTCTATTTTTTATAAAAATACTCCAGGCTTTTACAGATCAATTTGATATTTTAAATTGATCTTTCAGGCCTGATTGGACAACATTCACTGTTTTCACCCTTTTTGATTTTTAGAAAATTCTATAAAATTAGAAAAATCTCAAAAATTCACCGAAAACACTAAAAAACTTAAAAAACTTAAAAACATTTTTGTTTGAATTTTCTATACATTTTGAGTGTTTTTATTATTTGTTGAGTTTGATTTGTTTTGCCTTTCTTTATTCTCCTTATTATTAAAAAATCAAAAAAAAATATAAAAAGAATTAAAAACCCACCAAAAATACTTGTTTTTATTGTCTTTGATTTTTGACTACTTCGTAGGCTGCGAGGCCAACTCGTGCTCCCTGAGTCCGACCCTGAGTGCTACACCAGGCTAATCTCATAGCCAGGGCCACTATTTTGATTTTCTTTGATTTTATCTCTAATTTTGGTTGTCTGCTCTTTATTTTTCTTGATCGAGCCGATTCTCGAGTGACTGAGGTCGCAACGACCTGAGTATGTGATATACTTACCTTAGTCTATTCGGTGATTTGGCTCATCACCCCCTCCTGCTCATCCCCCCAGCAGCTAGCGGGGAACTCACCACGCCAACCCCGTGTTGTCACACCCCCACCGTCAGCCTCCCCGTCCGCATCCCACGTCGCACCTCCTCCATCTATAGTCCCTCGTTGCCCACAACACCTCCTGTGCTTCACCCCCCTCCGCGGTGTTCTTCCCACGCAGTTGTGACCTGCGGACACCTCTCCGCCTCCCTATCGGTCACCGCTAGGCCAGCCAACCGTCCACGGGTGCGCCGCCGTTGCCCGACCCCAGGCTTCCTATCCGCCACCCGCGCCTACGAAGAAGAAGGTCATTATTTATTTATTTATTTATTGTAAAAATTGCTACTTTTCTCCCGCACATGTCTGTAATTATAATGCATCCCTATACATAGTTTGTGTTGTTTATGTCCATTTCTGAATTTGCACTGATAACACTATGTTTATGTCTTCATTTGGACATCTGTTCAACGTCATTTTGTTTAATGAAAAATGTCATTATGTTGAAAAACTAAGTGTCTATCATTTGAATATTTATTTGTATTTTTATGAGTTATGATCAATTAAATAAAATTATCCAAGTGAAATTCTGCATATTTTACCCAATTTGTGGTCATAAATTCAGATCTCACTCACAGTTGCTCGAAAAATTTTACAAAAAATCAAGAATGATGCATTGACGTGAGCTTTAATTATTATCCAAATTTCATCTCAATTGGAGTTGTTCCGTGACTTAAATAAATTGTAGAGTGTTTTTAGTAACTATTTTTTAATTAAATCTACATAATTTTTTTATGAAATTTCAAATCTCTTAGATTCCTTATATAAATACTAATTTGAGATAATTCGCATTCTAGCTAATTCATTAATGTGGATTTATTGGAAATTAATTACTTGCAGACACTCTGTTTTTACTAAAAAAATCCATAAAAAATCATATTTTGTCAGAAAATTCCAAAAAAATTATTATAGGATCCTTGCATCAAGTTTTAATTCCATTAAAAGTTTCATAAATTTTACGTCCTGTTTGTGTGAAAAATTGCTAAAAAAAATTCATAAAAAGTGTGCATTTTTAATTATTGCATTTTAACTCCTAAAACTCCAAAAAATGCGTTTTGTACTCATCTCTGGGTTAGGATTGTAGGAAAAATACAAATAGGCTAAATCTGATTAATTTGCATTAAAATTAATTTGGCCTAGTAGTGTGTTTTCTTATTGTCTTAGTTCATCCACATTTGCATTTTCATTTGTTTTACACTAAAAAAATTTAAAAATTACCATTTAGAAACAAAGACCTAAGTTTTTGAATTAACCTGACGTCGTTCCTTTGCCTCCCTGTGTTCGATCTCGGACTTGTCCCGGATATAAATTAAAGCCGAGACACTCTTCACGGAAATCTTTTCTCAGCTCTACAGGATTCGCTAAGTATCCCTATTACAATGATTGCAGATTACATACGAGCTCAGTGATCGATCAGATGGTGCCATTGCCGGGGATGCAAACGACTTAGGGATAAATTTGGAAATTAGATTTAGTTTTTCATTCACTCAGGTAGTCTGACCCCTAAACCACCTTGTATTTATTCCATTTTTTCTCTCAATTATTTTTTTGTTCATTTTTTATATATTTTTGTTGTTGATCTCTATAACATAAATTCTATTTTCCATACGAGGGCCTGGAAAACTTGGAGTGCATGAGAGGTCGACAGATGTGACACGCGCCGACTGTTGAAGAGAAAGAAAAAAAATTCTTGAGAGCATTTTTTATTTTTGTAAATTGTTGTAATTATCGTTTTGTAATTATTTAGGTAATTTGCTTATTTACATCGGCTCTTGTTTGAGAGCTCGCGCGTGTAAAAAGACTTGGACTTTACTTTGTGGTGTGTCGAGACGTGTTTCACTCTCTAGTGAGGGTGGGGCTCGACTTGAGTGGTAAATTTAATGCAGGCACACAGTAGTTTAGAATCAAGTTTGTTTGTGCCCTTCGTAATTTAGACCACACATATCTTAGAAGATTCAATTATCTAATAAGATTCATAATGAGATGCACATAGACACGTACTACTTAGCTCAAATTAACTCAATTCTTCCCCGCTAATATTATATTGTTTAGGTGCGGTTTTGTCCATCTACATGCATTTAGTGTAACAATAAAAAAATCAGTTTTGCATAACGCATGGAGAGTGCTGGGATTCACTATAAGTATACCTTCATCTGAGCATGCATCATCGTTTCACGTTTGCATTCTGATTTCCGATTCCCCTCTTGTTTTATAACTTAAGGTCAAAAAGGAAATTGGGACTGAATGATAGATGTATTTTTGTGTTCAGATAAATTTCAAGTCATAACCTAACTTTAAAATTGGGACTGAATTGAGCAGGTCGATTAAAAAAGTGGAATAAAAAGAACCCCTGTTCACATGTGCATAAAGCCCTCATTGTTTGATTTACTTGCAAGTGAGAGAGAGACGACCTTAGGATAGAACCAAGCCATGATTTCTTACTTACTGTTGGTTCTTTCTTTTTAGGCGATTAGCTACTTTTCAGTGAGGAATACAAGTAGCTGGTAAACATTCCGGATTTCCTTAGAGAGTGGGAGGTTTAGAGGATGTCTTAGCCCTCAAGGAACAGGTAGCCTTACTTATATGGTTGATGAATCTACGTTTCATCATCTTTATTCTATCATTTTTGCCTTGAAAACCCTAGTAAATGCGTGTAAATACTATTAATTCATGCATTTTAGCATTCATGCACATTTGTGTAAAAAGTGTATAAAAACTGTTTTTAATGGCAAAATTATAGAATAAAGAAAAAAAGAAAAGAAAAAGAATAAAATATTGTAAATATTTTACGACTCGATACCCCGAGACCTAGGCATCTCGATGACTAGGTCGACAAGGAATAAAGTAGGGGGGATAAGGGCCACAAAACCAATAAAAGTCCCTATTATTGAATTCATTCTTTATTCATTTTGGGACCAATTTTTAGTTCCACTTTTTATACTCCAAATAAAGAAACTTTGTACATGAAAGTTGTAGATAATTAAATAAAGAAAAATAAAAAATTAATTTCAAACAAAAATATTGTACAGATAAAAGGTTATAATCTGAATAAGATTCCAGAATCCCAACTTCCCAGACCTGTATCTCTCATATAAAAACTTGAAATGTATCAAAATCACTCTTAATTGTATATAATTATTCATAAGTTATTTAATGAAGGTTGTTTCGTATTTTGCGGAGCTACGGTCTGAAAGTTGAGTTTTGGAACCTATTGTATACTTGTACAGATTAAAATATTCAATTTATTTATTATTCATTAGTTTTGTAATTTTTACATTTTTATAATTTTGTAAATAGTATTTAAAATATATGTATATTTTAAAACAGTAATAAAAACACAAAGAAAATACAAAAATAAAATACTTGTATATAATACATAGGTATAATACCTGCACATGTACCTATATAATTAATACTTCCATTTTATTAAGTGTATAAAATACATCAGAAAATAAAATAAAAATATATTTAAGTTTATAAAAATAAAACATTAAAATATATAGATAAATATACCTATATAGCTCTTAAAAGGGAAATTGTTATTTTATACCTAGAAAAAATAAATAAAAATCATAATAGAATACTTTATAAAATAATAAATATTTTTTATTTAATAATAAAAAATAATAAATTTGTTTTCTATTTTTAATTGAATTTACAATTTTTTTCTAGAGGTTTTTCCTGGTTGGTCCATGTGGACCAACCACGAGGCACGGACAGTTGACCTCCGGTCAACTTTCTTACCCCCCTCTGCTGCTTTGTCAGAACTGTGTTTTTTGGCATTTTCTCTGAATTTTGGAGAGCGTGTCTTTGATTATCTCATGTTGACATCTTCAGAACTTTTGATCCTCGTGGAACGGACTTACACGCCCTGGGTTCTCTTGCGCCGAGCATCATCGATTCTCAAAGATTCGCCTCGTTCTTCGCACACCCGTCAACCACCTATACATAGCCTACCCGACCATTCCTTCTCTGTTTGAACCCTTTTCGACCGAGTTTGACCCTCGCCTTGGAGCTCCGGATTGACTCCTGTGACAGGGGAGCCTTTAGCTCCTTCGCGCGAGGCCAGGCGAATGTCGGGGCGACGCTCCATCTATCTCCGGCCACTTTGGCCATGAGGTTCATCTCTTGGTTTTCTCAGCCAATCGAGGTCGCTTTTATTTGTTTTTCTTTGCTGTAGATTAGTTGTAATGCCTTCTTTAATCTCGCCTCCTTATTTGTTCAATTGAAGCCTGATACACCACCCGCTACCCACACGTCGGAGCTTGCTCCGGTGAGCTCCTATTTGCGTCGAATACCATCCAATCCATCTGCATTTTCCCCGGGGACCCTCTACTGTTGTAGTGTGTTTTCTTTGCAGGTCCCAGGTGCGAAGAGTCCCTCCTAGGGGTCGCTTTTGCGAAACACCGAGCAATCTGGAGCACCCCTCGTCCCTTCACATTGCGGCGGACCTCAGGCCTCTCCCAAGCCATTTGTGGTAGCTGATCGATTGTGGATTGCTCCAGGAAGTTCTAGGGGCCATTTTGGAGCACGAAGGACCGCCGGAGAGGGAGGATCGTATCGGAAGAACTTCGTAGTGGCAGTGTTATTCCCCGTTCGTCCATCGGCCTCCCATGCCGTCAGATCATCAAGGCATCCCAGACGAAGTAGCTGTCGTTGCATCTTCCCATCCCAGGACCGTCAGATCTGTTGGACCTTCTAATCGTGGCCCTCCGCCTCCGAATCGTTATCGGGACTCCGTGCATCAACACGTGGCATTAGTGAAACATTCAGAGCCATCGGATCCCAAGCGTGGGTATTTTGCCCCCTCGACTCCGCCATTTTGTATATTTATTAATTAGTCTATTAAATATTTCATCTGTGTTTTTTTTGTACTATTTACAATAAGACCCCCATACTTTTCATTATTGCACATAGGTCCTCAACCACGTCACCTCACATGCTTGTGCACGTGAGGTGCGGGGCATTTTGCAGAGGACCCCTCACGAGTCTTGTTATTTCCGTTCAGTCCCCAAAGATTTTATTTCAACGATAAATATTTGGTCATTTTGCGCATTACCCCCTAGATTTTGGAATATTGCTATTTACTCCTGCCTGGTCGCGTGCCGTGTGCACGTGGTTTTGGTAATTTTGCAAAATTAACCCTGGCATTTTTGTGATTTCTAATTGGTCCAGAAAGGTTTTAATTTCGATATAAAATTGCTGGAAATTTGTGTTTCGACCCTTGGATTTTTACCTATTTCCAAAAATACCCCTACTAGGTTATGTTTTCTTTTTGTTTCTAGTATTTATTTCATGCATCTATAAATCCCTAAAAATCCACAAAAATTAGCATAAGTTCATGTTGCATTATATTATCACGCCATATTTTTGTTTTGCATTTTTATTACATTTAATATTTATAAAAATTCAAAATCAAGCATTTTCATCCCTGTTTGCATTATAAAATCCCTAAAAAATATAAAATCTTTCTAAAAAATTCTCAAAAAAATATATTTTGTGTATTTTAGTGTTTTTAACTTCAGACAAATCATAAAAAATACAAAAGAAAACTCCTAAAAATAAAAAACCCCCTAAAATCTTCATAAAAATTCTAAAAAATCCACAAAAATCATAAGAATACAATTTATGTTTCTTATTTTTCTTTATTTTTTATCTCTATTTTAAAATTAATTTGATGAATTTTTGTCTCATTTTACTATTTTTCATCCTCATTTTAATTTCGATTTTGTATTTTACTCACTATTTTTAGTTTTTGTGACTTTAAAAATACAAAAAAAAATAGGAAAAATATAGAAAAATCATAAAAACATTTGAAGAATAAAACCTAAAAATATCTTATTTCCTTAATTTTTCTTATTTTTACCTTTTTATAAAAATATCTTATCTCTCTCTTTTCTTATTTTGTATATATATTTTATTTATACATTAAAATAAAAAAATATAAAAATATAAAATATAAAAATAGAAATATAAAACCAGAAATTAAAAAAATTGAAATTAAAAAAAATAAATAAATCAATAAGTAAATAAAAAAACATAAAATTGAAAACCCAGAAAAAATAACATTTATAGACAAATCATCACATTCACATTTTGTGCATTATTGCCCCATTCTTTCGTCTGCTCCTTGTGTTCGACCTCTACAAATACTTGCACCTATACACATCTTTGTTGTAGAGTTATAATAAATTTTAACGTCACAGATTTACTTCCATTGCTTGATTTATCTATTGTGGATTAATTATTGTCTGAAGATCCGGATTTCGCGCGATCGATTCGACGACTATGTTCCCGCCTTGTGTGGAACACAAGACCACCCGATTTTTGGCTTCAACAAATGGCGTCGTTACCTAGGAGCGACAACACGTAGATCATGTTTTTACTTGTGCTTACGATTGTTTATTTATTTTTGCGGTTTTATTTGTTTGCTTTTTATTTGATATAATTGTTTGAGCTATCAAACCTCCTCTCTTGTTGACTTTGTGCGAGGAACCGCGGATCGAGGAAGGCGCTCCACCTTAGGTGCCTGGGCACCCATGTGAAGCCAGCATCTGCCAGCCTAGCATCAAGGAAACGAAGAGTGATTTTTGAAGACCGAGCTCCTTTTTATTTACTTGTATTTATTTTTGTAATTTTAGTGAGAGAGAGACTCTATTATTGTAATAATACAGATACCCAGAACTCTGGATACTCAGACCTAATTTCCAAGTGTGTGTACACTTGGGGGCTCACCGTGGTTTTCACGGTTTTCATCGCTTCTTTTTATTTTGTTTTTCGGTTTTGTTTTCTTTATTTTGTGTGATTGAGCCCTTAGCTTTAAGATGTGCTTGGTAATAGTATTAGGTCCAAACACATTAATCACCATTGCATGTACCTATAGTCTCATTTGGACTTAGTCAAATCTTGAAAATCATGCTTCACACTAATAACAGCTTCTCACACTAGGGTGATTTCATTGGCTTGCATATGTATATAGGTTAGGTTTCAATTCTACTAAGCATCCTTACATGTAGAGTGCTGGAGACAAGGTGAGCATCTACGCGTTAGCATCCATCATCGATTTGCCGCTTGTATTGCTTTTCCGCCTCTCCCTATGATTTTGACCACCTAGGCGCTTAAAGGGATCGACTCCTCGATAGGCTTGTGCATTTTCTATTAAAAATCCAAAAAAGTGATAACAAATAAAATTGGGACTGTTAAAATTACTCGACCCTAAAATCGATCAAAAAGTAAAACATTGTCTTGGGGCAAGTAATCCCCTCATTGTATTCACTTTTACTTGCTCGTGCACACCCTATGTACCAGTGCCCAAATCCTATTCAGCTCCTAAGTGTGTGTGCAACTCTTTGATTTCTCACCTAACTCTTAAAACAGACAAGATAAAAAGACCACTCTTTTGCGGTCTCTACCGAGTTGAGTAGGTGAATTGAGGGTTTGTTTTGTGTGCTTGTGTTTGTAGTTGCTTGTGTGTTCTAGATCGTCCCTGCGCATTTGCGCCTTTCTCTTCACTCTCTTGATTTGACATTCGTGCTCTCCCGATCATTTCCTTTTATTTTTGAGATGGACCCCTGGAGCGTTTTCTATCCGGACTTTGCGGATCCCTTGTTCACCAGCTGGTCCACTTCCATTTTATAAGGAGGATCCTCCTCCTATTTTTTCTGATTTTTGTGCATATCTGACCAACCCACTATTTCAGGATTTGGACTTTGACCTTCACCAGTCATTTCCACCACTATCTCCTCCACAGTTTGACAACCCCCTCTTCATAGAATATCCAGATTCGGACTATGATTTTTGTCCACACCCACCACCCACATTCGACACAACAGATCCTGAGATCTTGGAGTCACCTTTCATGATTTCCACACTTGATACGTTAAATCAGATGATGGAGCATATGAACTCGAGGATGAGTGATATAGCTAGTTTAAATAAGATCGACAATGTCGCTCCATTATTTGAGGATGTGGAATCATTTGAGGATTATCGTGAGAGCTTGCAATCACCAAAAATACAAAAAAATGAGAAAAAATTAAAAACACAAAAAGAGTTCGGGAGACACTTGGTTGATTCGGATTGTGAGGAGAGGTACCACGTGCCAGACCATTTGACAACACCTGCACTCACACCTTGTACCACCTTTGACCCCGAGGATGTTGCTGTATAGATTGCTCTTGGCATGCCTCGTGTAGATGATGATTCCGACTTCCTCCCTTGTATGGAGGAGTTCTAAAAATTAAAAAAAATGTTGACTGAACCTGAAGTGGTGGCCACCATTCATGAGATCATCCGTGCCCCACTTCAGCAGGCCATGTCTGATTTATCTGCTCCTCTTCCAAAGAAGAGAAAGTGGAGGAGCAGATCTGAGCGTCACATTCTGACCATGGCCACTGCCCACACCATCACACACCGTCCCATTCCTCGGAAGAGAAACACTACCACACCTTTCATTAGTTGCACCATCTCTGACTTCACTTGTGATCACACTCTCCTATACGACGGTGCTTCGATTAGCATATTACCCTTCTCACTAGTACAATCTCTTCACTTAGGGCCTCTCAAGAAACCAGGATGATCGTTCAGTTTGCTGATGGATCAATAAATAGGCCGAAGGGTATCCTTGAAAATGCCGTCATATCGAATCAGGGCACGGGCTGCCATGTTGACTTTGTCGTTTTGCCCATAGAGACCTCCACTAGGGAGCACTCTCCAATCATCCTAGGACGACCATTCCTCGCCTCTACGAGGGTCGTTACTGATTACGGATCAGGAGAGATTCGCTTCCGTCCTGTTGACGAAAGCGAAGTGTTGATCACCACACCCACAGTTGACCAGAGACCTACACCTTATGTGACTATACCTATCTTGGCTGACCTCGAGGATCATGACCTTGATGATACTATCAGAGAATTTTGCTGCTTACTGGATTCCACTGAGACCCGAGTGGAGGAAGACTCGGAAAGCATGGACCTCGGAGTTCTTCCTTCTGGGACATGGCATTGTGTTGATTACATCCACGGGATTTACATGATTGACACCTTAGAGCGGAGGGCAGATGTAGAGACTAGATAGGACAGACATGATTCGACTACTTTCACTGATGGATCTGCTCATGTTTATTTAGATTCAGAAGAGACCAAGGCCGAATTTGATTTGATTACTTTTATTCGAGAATTCGGGCCTTTTGATGAGAAAGATGATCCGGTTGAGATATTAGAGGATGAACAGAGTTAGACTAATTCTACTGATGAGTTCATGCCTTTTGGTTTTGACCTCGACGACACCTCGCAGGACGACTCCGATTACACTTCTTCCGATGATGATGAGTTCGTCCCATTCCACATTGATATCAGCGAGACACCCAAGGCCGGACTTAATCGTACTTCTTCCACTCACCCGTCTGTGCCTTTACACTCTAGGACAACCGAGGATCTTCACCCTATCGACCCTGATCGGTTAGTGTCATCTGAGGACCCCGATGTCGACATGCACTACAGTAGATCTATCCCTCAGCGATCTTGCAAGAAGGTTCGCTTTCTACCTTCTTGTTCATGTGTGCATCCATCCTATTGTATATTCATTCCTTTCCCTCGGTCTATCTCCTGTATTGCTCATCCACCCATTCTCGTGTTTGCCTTGCTTAGGACGTACTTTGTCCTATGTATAGGGGGTGGATGAGCTGGGTGTTCATCGTTCTGTTTCATTACTCCTGTTGTCGCCTATACTTAGGTCTTCTTTTACCTAAGTATAGGGGGAGTGATGTGTACATCCTTCTCGATGTTTTTCCATCTTCATCTCTTTTCTTCTTTTCTTTTTCTATTTTCTTTTTCTACCGAAAAAGATGTCACCCCTTGTAGATAGTCTTCTATAATTAGGACGTACTTTGTCCTAAGTATAGGGGGGGTGCACCCTGAATTCTTCCATTCATTTCGATCCTCACCATTGTCTCCTCTTCTTGTCTATACTTAGGGATATCTTACCCTCAGTATAGGGGGAGACAATCTGAGTACGATGTGTTCATTCCCACCCTTGACCCTCCCTGCTTTGTGTACAATATGTTATACTTAGGATTATTTGATCCTAAGTACGGGGGGACGGTCAACTTCTCATTCGTTCATTCATCTTTTTATTCATTTATTCTTTAGACTTGTCTATACTCAGTACGAGTTATGTCTTCTCTTTTCTCTCTGATCTATGAGGACATAGCTCAAGCAAAAACATTTGAAAAATTCTTTTGAAAAATACAAAAAATGCATATGCATCATCTTTTCAAAACCCATAAAAAGTTCAAAATCATTGAAAATTGCATCACAAAAAGATTTCTGCACTCTGCATAGCATCCACATTTTTGGAATTGAGTTTAATGGTTGAACAAGTCTAAATAAAATCTGGATATTAGAGCTTTATTGGACCTTAAAATCTTTCTAACTAACATGAACCTTATAGGAACTGGAATTGAGGTACTTCAAGTCTCGTTGACTTAATTCTTTGAGGATCACGAGACTTGGTTCAATGGATTCTTGACTGCCCAAGTAGAGTATTTCGGAGCACACGCACGACTCTTGTTGATAATGATCTAACTTGGACACCTGCACCTTTCACTTGGCTCAACTCAGTTGAAGTGGTGAGGGGGTTGGATTTGCCGGTATGAGACGCACACAAGTGGAAACACTTGTCCTCCTCTAGGGAGGGAAGTGCACCCTAACCCCCATCCAATGATGAGGAATTCTAAAGACAGGAGAGTGTGGGTTGCAATAAAGCTTCAAAAAAGGGATAGTCTACTGGCTCAAGAGGAAAAACTCCCTATGTAAATGCTGCAGTAAATAGTATTCCAAAAAAACTCAAAAAATGGACATGCCTGTACAAAAATAAAATGCCTGCCGGAGTGTACATATGTTGTATAGTCAAAAAGCAAGCTTGAGTTCCAAAGTCATATCATGTGAGTCTGCAGCTGGATGACTTGACTACACCGGTCTTGCATCCTAGGATAGGTAGCTACACTGGCTACCGTCCATTCTTCTCTTCACCCCCTCCTCTTGAGCTGGTTGCCACTTGAACTTAGAAGGGAATACCCCACTCCTCGAGGAAGGAGTTATTGGATTGGGGAATCATTGGGTTGTCATACTGGAGAAGTTAGTCTCTTTGTCATTCTAGTTGGGGAGAGCCACTATCACTTACACTTTACGAGTCAGATTCATAGTCGTAAGGGTTTACGTATGAGTTGAAATATTTCTTCCTGGCTATTGAGAAGACTTGAGCAGAGTTTTGGGATTCTCGAAGGCTGTTGGATTTCAAATCTGATTCCCATTAAGGTTCCACCCGCACTAAAATTCCAAAGGTCTAACTTAAGCTCCATATTTTGATTTTGTGAAGACAAGTTTGATAATTAAATTTAATCTACATTTCTTCTGTTTCTTTTCTTTGTTTTTCTTTTCTGCACTTATTGCGTAAGTCTTTGCTAGGGACTAGCAAAGGCAAGTATAGAGGGATGATGAATCAACGTTTCATCATCTTTATTCTATCATTTTGGCCTTAAAAACCCTAGTAAATGCGTGTAAATAATGTTAATTCATGCATTTTAGCATTCATGCACATTTGTGTAAAAAGTATATAAAATACTATTTTTAATGCCAAAATTATAGAATAAAGAAAAAAAAGAAAAGGAATAAAATATTGTAAATAATTTATGACCCGAAACCTTGAGACCTAGGCATCTCGATGACTAGGGAGACAAGGAATAAAGTAGGGGGAGATAAGGGCCACAAAATCAATAAAAATCCCTTTTATTGAATTCATTCTTTATTCATTTTGGGACCTATTTTTAGTTCCACTTTTTATACTCAAAATAAAGAAACTTTGTACATGAAAGTTGTAGATAATGAAATAAGGAAAAATACAAAATTGATTTCGAATAGAAATATTTTACAGATAAAAATTTATGATCTGAATAAGATTCCAGAATCCTAACTTCCTAGACCTGTATCTCTCAAATAAAAACTCGAAATGTATCAAAATCACCTTTAATTGTATATAATTTTTCATAAGCTATTTAATGAAGATGGTTTTGTATTTTGCGTATCTACGGTTTGAAAGTTGAGTTTTGGAACCCTATTGTACACTTGTGTAGATTAAAATATTCAATATATTTATCATTAATTATTTTTGTATTTTTTTATATTTTTATAATTTTGTAAATAGTATTTATAATATATGTATATATTAAAACATGAATCAAAACACAAAGAAAATACAAAAATAAAATACTTGTATATAATACATAGGTATAATTCATGTACGTATACCTATATAATTAATACTTCTATTTTATTAAGTGTATAAAATACATCAGAAAAATAAAATAAAAATATATTTAAATTTATAAAAAAATAAAACATTAAAATATATAGATAAATATACCTATATAGCCCTTAAAAGGGAGATTATTATTTTATACCTAAAAAAATAAATAAAAATCATACTAAAATAATTTATAAAATAATAAATATTTTCTGTTTAATAATAAAAAATTAATAAATTCATTTTCTATTTTTAATTGAATTTACAATTCTTTTTCCAGAGGTTTTTCCTGGTTGGTCCACGTGGACCAACCAGGAGGCTCGGACAGTTGACCTCCGATCAACTATCTGACCCCCCTCTACCGCTTTGTCTGAACTATTTTTCGGCGTTTTCTCTGAATTTTGGAGAGCACGTCTTTGATTATCTCATGTTGACATTTTCAGAACTTTTGATCCTCGTGGAACGAACTTACACGCCCTAGTTTCTCTTGGGCCGAGCATCATCGATTCTCAATGATTCACCTCATTCTTCGTACGCCCGTTAACCACCTGTATATAGCCTACCCGACCCTTCCTTCTATGTTTGAACTCTTTTTGACTGAGTTTGACCC
Source organism: Ottelia alismoides (assembly GCA_037367405.1). Lineage (NCBI taxonomy): Eukaryota > Viridiplantae > Streptophyta > Magnoliopsida > Alismatales > Hydrocharitaceae > Ottelia > Ottelia alismoides. The sequence continues at coordinate 495,665 of JAZKJV010005749.1, forward strand.
TCGCCTTGGAGCTCCGGATTGACTCCTGTGACAGGGGAGCCTCCAGCTCCTTCACGCGAGGCCAGGCGAAGGCCAGGGCGACGTTCCACCTATCTCCGGCCACTTTGGCTGTGAGGTTCATCTTTTGGTTTTCTCAGCCAATCGAGGTCGCTTTTATTTGTTTTTCTTTGCTGTAGATTAGCTGTAGTGCCTTCTTTAATCTCGCCTCCTTATTTGTTCGATTGAAGCCTGATCCACCACCCGCTACCCCCTCACCGGAGCTTGCTCCGGGGAGCTCCTATTTGCGCCGAATGCCATCCAATCCACCTGCATTTGCCCTGGGGACCCTCTAATGTTGTAGTGTATTTTCTTTGCAGGTCCCAGGTGCTAAGAGCCCTCCTGGGGGCCGCTTTTGCGAAACACCGAGCAACCTGGAGCACCCCTCGTCCCTTCACGTCGCGACGGACCTCTAGCTTCTCCCAAGCCATTTTGCAGTAGTCGATCGATTGTGGATTGCTCCAAGAAGGTCCGAGGGCCATTTTGAAGCATGAAGGACCGCTGGAGAGGGATGATCATGTTGGAAGAACTTCGCAGCGGCGACGTTCTTCCCCGTTCGTCCATCAGCCTCATGCGTAGTTGGATCATCAAGGCACCCCAGACGAAGCCGCTACCGTTGGATCGTCCCAGCCTAGGACCGTCAGATCTGTTGGACCTTCTAATCGTGGCCCTCCATCTCTGAATTGTTATCGGGACTCCATGCGTTGACACGTGGCATTAGTGAAACATTCAAAGCCGTCGGATCCCAAGCGTGGGTATTTTGCCCCCTTGACCCTGCCATTTTGTATATTTATTAATTAGTCTATTAAATCATTCATCTACATTTATAATTTTTGTACTATTTATAATAAGATCCCCATACTTTTCATTATTGCACCTAGGTCCTCAGCCACGTCACCTCACGTGCCTTTGCACGTGAGGTGCGGGCATTTTGCAGAGGACCCCTCACGGGTCTTGTTATTTCCGTTCAGTCCTCAAAGATTTTATTTCAGCTATAAATATTTGTTCATTTTGCGCATTACCCCCTGTATTTTGGAATATTACTATTTAGTCCTACCTGGTCACGTGTTGGTAATTTTGCAAAATTAACCCAGGCATTTTGGCAATTTTTAATTGGTCCAGAAAGTTTTTAATTGCGATATAAAATTGTGGGAAATTTGCATTTCGACCTCTGGATTTTTACCTATTTCCAAAAATACCCCTATTAGGTTGTGTTTTCTTTTTGTTTCTAGTATTTATTTCACACGTCTATAATCCTTAAAAAATCCACAAAAATTAGCATACGTCCTGTTGCATTATATTATCATGCCTTATTTTTGTTTTGCATTTTTATTGCATTGAAATATTTATAAAAATTCAAAATCAAGCATTTTCATCCCTATTTGCAATATAAAATCCCTAAAAAATATAAAAACTTTCTAAAAAATTCTCAAAAAATATATTTTGTGTATTTTAGTGTCTTTTTTCAGACCAAAAATCATAAAAAATACAAAAGAAAACTTTTAAAAATTAAAAAACCGCTAAAATATTCATAAAAATATTAAAAATTCCACAAAAATCATAAAAATAGAATTTCTATTTCTTAATTTTCTTTATTTTATTATCTTTATTCTAAAATTAATTTGAGGAATTTTTGTCACTGTTTACTCTTTTTCATCCTCATTTTAATTTCGGTTTTGTATTTTATTCACTTTTTAAAGTTTTTGTGACTTTTAGAATACCAAAGAAATTAGAAAAAATATAAAAAAAATCACAAAAACATTAGAAAAATACAAAAAGCCCAAAAATATCTTGTTTCCTGAATTTTGCTTATTTTTACCTATTTTTATAAATACCTTATCTCTCTCTTTTCTTTTTTTGTATATATATTTTATTTTATAAATTAAAAGAAAAAATATAAAAATATATATTATAAAAAAGATAATATAAAACCAGAAATTAAAAAAATCAAAATATAAAAAAATCAAAAATTAAATAAAAAATATAAAATTAAAAACCCACAAAAATAACATTTATAGACAAATCATCACATTCACATTTTGTGCATTATTGTCCCGTTCTACCTGTTTGCTCCCTGTGTTCCACCTCTACACATACTTGCACCTAACATCTTTGTTGTAGAGTTATAATAAATTTCAACTCCGCACATTTACTTCCATTGCTTGATTTATCTATTGTGGGTTAATTGTTGTCTGAAGATCCGGATTTCGCGCGGTCGATTCGATGACTGTGTTCCCGCCTTTTGTGGAACACAAGACCACCCGATTTTTGGCTTCAACAACGGTCCACACTTACTCCTATAGTTGTTGAAAGTAGATCCAACTAGTCATATGAACCGGGCCAGTCTGTAGGAAAATACGGACAACTAACAGCTCGTTAATCTTTCCTAGACTCTATTTATAATCAAGTAAAATTGAACAGATAATTCGGTCGAACCTTTATGGCCATCACGTGTTGAGTTGGTCAAATTGAGGGTTTGAATTGTGTTTGTACTGTGTGAGTTTACTCCGCACATTTACGTGTACAATAGAACTAGCGCCTCATTGACTATCGTATTCTAATCGGTTCATTTGACATAGAAGATGACTAATTTTCCTAGATTCCTCTCACATAGATATATCTAGGATAATTTTTATATCTAATAATAATGTGCTTTGGTATTTATTAAAATTAATTTTGCAAAACTACCCTGCATTCTTATTAAATTCATAGTTAATTCATTTGGAGTCTAAAAATTCCAAAAAAATAGCGGTCACTTAGTTTCATTGCATTTCATATCTGGCCAAGTTTCATTAATTTTGAACTTAATTTGACTATTATTTGAGATTTAGCTTAGAATTTGGCTTGAATTGCATTGTAATTTCCTTTATTGCATAAAAGAATCAAAAATATTCTCCTAAAAATCTAACATCAAAATTAACTTAAGATTACCCTTAGGGGAAAGCTGCCACCCTGAGTTCGACCTTGGGCTTGCTCAAGTAAAATAAATTTGCCGATTGTGTTTAATTCAATTAATCTGAGTGGTTTTTGATAAGTCTCGATTACCCGACTACAATGAACGACATATTTAATTAGATCATTAATCCGGTTGAATTAGGTAGGGTAGACGAGGGCTCGTCAAAATGGCACCGTTGCCGGAGAGGCACAGCTTAGGTTAATTTTTAGAGAATTTTGATTTTAGATTTTCCATCCTCGGGTAGTTTGATTTCTGGCTTTTCTTGTGAATATTTTCTATTTAATTTTTTATTTGTTTATTTTGTGTCGTCCTTTATCTGACCTCCATTAATTTTCATGCGAGGAATACAAGGAGTCAAAGGCGATTCACCAAGTGAGCTGAGGAACTTGCATTAAAATAATTTGAGTGTTTTTGTGAGGACTTGTATTTTTTCTTTTATTTTCTTTGCATTTTTCCAGTGGTTCCCGTTTGGGTTCTCGTGCATGTTAATCATAGTAAAACGTGTCCCCGTGTGTTATGTGGATTGATTTACGTAGAATAGGACATGCACTTGCTGCTCTTAGAGATCTTTTAGGAACTGTTTGTGCGCGTAAAATTCTAGGACCACACTTCACACTTAATAGACGTACTTAGACCGCAGGACTTAGCCAAATAAAACTGGTTCTTCACTCGCTAATAGAACTGCTTGTCTAGGAGCGTTTTTTTTGCTTGCATTCATATAGTGTAAATTTCAATTATATTTTGCATCCCGTAAATAAAGCGAAAGGATCACTGTAAGTCTTCTCTACTTGGCATTCATCATTATTTTATCTTACATCAGCTTTTATCTAATCCTTCTCCCCTTGGGTTTTCAAATTTAGAGTTAAACGAAATTGGGGATGGACGATAGGCATGCCTTATGGTTGGACTAATCAAGTGATCACCTAACTTAAAATTGGGACTGCTAAACAAAATTGACAAAAAATCAAATAAAATCGGAAATTCTGTTTGTGGGAGATTAACCCCGACCTCGTTTTCACATTGAGTGAGGGTACTAGAGTGTGTGTACACACCCTAAGGCAGAGCCAAAAATCCAGCCTTCCATATAGTGTATCCCGATCCGAGCAAATATCACAGGCTGAACTATGGGTTCAACTGACCAGTGCCAAGTAGCCTCCGCCTACTCCGGTAGGTAGATAGGGGCGAAATTGCGGTGCATCGCGACAAGTTGCTAGTAGCCTCTGCCTGGTCCAAGAGGTAGATTGGGGCTAAGTTAAAGCCTTGTCAGCCTCCGCCTACTCTGTAGGTAGATAGGGGCAGGTCCTTGAACTTTCGGCTGGTGATAGGAGCGGAGAAAGGAAGGACGTTGGTATCTTAGGTGACATGTTAAATAGGGGAGACACATCCGGCTTTGAGCCGACTCCCCTATAGGCCACATAACATGTGCTACTTGTCTAGAAAATCACACTTAAAATCAACCAGACTAATCGGACTCGATTTCGGATCCTTCACCATGTTGAGTGTGAAAATCAGGGTTTGTATTCCCTTGCTTGCTTCAGGTAGGAGTAAAATCCTATCTCAACACTCTTTCTCCCGACTCTTCTTCTCGCCATCCAAGATGACTGACTAGGGGGGTATTCTCTCGCTTCGTAAATCTTTCCTTAAGCCCCTCACGAAGTTCGTATTCATCGGCCCAAGCGCAACCTGGGCCAACCCGAGCTCATGACCCTCTTGAGTTCGGGATCCATCACTCTCTGCGTGGTTACCCTCAAACCAACCCTTTTCTCTCCTCTTATCTCACCGAGGAAGACCATCGCCGCGGTAAGAATGTATTCATTGATACATCCTCTAACCTAGACCACCTTCTTTACCCAGGAAAAGAGGACGAGATGCCGAAGAAATAGCCAGTCGAAGAGTAACCCAGAGATGACCCCATGCACCAAGTCATGGCCTGATTAGCTAGAGCTGAGTATCTGAATGCAGAACTTATGGATAGGATCGGACATGTGATCGAGGCAAAGGGAATTGACTGACCCATGGTAGATGCCTACAACCCAACAGAAAATGAGATGCATAGTTGGCTTGTACATGTGGTTCCCTCTGAAGTGTTCGAGCTGAAGCCCCACTTTCTTAGTCTGCTACCGAAGTTCAATGTGAACACCAACGAAGAACCTTATGCTTTCCTGAGAGACTTCGAGCTGGTTTGCAACAACCTTAGTCACCCTAGGGTCGGGCAAGACTACATCAGGCTGAAGGCTACCCCATTTGCCATAGGAGATAAGTCTGCTCATTGGCTGAAAAATCTCAGGGTAAGATATATGACTAATCAGATGAGGACCAAGATGGCTAGTTTTTGCCAAGGCCCCCACGAGCCATTTAATGAAGCCTGGGATAGATTTAAGGATTTAACTCAGAAATGCCTATGCCATGTCATTACAAAATCAATCTTAGTCTAGACCTTGTTCTGTGGCATTACCTCGGAGATGCAGGGGTTAGTGAGTGCATCCTGTGGAGGAAGCTATCTCAATAAGAATGAGGCTGTCATATGGAAGATTTTGGAGCAGATGGCGGAAACAGGAAGATCTCAGGCCACCAGGGCCTATCAGTTGTCTCTATCAAGCCTATCTAATGAAAAAACTTGGAGGACTGTAGAGGATCTGATGGATGACCTCATCCCCAACATGGGGATAATAGCTGACAAGTTAACCACAGTCGAGCAGATTCACAAGAGAGTCACTAACCTTGAGGCGCTTTTACGATTGTCGAAACAAGTGGAGGAATTGACTGAGAAGGTAGCCAAGATATGGCTACCTAACCCTTCTGCACCACCTGTGCCTGTACAGTACATCGAGTCCTTCTTGTATAGGAGAAGGTACATGGGCCTCAGGGTAGCTGGGTTGAGAAGCAGCAATGCACTCAGCATGAGCAGCATGCATCCCTATAGGTGGAGACAGTCTATGAGGAGCCTTCGCAGATGTTCGAGATCAACGGGATGTGGTACAGCCATGACCCCATCGGCAGATAGTCGGGGATAGGGAACAGTCCGCCACACCGACCTTCCCTAGCTTACCAGGAAACTAGATCCGTCCCTGCACCGTGCTTCCTACAATCCCGATCTGGATTAGGGTACCAGCCTCAGTAGCACTAGCAGCAGCGCACGTTCCACTCGGGCCAGCATGGCCCTCCACCACCTTCCCACTAGCAGCAGTATCGGCATAGCCAGCAAGGCCAATATAGACACTTGTCCTCTAGTCAGCAGCAGCAAGCCCCGTCCATAAGAGAATTGGAGTCCCTCACCTTGGCGATCTAGACCCTGACTAATAGGATTCAGCAGATATGGAATGATTATCTGGATATCCGAACTAATCTGAACTGTGTTTCACGCACCCAGGATCAGCAGATGTTGCCAAAGACCCTAATTCCTGCCCAGGTTCAAGCCAACCCAAATAGCCTGAATCAGGGTCATAACCGACCACGAGATCAGGTATACTATTCAGATAACTCTCTATCCGAACATAAGATCCTTGTGTACGATAATGTTAATAATATGTCCCTCAGGAGTGGAAGGACCGTGATCGTACCTGATCGAGCACATACATAGGAGGTAGACACCGCCAAGTCTCTACCTGAGGAGAACTTGGAGGCAGAGGAGCACTACCACCACCACCAGCAGCAGAAGACGAGGATTTCCAAGTGCTCGAAGAAGAAGGAGAATAGCACGAGTAGTGAGTCCGACGAAACCGATGAGGATCCCGCACCTACATCTGAGGAGGATGTCCTAGTAGTCACGGAAGATGCATCACCTGTTTCGTAACATAAATTTCTTTTTCGTCCATGTCAGAGTCAGAGTCTTGTAAAGAACTTATTTCCCATTTCAATGAAGATCTTTCAGTTTCAGAATCTTAGTTAGCATCATACCTTTCCCCCGAGCCCTTAAGGATGGAAAGAAGAAAACTAAAGAATCCAAAAAGATGACCCTGAGATGGTAGAGTTCTACAATAAGTATATCAAGGTCACAATTCCCTTTGATAAGTATGTGTACATGACACCTGCATTCCAGAAATACCTTAAGGTGAGATGCACGCCTAATAGGGTTAGCGGGAAGACCAAAAGCCGTGTGGAGAAGCACGTTTTGTCAGTAGCCGCTACTTGTGCCATAAAGAATGTGTTTCCCAGGAAAAGAAGGGACATGGGTGCCCATTATGTGGTGAGTCATGTCAATGACACCGTGTTTGCACGAACTCTTCTAGATAATGGATCCTCAATTAACTTGATGCCTACAACCCTCTATGAGCGGCTAAATCTATGACCTCTTAGGAAATCCAGAGCATTACTCCAGTTTGCAGATAAATAAACCAAGAGGTCCTAAGGAGAATTGAGGAACGTTATCATTAAAGTCGAGGGTCAGAAGTACATGGTGGACTTTACAGTCCTTGATATAGAGACCCCTCAAAATTGGAGAGATTCCTAGATCATTTTAGGAAGGCCCTTCGTTAGAACAACGGGGGTCTTATTTGATTACACGATCGAGAAGATTCAGTTCCAAACTCAAGGTAGAGATGAGGAACTTGAGATGAAGCAGACCAGGTAGCAGAGGCCAGATTTCGAATCTATCATCGAGTATTCGTCTGAAGCAGATTGCGTTCATGTAGACATCGTTGGGCCATGGAGACAGAACCCAACTAGCACCGATGAGTCCCTCTCCTCCAAAGAAGATCTTGTGCATGAGACAGTCTGTGAGAGCTTTAGGAACGAGTACATCGCAGAATATGCATCCTCCTACATCCTCGATGATGTAGAGGTTCAGTTGGGCATGTCAGTCCTTCCCTTTTTCGGACAATTAGAAGATGAGGATGATGAGTCGAACGTGGATTTTGCCGATTGCTTAGAGACTTTTGACGATCCGACTCCAGAGTTGAATGAGTTGGTGGCAGTAACTTCAAAGATAGATCCAGCCACTACCAGCACAGAGCCAGAAATGATTGAGATAGACTTCCTTGATGATCACACCTTACCTGAGGTCAAACCTTTACCCATAACACTTAAGTATCCTTCCTTGCAAGACAAGAGAAGAAATATTCGATTATCATCAGTTTGTGATTGACCGAGGAGCTGGAATCTTGCTTGCTAGAGATCCTGGAGAAAAACCGCAAGGCGATAGGCTGGAGCATCTCTGATCTCCATGAGATAAATCCCGCTCTGTATTCACACCATATCTACTTAGAAAATGAGGCTAAACCCTCTCATGAATTCCAACATCGGTTGAATCCAAATTTACGAGAGGTCATGAAGAAGGAGATAGAGAAATGGTGTGACGCAGGTTTTATTTATCCCATCTCTGATTCCAAATGGGTGGTTGATGAATCCACATTTCATCATCTTTATTCTATCATTTTGGCCTCAAAAACCCTGGCAAATGCATGAAAATACCCTCAATTCATACATTTTAGCATCCATGCATGTGTGTATAAATAGTGTATAAAATACAGTTTTAAAGCCAAAATTATAGAATAAAGAAAAGAAAAGAAAAATAATAAAATATTGTAAATATTTTATGACCCGAAACCCCGAGACCTAGGCATCTGGATGAATAGGTCGACAAGGAATAAAGTAGGGGGAGATAAGGGCTACAATACTAATCAAATTCCCTTTCATTTTATTCATTCTTTATTCATTTTGGGACCTATTTTTGGGTTCAGTTTCTATACTTCAAATAAAGAAACCTTGTACATGAAAGTTGTAGATAATTAAATATAGAAAAATACAAAATTTAATTCACTCCAAAATAATGTATAGATAAAAAGATATGATCTGAATAAAAATCCAAAATACCAACTTCCCAGACCTATATCTCTCAAATAAAAGCTCGAAACACATCAAAATCACCTTTATTTGTATATAATTTTAAATAATCTATTTAATGAAGGTGGTCTCACATTTTGCGGAGCTACGGTTTGAAAGTTGAGTTTTGGAACTCTATTGTATACTTGTACAAATTACAATATTCAACTTATTTATTATTCATTATTTTCCTAATTTTATTTTTTTACTATTTTATAAATTATTTACAATATATATGTACATTAAAATTAGAATAAAAACCTAAAGAAAATCCAATAATAAAAATCATGAAAATAATACATAGGTACAATACCAATACATATACTTATAGAATTACTACTTATATTTTATTAAGTACACAAAATACATCAGAAAAATCAAGTAAAAATATATTTAAGTGTATAAAACTATTTTATAAATTTATCAAATAATAAAAAAATAAATAAAATTCAATATATAAAATAAAAATTAAATATTAAAAATATATAGAAGAATATACCTATATAGGACATAAAAGGTAACTTGTAATTATGTACCTCATAAAAATAAATAAAAATCACCATAAAATTCTTTATAAAATGAGGAACACTTTTTATTCTATAACCTAAAATAAATAAAATCATTTACTATTTTATTTTAAATTTATGAATAATTTTTGCTCGGAATTTCCTGGTTGGTCCACGTGGACCAACCAAGCTCGGTCGTGTGTTGACCTCGATCAACTCCCTGACCGAGGCCTGCCAAGTTCTGACACCCGATTGTTTTCCCAACTTCGCGGATTTTTGGAGCTCGATCCCTTCTCCCCCGGGCCTCGCTTACTTCTTGTAACTCCTTCCTTGATCATCACTGATCCACACCGAGTGCTCAAATCTCGCCATATCTCCATCATACGTGCGTGGACCTCGCTTGAAGGAGACGCCATCACCAGGTATATATCAGACCCGCCACCTTCGAGCTCAAGTTTGAACCCTCTTAGACCGATTTCAGCCCCTTCTTTCATGTGCTTGAGCGAGATAGCGTGACAGGCTTCCTCCTAGCACCATTGTCGAGCTGCGGCGTGGACCAGAGCGGTCTCCACCATCTCCGTCGACCACCGGCATCGAGGTCCCCTTCCTCTGGTTCCGACCATCGAGGTACCCCTTCTTCCTCATTTCTTTTTGCATTTTCTTGTCCGTCGTAGTAGTAGGAACACTTCCCGGTCGTCCATTTTGCCTATCGTTCGTTATACCGCCCTTCACGATCGCCTCGCCGGAGCGCACCTCTGGCCGAGTTTCCCTTTCACCATACCGCCTTCCATCGACCCTTTTTGCACTTCCGCGGGGTCCAGGCATTTTGCCCTGGCCCCCTTCACCCCTTTTTGCAGGTCAAAGCACATTGAATAGAACCTGGAGCTCATTTTTTAGCGTCGCCGGAGACACCTGGACCCAGCCTCCTCCGCCACCTTCACGGCGGTGCTTCGACGCCTCTCCGACAACGCTAAGACCTCCAGCACATAGCAAGACCTCCTAGGAGCACGCCCGACCCATTCTAAAGCCACCAAATTCTCGGAGGAGGAAGATCTAGGTCGGAGAAGTTCGCCTCGCCGGCGATTCTTCCCCGTTCTTCCGGATCCCTTCTCCGCCGTCCGATCAGGGTCCCACTCCAGATTGCACTTCGACCGTCAGATCTTGGCCAGCCTCAGCCGTCGATCGTCTTCGCCAGATCTGATCTCAGCCGCTCATCTTTGAACCGGTATCGTGCATCCCTGAGCTGCCACATGGAAAAGTGGCGACGTCTCCGCCGTTAGATCTCGTAGCTGTGGGTATTTTGCACTCTACAACCTAGCCATTTTGTGTTTTATTTTTAGTCCTTAAACTTTCAGGCGTAGTTTAAATAATTTGTAATATTTGCATTTAGACCCCTGCACTTATTTTATTTGCTTTAGGTCTAATTCACGTCACCTCGAGTGACTCACGTACGTGGGGTGGTGGGTATTTTGCAGAGGACCCCCCTGTGGTTTGTCATATTTTATTTCAGTCCAGGAACTTTTTAATTAAGTTTATTAGTTTTGGTATAATTACATGTTTGCCCCTGGAGCTTTGTGATATTATAGAAATACCCATGCCAGGTCATGTGCCTAGTGTGCGTGAGTTTGGCAATTTTCCAGGGAACCCCCTTCGGGTTTGGGTATTTGTATTCAGTCCTGAAACTTTGTTTATTAGTTAAATATTTTGTGGAAAATTGCACTTTGTCCCCTATGTTTCAGGAAATTTACATTTCTATCCTTGTCAGTAGTGTATTTTCTTTTTGTTTCCTCTATTTATTTCATGTATCTATAAAATCCCAAAAATTACAAAAAAATATCATTAGTTTCTATTGCATTGTAGTTTCACGCCATATTTTTAGTTTGCATTTTTTTGCATTTTAATATTTATAAAAAATAAAAAAACAAGCATTTTTAGCCCTGTTTGCATTATAAAATCCATAAAAATTATAAAAACTTCTCGAAAAATTCCTAAAATATAGATTTTTTAGTGTGTTTAAATTTCTGTCCAAAACTCATTAAAAATTTCAAAAGAAAACCCATAAAAATTATAAAACCCCAAAAATTTTCATAAAAATATGAAAAATTCCAAAAAAATCCTAAAAATGTAATCTTTATCTCAAAATTTCCTTACTTTTTTATCTTTTATTTAAAATTAATTTGGAGAATTTTTGTTATTGTTTGATATTTTATTTCTCGATTTTGGGTTCAACTTTTTATTTTTGTCCCTATTTTCAGTATTTTTATCTTTAAAAATACCAAAAAAATAGGAAAAATATAAAAAAATCACAAAAACATTAGAAAATTATAAAAAGCACAAAAATATTTTATTTTCTGAATTTTGCCCTTTTTACCTATTTTTATAAATACTTTATCCCTCTCTTTCTTACTTTGTATATATATTCTATTTAAAGAAAAAGAAAAAAAGTATTAAATCTAAAAAAGAAAATATAAAATCTGAAAATTTAAAATTTAAAAAATATATAAATTAAAAAATTATTTAAAATTAAAAACCCACCAAACATAGCGTTTGGAGGCATTTGATCACTTTCACGTTTTCGAGCACTATTGCCTTGTTCTATCATGCTTGCTCCTTGAGTTCGACACTGTACACATACTTGCTCCTATACACACTTATTGTAGAGTTATAATAAATTTTAACTCCACTTATTGTCTTTCATTGTTTGATCTTTGTTGTGGGTTAATTGTTTATTGGATTGGGATTTATCGAGGGTCATCACAACGACTTTGTCTCCGCCTTGTGTGAGGCATCTTAGACCCTTGTATCTCCCGCTTCATCAAATGCCGTTGTTGCCGGGGAGCAACAGCGTTTAGATTGAAATTCATTATTGATTGTGATAATTTTCCTATTTTAGAGCTCTACTCATTTGATATTATTGCTTGACTTGTCTAATCATCCTCTCTTTGTACTTTGTGCAAGATACCGCTGATCGAGGGAGGCACTATATCCAAGGCTCCTGTGCACCCACGTGAGAGCGGAGCGTGACTTCTAACCTAGCATCAAGGGAGATTTGGAGGATCTGAGGAGACAAACGTCATCTTGAGCATTTTTGTTTATTTGTTTATTTGTGTAATTTGAAGTGATAGAGAGAGACTTTAAATTGTAATAACTTGGACTCTCCAGGACACTTGGGCCCAATTTCTGAGGGACTGTCCCCTTGAGGGCCTCTTCTTTTTTTGCGGTTTTATCGTCGGTTTTGTTTTCTTGGCTTTACTTTGATTAATAGAGATTTTGGCCCCTGACGTAATTGATTAGGACCCCACACCTAATATTTCGCTTGTGCCTATAGATCGTAAGTGGACCTAATTAATAACTCGCAAGAGAAAAAGCTATCTTGGTCACCTGAGGAGTCGCGTGCCGCTAGAGGCCGTATACAACGCTGGCAGGAACTATTGTGGTAGACATCGATCGGCATCAGAGACCGAATTCCAACTCCTCTTGTTGACCATTTAGCTACTGTTCTTCTCGTGTAGAAATTCGTGTCTAAGGTTGATTTCTTCTTGCATCATATAGGTAGTTTAATTTTTGTCTTTAATTTCTGCGCGGATCACCCTGCATGTATAGTGCAGGAGCAAGGTACACATTTCTATCTCTGCATGCATCATTGTGTTTGATCGTGCATCAGCTTTTTCGACTTCCTCTCCCGTTTTATTGGGCTTAAATTAACCAGGAGATCGAAAAATTCATTAGGTGTTGTCTTTATTTTTTTAAAATACTAAAAAGTGAAAATCATAAAATTGGGACTGCTAATGCAAACTTGACCTTAAAACTCATCCCACCAAAAGTTTATTGATTTTTATTATTATTATTTTTATTTGATTTTATTATTTTCAAATTTTTATTTAATTTTCAAAAAGGGAGATTTTTCAAAAAAGATTTATTTATTATATAATAGATGGATATTATATAGGTGATACTATATAGTAGAATGAACGGGGTCGAGCCACGAGCTCGAACAGCACAAGAAATCAAAACAAAACAAGACGATTTTCGGTGAAATCAAAACACGACATAGACTCGTCAAAAATCCATGAAAACTTTATACTAAGTAATTAGGGTAGTTGTGTAACTACCCTCAAGAAACCGTCGAAAAACAAGGTCACACGAGGTCAGAAACAACCCCTACAGCCCAGGGGCATAAGCGCAAGAAAAAGCTATTTAAAATGTCTTCAAATGGGTCCTCAGGGACTGTTCGGAAAGAAAAAGTTACAAAACCTTACATTTAGGTCCCTGCGGAGGGACCTAAATGCAAATAGTAGAAACCTGTGAGGCGGGATGCAATATCTGGAATTTAGCTGGGCTTAAGATGCAATATTTCCACCGTTTCGCATTCTGCCGCTGAGATTAGAAGGCTTTAAGTTTGATCGGACGCTCCTGCTCCTGCCACGTGTCAGTCAACTGTAGCTCCTGGTTTTCTTGAGCAGTTGAAGCCGCTGGCGATGGCGTCTTCTTCTCCGATTTCTCACGGCCAACCGGCGAAAGTTTAGGCGCTCCGGCGGGGCCAGAGGGGCGGCTCCTCCACCCCTCGAGCTCGCCCGTGGTAGGGTGGCGGCAGAAGAAGCTCCGAGCAGCGGTGGCGTCGCGATGAAGATCACGTCGCAACTCCCTGGAGGTTGACCTTTGTTCTGGCTATGGAACTTTGAGGCGGATTCTGATGAAAAAGATGAGCTTCCAGTCCTTGCGATTAGCTTCCAACCGATGTCTGATCTGCAAACACAAGATAGATGTGCTCGATTCGCTAGGAATTGGCTTATGGGTAAAGGATTCGCAAGATCAAACAAGAAAAAAAATCAGGTTTCCAGAGAATATACACAATGCGTGAAGAAGGCGATAAGATTTGAAGCGCAAATTGAGCAGATTTTGAAATGAATCGAGATGGAATGCTAAGGGCGTCGATCTAAGATGGTTTGACTTCCTAAATCACGGATTAGCCACGCAAATCGTGGCACGCAAATCGACGAGAAAAATAAAGGAAATGGAGGAAGAGGCATGTGAGAGTCTAGGTATATTACCTGGACAAAGTTGCTCGACGGCGGCCAAAGACCGGAGCGGAACGCAGTGCTTGGGTGGCGATACAAGGCGGAGCTCGGCCTTGGAACCTCCTCCGATGATTCCTCCTCCTCACGAGCACCTCTAAGGTGCTGTCACCACCACGATTTGGCTGGAACAAGGCTTGGATGTAGGGGTATCGGACAACCTGGAGCTGGGGCTATGGGTAGTTGAAGAGTTGGTTGGCTATGGCGGAAGTCGGTGGCCTTATATAGGGAGTTTACTTGGGCTCCAAGCTCGGATCTATGGGTGGCGATGGAGTGGGTAGTTAGGAGGAGAGGATCGACGGATTAGGTTGGCCGGAAGCTTCGCGAAGTGCGCAGGAAAAATGGCTGAAGTCGGCCGGTTGAGCAGAGTCTGGTAGAACAAATTCTTGGGGAAGAAGGCCCCAGGTGCTGACAAGTGTCAGCACCTGGTTGGCCTAGAGGTGAAATTGGCTTATAAATTAAGTATAAAATAGTAAATTACGTTATTTTAAATAAGTGTAAATACAAAAAGTGTAAATAAATTAATTCTCTAATTTATGGACTAATTACTTTTAATAAATAGTAAATATTATTTAAAATATAAATATTATATTAATAAATATGTATTATTAATTAGGTTTTAGATTTTTAAGTTAATAAATAAATAAGTAAAAACTAATTTTATAATTTATTAATTATTAGAATATTAAACAAGGTTTATACAATTTTTATGGATTTTAATAAACTAGTTTGCATATTTTAATAAATATGGTTAGTATCTAGGTAGTTCATTTATACCTATATTTTAGGGTTTTTGATTTTATTAAAATAATAAATAGTCTCTAAAAATTATGAAATAAATTATGGTGAAACTACAAGATCATGAAATAATTTAAAAATTATAAAATTAAGAAAATGATAAATAATGTGTGTTACAGAAAATAAATAGCCCAGAAACCTCGTTGTCTTTTGGTCCCAAAACCGACTTTTTGTAAACGGACTCCGAATTCGATGAAACAACTTTATTATTTAGAGAATATTATTTTATGAACTTTAAAGGTGAGTAGAGTGAAATTGGAGTTCGTATGAGGAAGTTATGATGTTCGGAAGTTGAGATTTTGACAATTTGCAGGCTGGGTTTCTTGGCATATATACAGGGTAGTATTTTTAACTTATTTTTATATTTTTATATACATTTTTAGGAATAATTAGGAGAAGAGTTTGGTGAAAAATATCTTCATATGAAATAATTAAAATTCTTTGAAGTTTTGTATTTATTTTATAAATAGTGAAAGGTGTATATGTGTGTGTTAAATTATTTTTCTCTGGTTTTCTTTCCTTATCTCCCCCTACTTATTGGTTTGTCGACCAATCCATGCTGACTTGCTCTCGGGGGTTGGGTTATAAATATATCTTACAGCTATATTTATATTTTAAGTCATATTGTATATATATACATATATTCAATCTGCCTTTTTCTTTATTTTTCTGGTTCTTTATTTATTTACATGACTTTAGTGGTTAAAAGTGAATATTTACACATGAATGGTGTTTTTTTAAAATATGTGAATTAATGGATATTTACATGTATTTGTTAAGGGTTTTAAGACAAAATGCGACAGAAAAGTTAATGAATCATGGGTTCATCAACCCCCTATACTTAAACTTTGCTAGTCCCTTAGCAAACACTTATTTTGATAAAGTAAGTGAAAAAGAAAGAAAGTTAGAATGAATTTGTTTTCTTAAACCAATTCATGAGAACAGACAAAGGACAGAGCTCGATCAGGCCTGAAACAAGCATTTTGTCGGAACCTTAACTAGGATTAGGATTTTATCCTCAACAGTCTTCAAGTTCCATAATCCTTACTCAAGATCACTTCATTGGCTAGTTCAGACTCACTTATTCATATCGCAAACTCTATAATCCTTGAAGTCAACTTGTACAGTGTGTGAATTGATTTAGCTCTTCCTGCTTAGAGAACCGAAGAAACCGTCAATCCCGGCTTTACACTCCTATCACTTCCTCATCCCGCTAATCTTTCCTCGGGGAGGGAGGTATTCCCTTCTGAGTTCAGTTATGCTATGTAACAATCGAATATAGGGAGAAGTTAGAAGAATGAGAAAAGAAGTGGAGTGCGACCAGTGTAGACGCATCTCCTTGTGAAGCCCAACCAGGGTAGCTGAGTCTCCACTAAGATGTGCAGGCATATTTGGTGGAAGCTTGGACCATTGTGGTCTTATTTGGTGGCTTCTGTATTGCTTTGACTTTGTAATTTGCTTGCACTGCATTCATCTTTTGTGCCTCGATGGATATAGCATCTTTTTAGTCCGTCCATTTTTTGAGGTCTTAGAAAAATTGTGTCAGCAGATCCTTCCCTCATCCGAAGCAACTATCGCAACCCCAATCTCTCCCGTCTTTAGACGTCAATGCCGCAAAGATAAGGATAGAAACGCATTACCAAGGTGTACTGCCCTTCGGAACTCCATGCAAGTTGAGCTAAGTGCAGAGTGCATGTGTTCAAGATTGGTTCACTGGTATAGAGTTGTACGGATGACTCCAAATGGTCTACTTAAGCTCAGATGAATTGATTTCCCGAATATGGTCTTACGGAACCCAAAGATTTAAGTCACAAGACCTGAAGAGTCTAAATTCCTGATCCTAGTCAGGCTCCTTACAACGAGAGTTAAAGGCCGTAATCAAGCTCCATCCTTTAGACTAGACTCAGTTCTTAGTTCCAGAAATCAAACTTATTCTGCAAAATGCGAATGCAAATGCAACCATGTTTTTGTGAAGTGTATTTTCTGAATTTTACTCATTTTTATGGATTTTAAGGATTTTGTAATTTTTATGAATTTTAGGACTTTGTATTTTTTATGGATTTTATGATTTTTATGAAAAAGATTTTATTCATAAATTTTACAAGATATATTTTATTCGAGTTAAATATCTAATGTATTTTACAAATTTTATCTACAAAGTATTTTACAAGGGTTGAATGGTTTTTACACAAGTTTTAATAAATAGGATTTTAAATAAGTATTATACATATTTTAAGGACAAATTTTAAGTACAACTTTTAATTACAAGTTTTAATTACAAGTTTTAAGCATATTTTAAGCATGTCTTACTTATTTACAAGGATTTATAAATAAAAGACTAGATTTTAAATTAACCCTTACCCACTTTTTATGGATTTTATAGATAAAGAAAATACATAAAAGTACGAGTTATGGACGAAAGTATATATACAATATATACGCACCCCCCTATACTTAGCTTGAGCTATGTCCTCATAGCGTCAAAAGAGAAAAAGGAGGACATAACTCGTGCTGAGTAAAAGTGGGTGAAAAGGGATATCGATTACAAGTTAGTCAACCCCCCCTATACTTACGATCTGGTCATCGTAAGTATCACGGAAGAGCAAAAACGGGATGACTGAATGAAAAGAATAAATAACGAAAGTTCAAAAGGAAAAGAATACGAAATCATCGAAATCACGCGGTCCCCCCTATACTTAGGATAAGGCATCCTAAGTATAGAAAAGATTGTAGCCAAAAATTGGGGACCAGTGATTCGTGAGAAAGAAAGGCTATACAAAAGAATCAGTACAAAAAATAAAACGTAAATCAGCGGGCAATCGGTCCCCCCTATACTTAGGATCTGGTATCCTAAGCATAGAAGACGAGCAAAAATGGGGACGATTGTTGTCTACGAAGAATATACAAGTGTTGTGTATCTCCAAAAAAGAATGGCTCAAAAGAATTTGTACAGGAAGAAGAGAAGGAGTGATCATGATTCATGTACAAAATAGATCACTTTAGCCAGGATCATACTGAATTTTCTGCTTCTTATGTGCGTATCGATCGTTGGCTGTAAAAGTAGAGCCTCCTCTGTAATTGAACTCTGTATACGACATAGCTCTCTTTTCTGAAACATGCATCTCTGTAGTCGGACTACAGAAGGTGTTTATATGTGTAAGCATTACACCATCCGACTCTCTACGCTGAATAGACTGTATGATCTAATTAATGTATTCGATTGACTCTTGTGCTGTAATATGTGTACTTTCACTCTGCGGCACAGAGATATCTATTGCAGGTGACTGCTCATCTGAATCTAATATGAAATCGGTTTCTGTATATGAACAATCATATGTAAAACTAGGTACCAAGTGATCTACCCTATCCTCGTGTACGATATCGTGGGTATCAAAATAAACACTCTCAAGATCAGGAGACTGTGTCTCATTTATGTTCTGGCAATCTTCCGCAAAACTGGTGTCCTCTGAAGTGAATGATAATACTGATCTAGGACTGCTACATTCTCTCTCCATCTCAATGTGTATCTCTCCGTTGTCTGTGCGGAAGGATACTCTCCCAGCATCATAATCGAAGAGTGCTCTTGCTGTCTGCAAAAAGGGTCTCCCGAGAATGATTGGAGCAAGGTGTAACTATGTAGGGCATGTCATATCTAGGACCGCAAAGTCCACGGGAAACAGTGAGCCCTGAACAGTCACGATAATGTTCCTTAACACACCTCTAGGTCTCTTTATAGATCGATCTGCAAACTGAAGTATCGCTCGTGATTTATAAAGAGGACCTAGCTTGAGCATATCAAGCAAAGAGGATGGAAGTAAATTGATCGAGGAACCATTATCCAAGAGAGTTCGATGGAATGTAGTGTCTTCAATCTGATAGTTGACATAGTGAGCTCCCAAATCTTTCTTCTTCTTCGGTACCTTGTTCCGAATTGCACACGAAGTTGCCTTGGTCAATATATTCTTCTCAACTCGTGATCTCTTTTTCCTACGCGTGGTGCATCGGTTCCTCAACTGATTCTTGAGCGTAGGAAAATGATCCAAGGCATCGTGCGGTGGAATCTTTAGAAAGATGTGATTTCAGTAAACGTTCTGTTTCTTGAGTGACAACATTATTTTTGGTCTTTTTCTTTCCTCTTCCAAACAAAGCATCGGGAAAAGGAACAATTTCAGGGGTTAGAAAATCAGAGCTTTTATTAAAAGTGGAATCAGCTTGTACATCGAGAGTTTCAGAATTATTTACAAAACTCTCTAAAACAGGAGAAGAGATATTTTTGTAGGGGCTCTCTGCCTGATCTGGCGTGATATCATCTTCTGAGTCGCTAGTATCCATATCTGAAGTGTTGGCATTGCTCCCGTCTCTCGATTCTGCGTACTCATCCTCTTGCGGTTTCTCCTCCTCGGCTTCAGGATCATGGTCGTGCTCCTCTAGTGCCCTCTCCTATTCTCTAGCAGGTGCTTGTGGTGATCTACCGCTCTTGAGACGAATGAAGTTAGATAAAAATTCAGGAAACGAGATCTTACCTGTAGTATCTACCTGCTCTGGATGCCTCCTCTTGTTGTTCCGGTTCATTTGAGGCTGGGATGGGAGAGTGGTCTTTAGCACGGTTAACTCGTCCCGACGACGGTTAACCTGCTCCATCTCTGTCTTATGCGCGATCTGAAGCGTACTCAGCATATCCATGATTTGGTTGAGCGCCTGGGCCTGTGAAGACATCTCCGGTTCGGTGTGGTGGTCCTGGCTTGCTCCTCTCTCCTATCTTGGTGTGAAATGCTGAGAGGTGGAAGGCTGGGAGTAGCGCTGAGGTGTGGAGGAAGACTGCTGCGGCTGCTGAAAAGAATAATTCGGTGAAAACTGAGCAGGGTGCTGATATGAAGGCTGCGGTCTCTGATGGTAGACATTCGGATGAGACTGCTGCGGCGTGAAGCTCTGGCGGTGCTGAAATTGCGGACGTCCATGCTGCGGATGACCGTACGGCTGCTGCTGCTGATTCGGGATACTCGGCTGTTGCACCGGAGTATACCAAATCCCGTTGATCTCTAGAGTGGCTTGCGGCTCCACCTCCATCTCTGCAGTGCTGATGATCTGGCCGGAATTGGAATGAGACTGATCCTCATGCCAATCAATCTGCGGAATCTCGGGCTCTCTCTGGACATAGTGTATCTGACGGGTGGGTGGAGCGGGCGTGATCCTCCGTGCTGATTGTGCGTTCGAAGAAGTCTGGCTCTGCTGGTACTGAATCTGAAGATCAGCGACCTTCTTCGATAGATCACTCAGCTGCTGAGGTAGAGATGAGAGTTTCTCCTACTCTCGCAGCGGTTGTAGGTCTTGGACCTTCTTGTGAATCACGTCCACCAACATCAACTTTTCGCTAATAAATCCCATGTTGGTGTTGGATTCAGAGTCCGAGATATTCGCCACCTTGTGATGTTCTCGGTGATGTGGTGGCTGTGGGGCTTTCTGAAATGCCCGAGTAGAGTCTACGACTCTCGAGTTCTCGGCCATCCCTTCGAAGATGGCCCAGACTGACTCGGTGTCCTTGTTCAAGTAGCTGCCGCCACATGCAGCACTGACTAACCCCTATACTTCCGGCTGGAGTCCTCCGAAGTAGTTCTGTACGAGCACCTTCATCGGGATCTCATGATGCGGGCATCTCTCCGTCAGGTCCTTGAATCGATCCCATGCCTCATGGAATGGTTCGTGCGACAGTTGCGTAAAATTGGAGATCTGACTCCTCATCATGTTCGTCCTTCCTAGAGGAAAATACTTGCGCAGGAAGGTGGACTTCAGGTCGTCCCACGTAGAAATTTACCTCCCCAAATGACTCAGCCAATAAAGGACCTTATCGGCTAAGGCAAAGGGGAAGGCCTTGAGGCGCACGGCTTCCTGCGTCACTCCTGGATAACAAGCCGTTCCGCAAATCATCTCAAACTGCTGTAAGAACGAGAACGGCTCCTCTGCGACATTCCCATAGTATTTGGGAATCAAGGAGATGAAGGATGTTCGGAGTTCGTATGGCCCTTGATTCGGCGGTAGCCGAATCCAGTGATGGAGCGTTCGAGCGCCTGGGTCATACTCGTCCCGTAAAGTTGCGGGAACTGCAGGCGGTAACTGGTTCCCGGCCCCTGCTCTCAGCGTGGCTATTTCAGCCCACAGTTCGGTCTGAACTCTATACTGTTCTCGAATCTGTAAATTCATCTGCTGTAATGTATCGAGAATGCCTGTCGTGACATATGCGTTCAGCTCCGGTCTTCCCTCCTGATGTTCCCCAGCTGGTGGCCTCTCGTCTGCTGCTGGTCCTTTCCCGCGAGCCATCTGATTGTCTGTAAAGTAAAAACTCTCGTAAGAACTCATCGAAAAGTACTCAGGAGATATAGATGATGTATTGAGTCCAGGGTCTGCCACAATAGTCTGGTCAGGAGGCGAGGGAGTCTGGGTCTGACTCGCCTCGAGATCTGATGGGACCGGCTCGGGAAGATGGTCATCCCGAGCCTGTGAAGACATACGCTCGATGGTGGACGGTCGAAAGCTCACAGAGTCTGAGCCGAAAAGCCGTCGAGACGTCATCTTCGATGTCAAGAGAAAGTCGGGAGAGCACGTTTTACGATTCAAATGAGGGAGAAATGCGAAAGCCGCGGAAACTCACGCCCCTCAAACAAACACAAAGCAAACCCCGTTTTCACCAACTCAACCATGATGAAGACCGTAAGAGTTCGGTCTTTTTATCTTTTCAGTTTTAGGGTTGTGATTAGCAATCGTTTCGATTACGCGGGCTGAGCAAGCCAATAGGTGCCCTATAGTTTCCCTGAAACACTGGCCCGAATCCTTACACGAGACCACTCGCACTCAGCCAGTATGGGAGTAAGTACGGACCGTTTCAGGCTACCCGTGTTACTTGAGGACAGAGCCTTGAGCAGTGTCCTCTGAACCTCCCACTCTGCTAAGTAAACCCGGACTGTTTCCGGCTACCCTAGCTTACCCACTGAGGAACATCGATCAAATGTATGGACCCAGTAGTATCCCGCGAGAAATACGGGGTTTGGGCTCTATCCTTAAGTGTCGGCTCTCGAGCTCGCGTACTCTGAGAAATGTGCGGGGGTTACTCTCCCCAAATCACTTGAATCGATTTACGGCTTTAAGTCAGATAGATTTAGCAGTCTCGATTTTAATTTTGTACTTTTTATGGGTTTTTTCAGTCAATGTCTATCGATTTTTTTTCTTTTTATAAAAATCCTAAAAGCATGCACCTAGGTTGCGAGTCCTAAGACTAACTACGCGGCGCAAGCAGATAGAGTAAAAACCTAAACAAGCATCTAGGAAAACCGCAGAAAACCGATAGCAATGAAAAGCCGTGGTGGGTACCCTGATCCTCGGATACACGGTATCCGGCAAATCAGGCCCCGAAAAAAGGGGGGTTTGTTTATTGTAATTACAGACTCTCTTCCTTTCTCTCTCTTTTACAAAAATACCCTAACTACTCTGCCCTCTACAGCCGACTCGTGAAGAAGGAGCCGACCTCTGCTCTTTTAACTGGCTCGGCTTCCGAAGAAGCCGGTTGATCCTGCAGGCCCTGCAAGAATAGTTAGAAAAAGATCGACCGAGAAAGGTGCGAAAGCCGCGAAACCGAGAAAGTCATAAGAAAACAAAAGAGAAACTTAGAAAATGAAACACGAAAAAGCCGAACGAAAAACCGTACGAAAAATGAAACAAAGAGAAGAAAAAAAATCACGAAGAAATGAAAAATCAAAAAGAATCTAACGCCTCCCCGGCAACGGCGCCATTTTGATGAGGCTAAAAATCGGTTTCGCGGCTTTTTATTGATGAAAGTGGTAGGTGTAGCAAAAAGCCGCGAACCAAGTTTCGATTCTTAAAAACCTATCAAACAATTACGGTTTTCTTTCGGAAAATCGTTTACTAATATTTAACCAGGCAAGTGTTCCTGGGTCGAACTCAAGGAGGCAGAATAAATTCCTTAGATTTTTCTCTTTGTAATTTTATTTTTAATCTCTTCTCTAAGTGATCAAGTCAAAACACTTTTTTATTGATTTTTATTTTTATTTGATTTTATTATTTTGAAATTTTTATTTAATTTTTAAAAAGGGAGATTTTTCAAAAAAGATTTATTTATTATATAATAGATGGATATTATATAGGTGATACTATATAGTAGAATGAACGGGGTCGAGCCGCGAGCTCGAACAGCACAAGAAATCAAAACAAAACAAGACGATTTTCGATAAAATCAAAACATGACAAAGACTCGTCAAAAATCCACGAAAACTTTATATTAAGTAATTAGGGTAGTTGTGTAACTACCCTCAAGAAACCGTCGAAAAACAAGGTCGCACGAGGTCAGAAACAACCCCTACAGCCCAGGGGCATAAGCGCAAGAAAAAGCTATTTAAAATGTCTTCAAATAGGTCCTTAGGGACTGTTCTGAAAGAAAAAGTTACAAAACTTTACATTTAGGTCCCTACAGAGGGACCTAAATGCAAATAGTAGAAACTTGTGAGGCGGGATGCAATATCTGGAATTTAGCTGGGCTTAAGATGCAATATTTCCACCGTTTCGCATTCTGCGGCTGAGATTAGAAGGCTTTAAGTTTGATCGGACGCTCCTGCTCCTGCCACGTGTCAATCAACTGTAGCTCCTGGTGTTCTTGAGCAGTTGAAGCCGCTGGCAATGGCGTCTTCTTCTCCGATTTCTCACGGCCAAGCGGCAAAAGTTTAGGCGCTCCGTCGGGGCCAGAGGGGTGGCTCCTCCACCCCTCGAGCTCGCCCGTGGTAGGGTGGCGGCAGAAGAAGCTCTGAGCAGCGGTGGCGTCGCGATGAAGATCACGTCGTAGCTCCCTGGAGGTTGATCTTTGTTCTGGCTATGGAACTTTGAGGCGGATTCTGATGAAGAAGATGAGCTTCCAGTCCTTGCGATTAGCTCCCAACCGATGTCTGATCTGCAAACACAAGATGGATGTGCTCGATTCGCTAGGAATCGGCTTAAGGGTAAAGGATTCGCAAGATCAAACAAGATAAAAAATCAGGTTTCCAGAGAATATACACAATGCGTGAAGAAGGCGATACGATTTGAAGCGCGAATTGAGTAGATTTTGAAATGAATCGAGATGGAATGCTAAGGGCATCGATCTAAGATGGTTTGACTTCCTAAATCACGGATTAGCCACGCTAATCATGGCACGCAAATCGACGAGAAAAATAAAGGAAATGGAGGAAGAGGCCTGTGAGAGTCTAGGTATATTACCTGGACAAAGTTGCTCGACGGCGGCCAAAGACCGGAGCGAAACGCGGCGCTTGGGCGGCGATACAAGGCGGAGCTCGGCCTTGGAACCTCCTCTGATGATTCCTCCTCCTCGCGAGCTCCTCCAAGGTGCTGTCACCACCACGATTTGGCTGGAACAAGGCTTGGAAGTAGGGGTATCAGACAACCTGGAGCTGGGGCTCTGGGTAGTTGAAGAGTTGGTTGGCTATGGCGGAAGTTGGTGGCCTTATATAGGGAGTTTACTTGGGCTCCAAGCTCGGATCTAAGGGTGGCGATGGAGTGGTTAGTTAGGAGGAGAGGATCAACGGATTAGGTTGGCCGGAAGCTTCGCGAAGCACGCGGGAAAAATGGCTGAAGTCGGCCGGTTGAGCAGAGTCTGGTAGAACAAATTCTTGGAGAAGAAGGCCCCAGGTGCTGACAAGTGTCAGCACTTGGTTGGCCTAGAGGTGAAATTGGCTTATAAATTAAGTATAAAATAGTAAATTACGTTATTTTAAATAAGTGTAAATACAAAAAGTGTAGATAAATTAATTCTCTAATTTATGGACTAATTACTTTTAATAAATAGTAAATATTATTTAAAATATAAACATTATATTAATAAATATGTATTATTAATTAGGTTTTAGATTTTTAAGTTAATAAATAAATAAGTAAAAATTAATTTTATAATTTCTTAATTTTTAGAATATTAAACAAGGTTTATAAGAATTTTTATGGATTTTAATAAATTAGTTTGCATATTTTAATAAATATGGTTAGTATCTAGGTAGTTCATGTATACCTATATTTTAGGGTTTTTGATTTTATTAAAATAATAAATAGTCTCCAAAAATTATGAAATAAATTATGGTGAAACTACAAGATCATGAAATAATTTAAAAATTATAAAATTAAGAAAATGATAAATAATGTGTGTTACAGAAAATAAATAGCCCAGAAACCCCGTTGTCTTCTGGTCCCAAAACCGACTTTTTGCAAACGGACTCCGAATTCGATGAAACACCTTCATTATTTAGAGAATATTATTTTATGAACTTTAAAGGTGAGTAGAGTGAAATTGGAGTTCGTATGAGGAAGTTATGATGTTCGGAAGTTGAGATTTTGACAATTTGCAGGCTGGGTTTCTTGGCATATATACAGGGTAGTATTTTAACTTATTTTTATATTTTTATATACATTTTTAGGAATAATTAGGAGAAGAGTTTGGTGAAAAATATATTCATATGAAATATTTAAAATTCTTTGAAGTTTTGTATTTATTTTATAAATAGTGAAAGGTGTATATGTGTGTGTTAAATTATTTTTCTCTGGTTTTCTTTCCTTATCTCCCCCTACTTATTGGTTTGTCGACCAATCCATATTGACTTGGTCTCGGGGGTTGGGTTATAAATATATCTTACAGCTATATTTATATTTTAAGTCATATTGTATATATACATATATTCAATCTGCCTTTTTCTTTATTTTTCTGGTTCTTTATTTATTTACATGACTTTAGTGGTTAAAAGTGAATATTTGCACATGAATGGTGTTTTGTTAAAATATGAGAATTAAAGGATATTTACATGTATTTGTTAAGGGTTTTAAGACAAAATGCGACAGAAAAGTTAATGAATCATGGATTCATCAGGGAGAGTAACCCCCTCCTTTGTTTGATTTGTTTGCTGCGAGAGAGTGACCCGACACTAGGATAGAGCCATGCCTAAAATTCTGGTTGACTACTGATCGTGATTAGTCATTCTCCAGTGAGGATCTCTCCGGTAACCGGTAAAGTGGGCCGCGATGTCCTTAGCAGAGTGAATTAGCGGGAACAACCGGGTTACGGTCCACAATTCATACTGGCTGGGAAAGATCTAACGGGGATCGGGACAATTAGCTAGGAAAGTAGGGTTCCTAACAGCTCGCTCTAACGCTCTGATAGATTGACTGACCACCTAATAAAATTTGACAAGATAATAGACCGAACCTTCACGGTCATCAGCTCAAGAGTTGTGTAGGTGAAGTGGGGGTTTGATTGACCATCTTGTTTGCATTCCAGATCTCATCCGCCTTTCTCTCTAGATCAAGATGATGGGAAGGAGATCCCTTAGGCCACATCTAGTGGCACCGCTATCAAGCACTCCTTTTTCATCTAGGTCAGCTTCGGGGAGTTTAGACCCACTCTCCGAGCCCGAGTTCACATCCACCCTGTTCCCCCTTGATCACCCTTCTTCTATCAGTCCAGTGGTGTCAGAATTTAGTGCAGCACAGAGTTCAGAGCATTTGACGGAACCTGATATTGATTCTTTTGACATTGTAGAAAACCAAGATATGGAAGGCAGAGAGGAACACCCAGATGAGCAGATATCACCTCCGTACGTATATGATCAAGCTACCATCAACAATTCACTGTTAGCCTCCCTGGAAACCATGTAGAGACAGATCAGAGACCAGGGAGTGTTCATGGGTGAAATCATGAGGGAGATGTGTGAGGGACGAGAAGAAGGGCATGAGGGCAGTGATATACCAAACACAACATGCAAAGGAGAAGAACCTAACCAGGAGAGGCCGGTCCCGAGGACCATGAGGCAATTACACAACCCAGGTACAACCCTCACACAATGATGTATCCGACTCCCTCCCATCTATGGAGACTTCGAGCCTCACCCACATACCATTCAGCTACTACCCAAGTTTCAAGGGTTGGCCAACGAAGAACCTCACCTCCATCATTAGGAGTTTGAAATGATATGCAGTACAATCTATGACAGGTTTGTGACTGAGGACACCATCAAAATGATAGCCTTCCCGTTCTCCTTGGTTGATATAGCCACCTATTGGCTGAAACATTTGGGGAGGTACATCGACACTTGGGAGCAACTCCGAAACAAGTACTTGAACAAGTACTATCCACTCGACCGGACAAATGCAGCAAGAGCAATGATCAGCAATTTCACAATGATACCGAACGAACAATTCCATGAAGCTTGAGATCGCTTTAGAGAGCTCATAGACCGATGTCCACACCATGAGATATCACAGCCCAATCTTGTCCAGAGTTTCTTTTGTGGGCTGACATCGGAGCTGCAGGGGCTAGTAAACGCCTCTTGTGGGGGATCTTATTTCTCCAAGGATGTAGAAGCGATATGGGCCATCTATGAACAGATGGAAGAAATTCTACAATGATGTCCCAGAGCCGAATCTACACACACTCTATGGTCCCGCCACAAGCCACTTCTTATCACCGCATTGCTAGGATCGATGCAGGGAACCATACTTCGTCAGCACCAGCAACACAAGATGAATCATCAGCTGCTGACATGGGCATTATCAGTGAAAAGTTGGACCGTATTGAGATTTTGGAGAAAAAGCAAGGCCAAAGTCTAAAACAGATAGACCAGTTGGCTAAGACCATGAGTGATTTGAAGACACACATCTTGAGTATTCAGGAGGCACAATCAGCTTCACATCTTCCTTCCAGGTCACTGACTGAGTCCAGAAGTAGCCATTCTACTCCACCACCTCCCGCATATCGACAAGTTCACCATGTCCAGGAGGTGCCGGTACAGCAGTTACCACACTATTCACAGCAACCACCATCTAATGACACTCAGATGGTGGTCTATCAACCAGATCAACCATTGGCAGTACTACCACCTCCACCCTTTGAGCAGGAGCCGTTGATGGAAGTCAATGGGATATGGTACGACCGGTACCCCCAGCAGGCTGGAATTTATCGTGATCACCCAGGATTCCGTTGGACCACCGGAGGTGCCTCATCCCAACAACAGCCTCTAGCTCAGGGCAGTCATAGTAGCCAACACCAGCAGCCCCAATACTCCAAACATCAGCAACATTATCATCAGAATCCTCGTCCTGCCTATCAGGGACAACAGTGGAGGCAGCGGCAACAGCCTTACCAGCAGTAGTACTCCCAGTCTCACCAGCAACCTCAGTTCCAGCAAGGGAACACTCCCGGTTCTCCTGCACCTGCCTTGGAGAACACAACACTTGACGATCTCACTCGCTTGCTCTCCGAACAACAAGCATCCTTCCGGCAAGAAATGGATGAGTTCCGGCAGGAAATGAGGGACATAATAAAAGGAAAAGCCATCATACTTGCGCAGAGCGAGCTGAACCTTAATAACTTGAAGAGAAAGTATGAGCAGGTACAGTCTACAAAGGATACCACTCCTAGTGCTTATTTGAAAGACATGCATTCTATGTTTGATACTCATTTTGTGTCACTTAGGAGCGGTAGGGAACCATCCAGCGGTGCCTCATCTTAGGGACAACACCATGGAGAATCTAGAGACCCAGATAAGGAGAGAAGCGGTGCTGATGCCGCTAACAACAATAATGACGATGACGGTGGTGCTTATGCCACCAAGGATGACGATCCAGACGACGGTGTTGAGGCCGCCGAGAAACCAGATGCTGACGGTGATGCTGAAGCCACCATTTTTTATGCAGAACCAGAGCGCGGTGCTGAGGCAACGAAGGAGAATTTTTTGGGTGGTGCTGATGCCCCCATTTTGAGTCCAAATGTATTCCAATCTACTGTATTGCCATTTTTTGTATCCCTGGACACTATGAAAAAGAACAAAAAATGAATAAAGGAAAGGTTTCTTCATCAATTCCGAGTCCATGTGTATTAAATGATGATGTGTGCATGGATTTCAGTCCGTCACAGGGCCAGAAACCTTCTCCTATCCCTCTATCTGAGGAGGGCCCATCCATCCCCTTCCCTCAAGCACTCCACTCAGTGAAGGGGAAGAAAACAAAAAATCCCAAAAAGAAGGAACAGTTAGAGTATAGCCAACAGATGATAGACATATTTCAGATACAGCTGACTCTACAGGAGGCACTTGAGCACATCCTCCTTTTCCAAATGAACCTGAGAGAAAAGACCATTGTACGTAGGAAGAGGCGGAACACTAGACGAGAAATCCATGTGCTGACTCGTGCCACATGTTGTGCTATTCAGAACCAGCTGCCAGCCAAAAGACCTGATGCACGAGCTCCATATATCAGATGACAGATTAGTGAGCAGCCATTCGATCGTACTCTATTAGACAACGGCTCTTCTATCAACCTCCTTCCGACAGCCTTACTCGAACGATTCGAGTTCAGCCCGCTTCATTGGAGTCGGACAGTTCTTCAGTTTGCTTATAGATCTATCAAGAGGCCGAAGGGGTTGTTGAGAGACGTGATCGTCGCTATTCAGGTCCTTAAATTCCCCGTGGACTTTATTGTATTGGACATGGAGATCCCTGAATCAGTGACCGATACCCCCATCATACTAGGATGCCCATTCTTGGACACAGCCAAGGCGATGATCGAACATGATAGTGGGAAGGTGTACTTTCGCGTAGAGGGCAAGAGTATACAAATAGAGACGATTGACGAAACCCGAGCGAGAGATTCAACCATCTCAGAACCATGCAGTGACACAGTACAGATAATAGATGCAGAGTTAGACGTCCACCGGGAGTGTGATTTTGTGATGACCGATGATGAAGCAGTTTGGGAAGACCCAGAAGCACGAGCCCTCGCCTTATCTACAGACTCAGAGTACACACCTTTTGTGACAGACGAGAGTTCGGGGAGCACACCCTTGGCAGAGTACACTATAGAGGCTGACAGTTGCGTGATGAGTGGAGAAACTGATGTTTGTTCAGATTCAGATCCCTCGGAGGCAGACTTTGATTGGAAGGATTTTGATGCATATTTGCCATGTATGTTTCCCGATGAGCCGACAGAGGGGACGGAGAGAGAGCCAGCACAGATGATAGACACACCAACAGGGTTCCCTTCGTCAGAATTATAGGTACAACGAGAGATCTCACATGTAGACCTGGTTGCTTTTACACAGACATATCAGGATCCAGATTTGCTGGCTCCCACCGAGCTAGAATTGAAGCCTTTACTACAGTCGCTCAAGTATAGATTCCTTGCAGAAGAACCAGATATGCACCCAGTCATTATCTCAGCAGATTTGACTGGAGAACAAGAATCTCGTTTGATGGAGGTTCTTGAACGAAACCGCAAGGCTATAGGATGGAGTGTGGCTGATCTCAAGGGGATAAGTCCGGCTCTGTGCTCCCACCGTATCTATCTCGAGGAGGACACTAAGACATCACGTGAGTTCCAGTAACGGCTGAACCCAAACCTTCGAGATGTGGTAATGAAGGAAATATCTAAATGGTGGAGCGCCGATTTTATCTACCCCGTCTCCAACTCCAAGTGGGTTAGTCCTTTACACATGGTAACCAAGAAGACGGGTGTCACTACAGTTGTGAATGAGTTTGGAGAGGAGATCGCCACCAGGATACCCACTTCTTGGAGGGTCTGTGTGGACTACAGATGATTGAATGAGGCCACCAAGAAGGATCATTTCCCACTGCCATTTATTGATCAGATTATCGAGAGGCTAGCTGGGAAGAGTCATTATTGTTTTCTTGACGGGTATTCCGGATACAATCAAGTGGCTATTGCACCCGAAGACCAGGATAAAACGACATTCACCTATCCATTTGGGACTTATGCTTTCAGACGGATGCCCTTTGGTCTATGTAACGCTCCGGCAACATTCCAGAGGTGCATGTTGTCCATCTTTTCGGACATGATAGGTGACTTCTTGGAGGTCTTCATGGACGATTTCTCGGACTACGGCGATGGGTTTGATGCTTGTCTTGACTGCCTAGACCGAGTACTTCAGCGTTGCATAGAGGTAAACCTTGTACTTTCTTGGGAGAAGAGCCACTTTATGGTGACTCAGGGGACGGTCCTTGGTCACATCATCTACAACAGGGGCATGGAGGTTGATCCAACCAAGGTGGATATCATTAGAAAACTCAATCCACCGTCCAATTTGAGACAGATGCGGTCTTTTCAGGGGCATGTCGGTTTCTACCGGCGGTTCATTCAGGACTTCAATTGAATTGCTCGACCGCATACAAATTTATTGACTAAAGACACCGAGTTCCTTATAGATGATAAGTGTCTTAAGTCCTTCGAGACTCTCAAGAATTTAGTTGTCGAGGCTCCTGTCCTTCAGCCACCCGATTGGTCTCTTCCATTTAAGATCATGACGGATGCTTCTGATTATGCCATAGGGGCTGTGCTTGGACAGAGGAGGGATGGATTACCCTATGCCATACACTACGCTAGCCGGACTTTGGATGCAGCTCAAAGGAATTATACAATGATTGAGAAAGAGATGTTAGCGATAGTCTTTGCTTTGGATAAGTACAAATCTTACATTCTTGGATCTAGAGTAACAATTTTTACAGATCACACTGTCATTCGGTACTTGATGTCGAAGAAGGATGCCAAAGCTAGATTGACCAGATGGATCCTTCTCCTCCAGGAATTTGATATAGATATTAAGGATAAACCTGGAGTTAAGAATGTTGTGGCAAATCACCTCTCCCGCCAAGAGAAATTTGAGGAATCTGAGCCCATAGCACCTATTACTGAGACTTTTCTAGATGAGGCGATCCTTGCTATCACCTCTCTTCAATGGTATGCCGACATTGTGAATTACCTTGTTGTCAAATCTATTCCACAAGGTTGGCCCAGACAGTGGCTTGAGACCTTCCTTGCGAAGGCAAAGTCGTACCATTGGAAGGACCCCGTCGTTTATCATGAAGGAGGGGACAACATCTGGAGATGGTGCATTCCTCAAGATGAGCAACATAGCGTCCTCACCTACTGCCACAAGCTTGAGGCAGGAGGACATCATTCTAGGAGATGGACAATACAGAAGGTGCTCCAATCCGGCCTTTGCTGGCCTACCCTTTTCAAGGATTCTGATGAATTCGTGAGAAGGTGTACTGACTGTCAAGAGATGGGTACTTGCGGATAGAGAGACATGATGCCCATGCAGCCCACTCACTTTTGTGAGGTTTTTGACGCATGGGGGATTGATTTCATGGGCCCATTTCCTAAAAGTCAGGGGTTTGAGTATATTGTCCTTGTTGTAGATTATGTGAGTCGTTGGGTTGAGGCCATCCCCGCCCAAGCCACAGATGCTAAAACCGTATGTCATTTCTTAAGGAAAAATATTATTTCACAGTTCGGGGTACCTAGAGTCTTGATTTCAGATGGGGGTCTCACTTTATTAACGACAAGGTAAAGGCCCTTGCAGACGAGTTCAGTAATGACCATCGTGTTGCCACGCCATATCACCCTCATACTAATGGTCTTGCTGAAGTATCGAGTAGGGAGATTAAGACAATTTTACAGAAGGTAGTCCGCCCAGAACGAAAGGATTGGTCACATCTTTTGGACTCGGTCTTGTGGGCCTATCGGACTTCCTTCAAGACACCATTAGGGACATCTCCCTTTCATCTCGTCTATGGCAAGCCATGCCATTTACCAGTGGAGATAAAGCATAAGTCACTTTGGGAAGATACAGAGCTATTATTGGATCATAAGAGTGTAGGAGAAAAGAGGAAAGCAGAGTTGGCAGCCCTGGAAGAACTAAAAGATACAACCTTCTCAAGTGGCCTACAGTATAAGGAGAATGTGAAAGTATGGCACGATTCCCGAATCAGCCATAAACAATTTGAGCCAGATCAGCAAGTGTAGTTTTTTGATGCTAGGTTAAAATTATTTCGAGGGAAACTACAAAGTAAATGGAAAGGACCATATGTGGTCCGGAAGGTGCATTATAATGGTAGCATTGATATATCCAAACCTTCATCATCTTCCACTTTTAGAGTCAACGGTCAACGCTTGAAATCATATCTAGATCATGTCCCGCCGACCGTTGATGTTGCCCCGATTCATCTGGTATGAGATGTGCTCTTTGACTCACACCTTTTGCATCTCGTACATGATTATCACTTCTATCTTCCTCTGTATAGATCCATTTGCCTATATCATTCATTCATTCTTCCGTTATGTCTGCCACCCCGTCGTCATCTTATGATTTTGCTATACTTAGGACGCACTTTGTCCTAAGTATAGGGGGGTGTGCACCACGAGTTCCTTTATTCTTTGATCCTCTCCATTGTCTCATCTTCTTGTCTATACTTAGGGATATCTTACCCTAAGTATAGGGGGAGACAATCGGAGTATGATTTGTTCATTCCCACCCATGACCCTCCATGCGTTGTGTACAATCTGTTATACTTAGGATGATTTGATCCTAAGTATAGGGGGGGCAGTCAACTTCTCATTCCTCTATTCCTTCCTTTATTTATTCTTTAGACTTATCTATACTTAGTACGAGTTATGTCTTCTCTTTTCTCTCCGATCTATGAGGACATAGCTCAAGCTAAGTATAGGGGGTTGTATATACTACGTATATACTATAGCCATAACTCATACTTTCGTATTTTCTTAGTAAATATGGCTAATCATACTTATAAAAATTCATCAAAAACCTTAACAAAACATGTTTATATTCCTCAAATTCTTTTAGTATTTACTGATTAATAAATCATGTGGAAATATTCTTTGCAAAATGTTTGAAAAATAGTTTGAAAATCTTTGTGAAAAAACTTTTGAAAGCTATTTGAAAAACGTCTTGTTACATATTTTCAACCTTTGTAAAAACATTTTGATTTGTAAAATTAATTTCTTTGTGTGAAATAAAATGTTTGAAAAATGATTTGCAAATGGTTTGAAAATGGTTGCAAAAATATTATGAAAACTCTATCTATATTGTTTGAAAAACCTTTGCAAAATGATTTTCAAATATGTGTACATGTTTGTAAAATTGTTTCTAAAAATTATTTTGGACTATAGTTTTAAAACCTTTGTCAAATAAGTTTGAGGAATATAT
The DNA here is from genome assembly GCA_037367405.1 of Ottelia alismoides. NCBI lineage: Eukaryota > Viridiplantae > Streptophyta > Magnoliopsida > Alismatales > Hydrocharitaceae > Ottelia > Ottelia alismoides. The sequence continues at coordinate 529,907 of JAZKJV010005749.1, forward strand.
ATACTTCTCATCTAAAAATATATACCTATAAAAATGATCACTTACCTTTGTCAATTCTTAAAATCCACCTCTTATATATATAAGATGCATCCCTATGTAAATATATTTTAACCTAGTTTTTATCCAAAATTTTTGTTTCAAAAATCCCAAAAACATTTGGAAAACTAAAATACCAAAAACATCTGAAAAGTTTTTTGAAAAATACAAAAAAATGCATATGCGTCATCTTTTCAAAAATCCATAAAAAGTTCAAAATCTTGAAAATTGCATCACAAAAATATTTTCTGCATTCTGCATAGCATTTGCATAGCATGAGCATTTTTCGGATTGAGTTTAATAGTTGAACAAGTTCTAAGTAAAATCCGGAGATTGGAGCTTAGTTGGACCTTAAAATCTACCTAATAATAGGAACCTTATAGGAACTGGAATTTAGGTACTTCAGTTCTAGATGACTTAATTCTTTGAGGATCACGAGACTTGGTTCAATGGATTCTTGAATGCCTAAGTAGAGTATTTCAGAACACACGCACGATTCTTGTTGATAATGACCTAACTTGGACACCTGCACCTTTCACATGGCTCAACTCAAGTTAGAGTGGTGAGGGGATTGGATTTGCCGGTATGAGACGCACACAAGTGGAAACACTTGTCCTCCTCTAGGGAGGGAAGTGCACCCCAACCCGTCCTGTGATGAGGAATTCTAAGGACAGGAGAGTGTGGGTTGCAGTAAAGCTTCAAAAGAGGGATAGTCTACTAGCTCAAGAGGAAAAACTCCCTATGTAAATGCTGTTGTAAATAGTATCAAAAAAATGGACAGGCCTGTACAAAAATAAAATGCATGCAAAGTATGTGAATATGTTGTATAGCCAATAAGCAATCTTGAGTTCTAAAGTCATATCATGTGAACCTGCAGCTGGATGACTTAACTACACTGGTCTTGCATCCTAGGATAGGTAGCTACACTGGCTACCATCCACTCTTCTCTTCACCCCCTCCTCTTGAACTGGTTGCCACTTGAACTTCGAAAGGAATACCCCGCTCCTCGAGGAAAGAGTTATTGGATTGGGGAATCATTGGGTTGTCGTACTGGAGAAGTCAGTCTCTTGGTCATTCTAGTTGTGGAGAGCCACGATCACTTACACTGTACGAGTCAGATGTATAGTCGTAAGGGTTTGCGTATGAGTTGAGATATTTCTGACCTGGTTATTGAGGAGACTTGGGCAGAGTTTTGGGATTCTCGAAGGCTGTTGGACTTCAAATCCGGTTCTCATTAAGGTTCCGTCCGCACTAAAATTTCAAAGGTCTGACATAAGCTCCAAACTTTGATTTTGTGAAGACAAGTTTGAGAATATAACTAAATCCACTCTCTTCTTTTTCTTTTCTTTGTTTTTCTTTTCTGCACTTATTGCATAAGTGTTTGCTAGGGACTAGCAAAGGCAAAGTATAGGAGGATGATGAATCCACATTTCATCATCTTTATTCTATCATTTTGGCCTCAAATACCCTGGCAAATGCATGAAAATACCCTTAATTCATATTTTAGCATGCATGCATGTGTGTATAAATAGTGTATAAAATACATTTTTTAAAGCCAAAATTATAGAATAAAGAAAAGAAAAGAAAAAGAATAAAATATTGTAAATATTTTATGACCCGAAACCCCGAGACCTAGGCATCTGGATTAACAGGTCGACAAGGAATAATGTAGGGGGAGATAAGGGCCACAATACCAATCAAATTCCCTTTCATTTTATTCATTCTTTATTCATTTTGGGACCTATTTTTGGTTTTAATTTATATACTTCAAATAAAGAAATCTTGTACATGAAAGTTTTAGATAATTAAATTTAGAAAAATAAAAAATTTATTTCACTCAAAAATAACGTATAGATAAAAAGATATGATCTTAATAAAAATCCAAAATACCAACTTCCCAGACCTGTATCTCTTAAATAAAAGCTCGAAATGCATCAAAATCACCTTTAATTGTACATAATTTTAAATAATCTATTTTAATGAAGGTGGTCTCGCATTTTGCGAAGCTACAGTTTGAAAGTTGAGTTTTGGAACCCTATTGTATACTTGTATAGATTAAAATATTCAATTTATTTATTATTCATTATTTTCCTAATTTTATATTTTTATAATTTTAGAAATATTATTTACAATATACATGTACATTAAAATCAGAATAAAAACCTAAAGAAAATTCAAAAATAAAATACATGAATATAATACATAGGTACAATACCAATACATATACCTATAGAATTACTACTTATATTTTATTAAGTATACAAAATACATCAGAGAAAATCAAATAAAAATATATTTAAGTGTATAATTTTTTTTATATAAATTTATAAAATAAAAAAAAATTAAAAAAAAATTAAATATACAAAATAAAAAGTAAATATTAAGATATATAGAAGAATATACCTATATAGGACATAAAAGGTAACTTGTAATTATGTACCTCTTAAAAATAAATAAAAATCACTATAAAATTCTTTATAAAATCAGGAACATTTTTTATTTTATAACCTAAAATAAATAAAATCATTTACTATTTTATTTTGAATTTATGAATAATTTTCGCTTGGAATTTCTTGCTTGGTCCACGTGGACCAACCAGGAGCGGTCATATGTTGACCTCGGTCAACTCCCTGACAGAGGACTGCCAAGTTCTGACACCCGATTGTTTGCCCAACTTCACTGATTTTTGGAGCTCGATCCCTTCTCCATCGGGCCTCGCTTCCTTCTTGGAACTCCTTCCTTGATCATCATTGATCCACGCCGAGCGCTCAAATCTCGCCATATCTCCATCATTCGCACGTGGACCTCGCTTGAAGGAGACACCATCACCAAGTATATATCAGACCCGCCACCTTCAAGCTCAAGTTTGAACCCTCTTGGACCGATTTCAGCCACTCCTTTCGTGTGCTTGAGCGAGATAGTGTGACAGGCTTCCTACCAGCACCATTGTCGAGCCGCGGCATGGACCAGAGCTGTCTCCACCATCTCCGCGAACCACCGACGTCGAGGTCCCCTTCCTCTGGTTCTGACCATCGAGGTACCCCTTCTTCCTCATTTCTTTTTGCATTTTCCTGTCCGCCGTAGTAGTAGGAACACTTCCTGATCGTCCATTTCGCCTATGGTTCGCTATATCGCCCTCCATGATCGCCTCGCCGGAGCGCACCTCCGGCCGAGTTCCCCTTTTGCCATATCGCCGTCCATCGACCCTTTTCGCACTTCCGCAGGGTCCAGGCATTTTGCCCTGGTCCCCTTCACCCCTTGTTGTTGGTAAAATCATATTGAATAGAACCTGGAGCTCATTTTGGAGCGTCGTCGGAGACACCTGGACCCAGCTTCCTCCGCTGCCTTCTTGGCGATGCTTCGACGCCTCTCCAAAGACACCGAGCCTTCCAGCACATAGCAAGACCTCCTAGGAGCACGCCTGACCCATTCTGAAGCCACCAGATTCCCGGAGGAGGAAGATCAAGGTCAGAGAAGTCCGCCTCGCCGGCGATTCTTCCCCGTTCTTCCGGACCCCTTCTCCGCCGTCCGATCAGGGTCCCACTCTAGATTGCACTTCGGCCATCAGGTCTTGGCCAGCCTCAATCGTCGATCATCTTCGCCAGATCTGATCTCAGTCGCTCATCTTCAAACTGATATCGTGCGTCCCTGAGCTGCCACGTGGATAAGTGGCGACATCTCTGTCGTTCGATCTCGTAGTTGTGGGTATTTTGCACTCTACACCCCAGCCATTTTGTGTTTTATTTTTAGTCCTTAAACATTCAGGCACAGTTTAAATAATTTGTAATATTTGCATTTAGACCCATGTACTTATTTTATCTGCACTTAGGTCTAGTCCACGTCACCTCAAGTGACTCACGCACATGGGGTGGTGGGTATTTTGTAGAGAACCCCCTTGTGGTTTGTCATATTTTATTTCAGTCTAAGAACTTTTTAATTAAGTTTATTAGTTTTGGTAAAATTACATGTTAGCCCATGAAGCTTTGTGATATTGCAGAAATACCCCTGCCAGGTCATGTGCCTAACGCACGTGAGTTTGGCAATTTTGTAGGGAACCCCCTCCCGGTTTGGGTATTTATATTTGGTCCTGAAACTTTGTTTATTAGTTAAATATTTTGTGGAAAATTGCACTTTGGCCCTTGTGTTTCTGGATATTTATATTTCTACCACTACAAGTAGTGTATTTTCTTTTTGTTTACTCTATTTATTTCATGTATATATAAAATCCCAAAAATTACCAAAAAATATCATTAGTTTCTATTGCATTGCAGTTTCTTGCCACATTTTTAGTTTGCATTTTTATTGCATTTTCATATTTATAAAAAATAAAAAAATAAGCATTTTCAACCATGTTTGCATTATAAAATCCATAAAAATTATAAAAACTTCTCGAAAAATTCCCCAAAAAATAGATTTTGTGTATTTTAGTGTGTTCTAATTTCTATCGAAAAATCATTAAAAATTTCAGAAGATAACTCATAAAAATTATAAAACCCCAAAAATCTTCATAAAAATATTAAAAATTCCATAAAAATCCTAAAAATATAATCTTTGTCTCAGAATTTTCCTTATTTTTTTTATCTTTTATTTAAAATTAATTTGAGAATTGTTATTACTGTTTGATATTGTTTTCTCCATTTTGGGTTCAGCTTTTTATTTTATTCCCTGCTTTCAGTATTTTTATCTTTAAAAATACAAAAAAATTAGGAAAAATATAAACAAAATCACAAAAAAATTACAAAATTATAAAAATCACAAAAAAATTTTATTTTCTCAATTTTGCATATTTTTACCTATTTTTATAAATACTTTATCCCTCTCTTTCTTGCTTTGTATATATATTCTATTTAAAGAAAAAGAAAAAAAGTATAAAATATAAAAAGAAAATATAAAATCTGAAAATTTAAAATTAAAAAAAATATATATAAATAGTAAAAAATATAAAATTAAAACCCACCAAAAATAGCCCTTGTAGGCATTTGATCACTTTCACGTTTTTGAGCACTATTGCCTTGTTCTATCCTGCTTGCTCCTTGAGTTCGACACTCTACACATACTTGCACCTATACACACTTATTGTAGAGTTATAATAAATTTTAACTCCACTTATTGTCTTTCATTGTTTGATCTTTGTTGTGGTTTAATTGTTGATTGGATCTGGATTTATCGAGGGTCTCCACAGTGACTTTGCCTCCGCCTTGTATGAGGCATCTTAGACCATTGTATCTCCCGCTTCATCAATGGTACCAATCCATGTTGTCCCGAAAAAGTCGGGATTTCAGACGACCACCAATGACGATGAAGAGGAGATCGTGACACGAGTACCCACGTCGTGGCATGTCTGTGTGGATTACAGACGCCTAAATGCTGCGACAAAGAAGGATCATTTTCCCCCACCGTTCATTGATCAGATCTTAGAGAGATTAGCGGGAAAAGAATTCTTCTGCTTCTTAGACGGGTTCTCGGGCTACAATCAAGTAGCCATTGCTCCTAAGGACCAGGAGAAAACCATGTTCACATGCCCTTTCGGTACCGATGCTTTCAGGCGCATGCCCTTTGGGTTATGCAATGCTCCGGGTACATTTCAAAGGTGCATGATTGCAGTATTCGCCAAAATGGTCGGTGAATTCCTGGAAGTCTTCATGGATGACTTCTCGATCTACGGCGATTCCTTCGATTCATGTCTTAGGAATCTGGACTGAGTCCTCAAACGGTGTTGTGAGGTTAATCTGGTGCTCTCCCGGGAGAAAAGTCACTTCATAATGATTGAGGGTATTGTGTTGGGGCATGTCATCTCCAAGAGAGGAATGGAGGTTGACCCTGCCAATAGACGTGATCAGACGACTCCAACCACCAACAAATGTGAAACAGTTGCGATCATTCCTCGAGCATGTTGGATTTTATCGGAGATTTATCATGGATTTTTCAAAGATTGCCTGATCGCTAATTGAGCTTTTAGGCAAAGACATGGAGTTTATTATCGATCATAAATGTCTTGAGGCCTTTAAGAAATTGCAACGGATGATCATGGATGCCCCGATCTTACAAGCCCCAGATTGGTCTCTTCCTTTTGAGATCATGACAGACGCCTTAGATTTTGCTGTTGGGGATGTGTTAGGAAAAAGGAGGGATGGCATCCTGTTTGCCATACACTAACAAGCAAGGTGCTTAATACCACTCAGCGTAACTATACAGTTATAGAAAAGGAGATGCTTGCGGTATTATTTGCCTTGGATAATTTCAGATCTCATTTAATTGGATCCAAGGTGATTGTGTTCACAAACCATACAACACTACGGTATTTAATGGAAAAGAAGGACACGAAGGCACGTCTTCTTAGGTGGATTCTACTCATCCAGGAATTTGATTTGGACATAAGAGATAAACCTGGAAAGAAAAATGTAGTGGCTGATCACCTTTCGCGTCTCGAAAATCTTGATGCTTTTGATGATACGCCTATTCGAGACCCCTTCCCTGACGAGTTAGTTTTTGGTATCGACTTACTCCCATGGTACGCCAATATCGTGAATTATTTTGTCTCGGAGAATGTTCCCGAAGACTGGCCCAAGAATTACGTAGACCGATTTAAGTCGGATTCAAGACATTACCATTGGGAGGATCCGATAATTTTCTTTGAAGGACCAGATTGTTTCTGGAGATAGTGTATTCCTCATGAGGAATATCAGAGTATCCTTACCTTATGCCACGGTCTGGAGGCAGGAGGACACCACTCCGGGAAGAGGATTGCATGGAAGGTACTTCAATGTGGCTTACTGGCCGACTATGTTTCGCGATGCGCTCACCTTTGCGAAGTTGTGCCTAGTATGCTAGCGAATGGGAGGAACCGTTGGTTCCGAGGATGAGATGCCGATGCAGCCAGTCATCATTTGTGATGTCTTTGACGCCTGGGGCATCGATTTCAGGGGCTCATTCCCGATTAACCATGGATTCGAATATATCCTTCTTGAAGTAGATTATCTATCAAGGTGGGTGGAGGCTATCCAACCCGAGCCACAGACAACATTACTTTCTGTAAATTCATTAGAGATCACATCATTTCTAGGTTCAGGATCCCCAATATCTGATGGGGGTAGCCGTTTTGTGAACAGAGTTGCGAAGAAACTCTTGAAGGATTACGGCATCGAACACCATGTCGCTAGTCCTTACCACCCACAGACCAATGGCAGGGTAGAGGTGTCAAATAGGGATGTGAAAATCATATTGCAAAAGTTTGTTCGCCCTGACCAGAAGGACTAGTCTCAGATCTTAGATTATGTCCTTTAGACTTATAGGACAACTTACAAGACTCCATTAGGAACGTCCCCCTTCAGGATAGTATTTGGGAAGCTGTGCCATCTGCCCGCTGAATTAGTGCACAAATCTGAATGGGCAATCAAGAAGGTCAACATGAACACACACCTAGGGCAGAAACAAAGAGAGATGGATCTGAATGAGCTTGTGGAAGTCAGAAACCGAGCATATGACAACAGTTTGGTGTACAAGGACAAGGTAAAGCGTTGGGATGATAGATATATCAGACAAAAGACCTTTGTTCCTTGGCAGAAGGTATGGTTGTTCAATGCGAGGCTGAAGGTTTTCAAAGGTAAGCTAAAATCCAAGTGGACGGGTCCGTTCATAGTCCGTGTTGTACATGATAGTGGATGCGTAGAGATCTCAGATCTTACAGATGGAGCACACACATCCCTAGTCAATGGACAACTGCTGAAGCACTTTGTCTAACCTAATAAACAGTTAGTCCATGTTGAGGAGATTGTTTTCATACACGAGACATACTCAGTAGATACACACAGAGCCACGCATGAGACCTTTCAACAGTGAGCTCTCTCCATCAGCAGCATCGAAAAGATGTACATCGCGATCCTTGTATATACTCACCCTTCCTGTACATTCTCTACCTCTCTCCCGTGGCTCCAATCACTAACCCTGGCTCCATATCTCTTCATGACTATACTTAGGATGACCAGATCCTAAGGATCGGGGGGAGAGTGTCTCGAGTCCATTCACTATTCATTGTATATCCTCCAGATCCCATCGGTCCTCATACTCACTCATGTCTCTATACTTAGGCTGACCTGAGCCTAAGTATAGGGGGACCAATGCCCATCATGTATATTCTCAACATTTTCCCCTCTTGACCTCGTCCGTCCCATTTTTGATCTTCTTCAATATTTAGGCTGCTAGAGCCTAAGTATAGGGGGGAGAGACGACTTCTATACATTTTTTTTATTTTAGCTCTCCTACGCTTAGCACGAGCTATGTCTTTTTTCCTCACTTTTCATGCTCTAGGACATAACACACACTAATTATAGAGTAACGTGTATATATTACATATATACTTTACCCATAGCTCGTACTTTTGCGTATTTCTTGTATATACTATACAACAATTATGGGGTGGGTAAAAACTGTGAAAAAGAAAATAAAAAAATAAAAAAAATCAAAATCAAAGGCTTCTTATTTACTCTTACATATCATCCCTGCATTTAAAAAGAAAGAAAGAAAAAATAATGTGTCTTGCATTTTATTCATCTACATAGCATGTCATCTGCACCTCATCTGCATATCTAGAATATGCAAAGTGAAACGTTAATGGATTCTGAACCAAGTTATGAATAGATGTTGAGGAGGGACTTGATTTGACCTAAATCCAAGTTAAATTCAGAGGAACCTTATAGGAACTGGAGTTAAGATTTCTTAAGTCAAGTGACTTAATTCTTTGAGTCCACAAGTCTATGTTCGCATGTCATCTTGATTAGTCTAAGTAGAATATTTCATACACACGCATAATTCTTATATATTGTGACCTAACTTGGATGAGCACCATGCATATAGCTCTTCATTGATGAGGTGGTGAGGAAGTAGAATCCTTTAGCTTGGAGTAGCACACGGGTGGAAACATCCGTCCTCCTCTAGGGAGGGTAGTGCATCTCAACCTAGTCTTGTGGTGTTGACATCTAAGGATGGGATGTTGTGGGTTACAATAAAGCTTCAAAAGAGGGATAGTCTACTGGCTCAAGTAGAAAAACTCATGATGTACATGCTGCACCTTGTATATATCATCAAAAAAATGCAAGAACTCCAACAAAATAAGACATGCCAGAAGTGAAAATAAAATACCTGTCGGTTTTTGTATATTAGCAAGAAATCTGTAGCTGGGTGACTTGGCTACACTGGTCAGGCATCCTGGGATAGGTAGCCACAGTGGCCACCGTCCATTCTTTTCTCCACCCCCTCCTATTGAGTCGGTCGCACTTGAACTTAGAAGGGAATACCCCGCTCCTTGAGGAAAGAGTTCCTGGCCCAGGTAATTAGAGCTACCTTGTTAGAGGAGGCTGCTTCTTAGCCATTTCTGATGTGGAGAGCTATTTTTCACTTACACAGTACAAGTATGATTCATAGTCATCAGAAATTTGCATATGAGGATTTGTTCTGACCTGACTATTGAGGCGTCTTGAATAGAAGACTTGTGGAACTTAAAGTCTGTTAGGTCTTAAGTTCAGTTCCCAATAAGGTTCTGCCACACAATTAATCCAAAGGTCGAGTCAAGCTCCATTTTCAACTTTTGTTCATGACCTTGGTACGGAACCCAATTTCATTTCACTTTTGCATTTCATTTTAGTTGCTCGGGGACGATCAAGGTTTAAGTATAGGGGGTTGATGAATCTATGATTCATCACTCTTAAAGTTGAAAATAGAGCCGTGTTCCTGAGTAATTAGAAGCATATTTCCACCAATATTACATAATTAACATTCATGCATGCATTGATAACATCCGTATTTTAGCATTTACATCTGCATGAAATAAGAAGCCAGAGTCACCTGTAAAATCACTCATCTGTATATATTTTACACTAACTCTATACTCCATAAATTCACTCTATACCGTATATCTTACTAACAATAATACAAGAAAAATACCAAAAAAATGCTAACATGTAAAATTGACCAATAAAACCCCAATCCAAGTTTGAGACCATGGACGTTAGAATGCACATATCTCTCTCATACAGCCTCAGATTTAGGTCTACTCACTTTTAAAATAATACACATTCAGACATCTTCAAAATGAGATCAATGTTATTTAAATCAGAACTCGTATGCAACACTCGGGTTTTGGGCCCCCATTGTTTACTATATCTATGTATATTTGTACCCTTTTATTTTATTACTTTATTTAACCTATTTTCATTTTTGGTCAACATGAAACTTGTAGGTCTCATCGAGATCTACAACTTTCATGTTTTGAGTTTTTCCAAATTCATAAATTTCCCTCTTATTTCGAATTCTTCATCAACCAATCTGATTGGGCCATGTGGTGCCCCCTGGTTGCGCCACGTGGCCAACTCCATTGCACGGCACACGCACCTTTTCTCTGCCATCCGATGGCTTCCTTTTCCTTCAGATTAAGCCATCCACGGCCGCATCACACTGCAACCGTCTGATTAACACCCAGATCAGATCTGGGCCGCTCATCAGCGCCTCCATCTCCTTTGACCACGTGTTTGGTTCACGATCGCTGGATTGTAGCCCCGCTGATCGGATTGCAGGCCCTCAATCCCACCTAAACCCCATCCCTTGTATCATCATCTCAGATTTCATCACAGCCATTCATCTCCGCCTTACCCTCCTTGCACCACGTGGTTCACCATGTGCCATTAGATCGCCTCCATCCGTGCCATTCATCCCACTCCAATTCCTGACCATCCGATCCTACGCCAGATCTCATCTCCACCGCTCACCAGTGCCACTCATCCGTTCACCACATGTCGCTCGCTGCGTCCTTCGATCATATCGCCTGGATTCAATCCTAACCACTCCTTAGCACCTCGCCAGCCATTGTGGGATCACTGGATCCAACGGTCCGGAGATCGCCTTCCACCCCCGGCCGTCTTCCTCGCGCACGTCGCCCACCTCGCATCCTCCCCTCCCCCTTTCTATTTTTGACTCCATTTCAGCCACCCTCTCCTCCCACTGAGTACCCCACGATGAAGTCCACACCTCCATCATCCACTCCAGCAACCACAACCACCATGATCCCTCCTTCCTCACTCCAGGAACCCCTTGCCAACCACTCCCTCCATCACCTGGACCTCCACCTTCTTCCTATAAAAACCTCACCTCCGGTCACCTTCACAGCAATCCGCCCCAGCACGATATACCCTAGAGCTCCTATCTACCCATCAATGACAGTGATTGAGTGCGAGAGAGAGTGAAGACGGTGGTCCACCTCCGACGTGATCCACGACGAGTTCTGTCGTGCCAGCAGCTTCCCCCAACGAGCTGCTAGAGCTCGGGCCCCTACCGACCCTCGAGAGACGATCGGAAGCTCTTCCTCGAGCCTCCATTCCAGGTAGCTTCATCCATTATTCCTCTGAACTTCATCTTCTACTTGACCGAACTCCTTGCCTTTTTCCTATCGTCTCTAATCGAAAACACATCTTTCCGACCCTCCACCAAGCTCCGCCTTGGAGCTCTCACCTTCGCGCCGCCATATGTTCATCCTAACGACACATCGACCCATCTCCGATCACAGCTCTGTCTTCCCAACGGAAGAACACTTCCGTCCGGTCATCACATCACGCCACATGCCTCACTGAACTCATCGCACATCCACGAGCACGAGCACCTGATTTCCTGGCACCCACTAACCCTGTAGGTCCATCTCCTTCACTGATCGGAGTCGTCAATGAAGAGCGTCGTACTACCCTTATTAATTTTATAAAATTAATGGTCAAATTAATATCGTGTCGTTCGTTGTAGTCAGGTAATACAGACTAATCAAAAACCACTTTTAATCAATGTTCAATTAATTTCGAGCGGCAAATTTTATTTTACTTGGGCAGGACCAAGGTCGAACTCAGGGAGGCAGCTATCTCCTTAAGTAGATTTTAAGGGAATTTAAGAGGTCGAACTTTCAGAAGATATTTTTTGTATTTTTAAACAAATTTTATGCAATTAAGAAAAGACACATGCAATTTTCAGGCCAATTTACAGGTTAAACAGAAATATGGTCAAATTAATTCCAAAAATTATGAAACTTGGCTAGATGGTAAAATGCAATGAAATTAAGCTACTCTAAATTTTTTTGGATTTTTCTGATACTTTATGAATTTACTATGAATTTTAAATGAATGCAAGGTGATTTTTACCATAATATGTTTAAAAAATACCAAACACCTTATTTCTAGATATAAAAATTATTCTAGATAGATCTAATATGAAGAATCCAGGAAAATTAATAAACCTAAATTTCTAAGTGAATTAGACCAATTAAAATTCAATTAAAGAAATCACAAAATGATTTATTCAGGCCTCAGGATGCGTGCAAATGATTGATTTTTGGGCAAAATGTAAACTAATTTATCCTAAGTCTAATGTGAATTTTTTATGAATTTTGTAGCAAAAAAGAATTTAATACAAATTAATAGGCTTCAAATGGGCAAAATATGACAATTTTCACCAATTAGTTAATAATAAATTCCATTGATGTAACAAAAATAAGACAAGTGTCACATATGAAAGAGGACACGTTTAGCTACAAAATGCAATTCTTAGAATCGAAAAATGATGCCAATTGAATACCTAAATATGTGTGCAAAGACATAGGGCCTAATTGCAATTACAGAAAATAAAATACTGGAATTTAAACATGTTAATAGGGACATAAATGCAGTTACCTATAATGTGGAGGACATGTATGTAAAATGCCCAAAAAACACATGCGCCTCACGTGGTGCTCCTGGTAGGGACTAAAATATAATTTCAAAAACCTCCAGGGGCCTTGGTGCAAAATGCCCAGACCATACGTGAGACACACGTGAGGTCCCAGGCTCGAGTGAAGTCAGAGGCTCGGGGGCACTGCAGGCTCGGATACGGCTCGAACGAGCTTCGGGGGCTCCGTGCCTAATGGTCGGGGAGGAGGCTCGGTGGCGGCGATGTGGCACTCTATGGACCGTTAGATCGAGTGTCAATCCAACGGTTGCTGATGGTTGGAGACGTGGCGCGCTTGGATCCGTTAGATCGTATGAAGATCCAACGGTGGAAGATGGCACCTGAGATGAAGGCGTGGACGATCAACGGCCATTGGATCAAGATGAATCCGACGACATCTGAAACTCGGGGCGAGTGGCGACGTGGCGCGATGCGGAGCATGGGATCCTCCTGATCCGAAGGCTGCGGGCTGATGGTGACATGGCTTCCTCAAAACTGTCCGATCAAGGGGATCACACGGCTATTGGGCTTCATGCTCAACGGTCCTCCGCCACCTACGACGGAGGTGGTTGCGCTCCGGTGAAGAAGATTTAGCTCCACCTCCTCCTCCAGTCGTCGGTGAAGGTCGTAGAGGACTCCTGAGCAGCTGGGAAGGATCGTGGAGGCGTGGTGGAGCTCTCAGAGGTCTCAGTTGAGGCTGGGATGGTCTGGAGAGCGGCAACGATGAAGGTCGAGGGAGCTCTGATGTAGGGGGTTAGCTTGATAGACGAGGCGTGCGAAGTGATTGTGGGGTGAACGTGAGTGTGTAGGGAGGCCTGGAGTGGCGTGAGGATGGTCCGGTGGTGTTGCTCCGCCAAGGTGGCGGAGCTCTCGTCGCTGTGAGGTGTGGTATGTCGTCTGAGAAGATGGATATGGGCGCGAAGATGCCAGCTCCGAGGCGAAGCTCGGAGGATGGTTAAAAGAAGGTGAAGATGCTCGAATGAGGCGAATAAAATTCGAGAACAAGAAGGAAAATGAAGAAGAAGATCTGGGGGAACATGGAGGTTGCTACCTGAGGAATGGAGCTCGGATCTGGGCTCCTGGTCGTCGCTCGAAGGCCGGTAGTAGACCTGAGCTCGTGCAGCTCACGGAGGTAGCTACAGCATGGCAGAGTTAGCCATGGATCTCGCCGGAGGGATGCAGCCGTCGTCGCTCGATTGCTTGCTGAATTGTTGTTACCAATAGGAAGGTAGGAGCTAGGGGAGTCTCTCCGTGGTGGCGGATGGGTTCGAAGGTTGACGGTGATGGAGTATTTATAGGTGGAAGGTGACGGCGTAGCTGACGAAGTGATGGAGTTGGTGGAGGTCGTGGAGTGATGTGGGAGAGATTCATGGAGTTCGAGGGGGTTGACGAGGATGATGGAAGTGTGGGCTGCAAGTGGAGATGTTGGAGGCTCGAGAGGGTGGATGGAGTGATTCCCAAAATAGGAAGGGGGCGGTTCGCACGCAAGGTGGGCGACGGGGGGTGCGAGCCTTGCGGGAGGTATAAGATGATGCCTTGACCGTTGGATCGAGCAATCCAGTGGTCAGAAGAAGGGCACGAAGGGGCGGCTGTGATTAGATCAGAGGGGCGAGATCGAAGGGTTATGATGGTGCCATGTGGATGGCATAGGTAAAGGAGCTAGCGTGCAACTATGATGAGATCTTGAGCTTCGATCGAACATCAGAGGATAAGGGTGAGATAGATGGTGGAGATGAAACGAGAAGCGGAAGCATTGAAGGGTGTCCATGTCGCCACGTGGCCATAGGAGGGTGCGGCACTGGCGAACGGCCTAGATTGGATCTGGGCTTGATCGGGTGGCTGAGAAGCGCTGCGACTTGGATGGCCCAGATCAGGAGAGAGGGGGTGACATCTGACGGCGGGTAATGGAGGTGCGTGGCGTGCAAAGGAGCGGGTCGCGTGGCGCAATCAGAGGGTGCCACGTGGCCTGCTCTGACTAGCTGAAAAACAAAATAAATTTAGAGAGAGAAGGATGACGAATTTGGAAAAACTCAAAACATGAAAGTTGTAGATCTTGATGAGATCTACATGTTTCATGTTGACCAAAAATGGAGATGAGGTCAAATATGATACAAAAATACAAGGGTACAAATATACATACATATAGTACACAAAGGGGCCCAAAAACCCAAGTTTTGCATACGAGCTCCGATTTAAATGAAATTGGTCTCATTTTAAAGGTCTCTGAATATGTATCAATCTGAACGTGACTAGTCCTAATTCTGAGGTTGTATGAGAGAGATATGTGCATTCTAAGGTCTGGGGTCTTTAATTGAGTTTGGGGTTCTATTGGGTAATTTACAAGATAGGAATTTCCGGCCTTCTTTCTTATATTATTAACAAGTAATATGCACAATATAAGGATGGTTTTATTGACTTCGGAGGGGGTATGAAATACAGATGTTGGTGAGTATTTTACAAGTGAATTAGGCTTCATATTTTAATGCAAATATGATTGCTAAAATGCATGTATTATTGATGCATGTATGAATGCTATTTATGCAAGATAAAGGGAAATATGTTGTTAAATACTTAGGAATAAGGCTCTATTTTCAACTTTAAGAGTGATGAATCACACATTCATCAACCCCCTATACTTAAACCTTGCTCGTCCCCGAGTAACTAAATGAAATGCAAGAGTGAAATGATTTTGGGTTCCATATCAAGGTCATGAACAACAGTTTAAAATGGATCTTGACTTGACCTTTGGATTAAAAGTGCGGCGGAACCTCATTGGGACCTGAACTTAAAACCTAATAGACTTCAAGCTCCACAAGTCTTCTATTCAAGACTCCTCAATAGTCAGGTCAGAACAAATCCTCAGACGCAAATTTCTGATGACTATGATTCTTACTTGTACTGTGTAAGTGAAATGTAACTCTCCAAATCAGAAATGGTTCAGAAACAACTTCCTCTAATAAGGTAACTCTAAGTATCCGGTCCAGTAACTCTTTCCTCGATGAGCAGGGTATTCCCTTCTAAGTTCAAGTGCGACCAGCTCATGAGGAGGGGGTAGAGAAAAGAATGGACGGTAGCCAGTGTAGCTACCTATCCCGGGATGCCTGACCAGTGTAGCCAAGTCATCCAGCTGCATTTTCTTGCTAGTATACATACTCCGACAGGCATTTTATTTTCACTTGGACCTGTCTGATTTTTTTTGGAGTTTTTTGCAATTTGTTTGAACTATATACAAGGTGCATCATGTACATCAGGAGTTTTCCTCTTGAGCCAGTAGACTATCCCTCTTTTAAAGCATTATTGCAACCCACAGCGTCCCGTACTTAGATGTCAACATCACCAGACTAGGTTGAGATGCACTACCCTCCCAAGAGGAGGACAGATGTTTCCATCCGTGTGCTACTCCAAGCTAAAGGATTCTACCTCCTCGCCACTGACAAACAGCAAAATCGGCCCTTTAATAATGCTAAATTAGCACTTGGAAATGTCGGTGCAGTCGGGCCGATTCTGGTCGTCAAAGCGATCACCTCATTGAAAGATATGCGATGATAGATCAAAATGAGGTGATCGTTATTTATTTTACTTGGCAAGAAACCAAGGTCGAACTCAGGGACACGAGCCTCTCTCGTATTAATCGGATTTAAGTATATTTAATCAAGTGTTGAAATAAAGCATATAGGTCAAAACATGCAGACATGACAAGACAATGCATTGAAATAAAGTAAACATGCATTTTTTTTAAACATTTGTATCATGCAAATAAATGATCATGCAAAGCGAATGATAATGTAATGGAAATATGCCCTAGGTTAATAATGATGAGCAAAAGTAAATACGAGTCAATTTCGAGTTCCTTAAAAAAAGGCAGATGTGATGAATAATATTAAGAAAGGCATCATATTGGGCTCAAAAAGACACATCGCTATAAAATAATACATAACAAAATCATTGTGTCCAAAACAGTAATCAAGCATGCCATTTGAAAGATCATCAAACCATCTTTAAAACGAAACTGAAATCAACTCGATTGGAGATACGTAGCTCAAGATATTCAACAAAGAAAGCAGGGGCATAACTGAAAGGAAACATGAAAAAGTATCTACAAACAGGTCCCTGGGAGGGACTAAAATGCAATTAAAGTAAAGACGAGTCCTTCCCTGTAAATTGTCCGCAAGCACAGGGGCATTTTTGCAAATGCTGGAAGTCGTGAGGGCAAAGGTGCAAAATGCCCATCATGCACGTGGACTGCACATGTTCTGGACCTGCTTGCAAATATGGAGAAGTCTGTGGGCTCCTCCGCAAATTGCCCAAAAGGCACGCGCCAGGCACGCTCCTTCGAGGCTCGGAAGTCGGTTCGGGATCAGCGGAGGTTCGGAGGTGCTTCGGTGTAGTCTCGGTACTGGTCGAAGCTCCAGGAGGTTCGGGCGCTCCAGACCTTGAGGTTCGGCGGTTGAGGCTCGGGGGCGCTCTGGTATCGACGCGTGGCCTGTTGGAGGCCGTTGGATCGGGATGATCCAAGGGCTGCTGAAAGCGAGGACGTGGCTCCATCTGGACCGTTGGATGGTCACCGGGGGTGGACCATCCAACGGTGCCTGCTCATCTCCCCCGGCCGAAGGCGGGCGGAGCGTTCTGGGCTCCGGCGAAGAGCCTCCTCCTCCGCCGCTTGCTCCCGGCTATGGTGGACGTCCCCCGATGCTCAGGACAAGTCGTCGATGAAGCTGAGAGCTCGGGGGAGATCCTGAAGGCTCTGGTACGGCTCGCCGGGGCTCGGAGGACAGCTGCGACGTCGATGAAGTCTGCTCCGATCAAGCTCCGGCCATTGAAGCTCTTGATGACCTGCATGGTTAGGTGCATAGCCGAAGCATAGAGTGCGTGTGTGAGTTGATGTGAGAGCTCGTAGGGGCGAAGGGAACGAGGAGCTCGGTGCTCCTCCGCCGCTAGAGCGGAGGAGGTGGTCGGAGGCGGGCGCGTGGAAGGGGGAAGTACAGCGGAGCTGATGGAATGGTCAATGGACGGCGATAGCAGCCGGAGAGGCTGAATTAAATCGAGCAAAGTAAAAAAAAATCAGAAAAGAGATCGGAGACCTTACCTGAGCAATGGCGGCGTGAATGGCTTGGGCTCGAGCTCCGAGGAGAAGCTTTGGGTCATCGCTGAACTCCCCCAGCCGATGGGAGCAGCTTGGCGGGCTCGGAGCGCCGCAGCTCTGCCGTTCAAGGTGGAGGGTCTCACCGGGGGCTGGGTCGTCTTCGCTCGACCCTCTCGCCTCCCCCTGTCACGGGGAGGCGGAGGAGGGCTGGGCCCCTCCCCGCGTAAAGATGGACGAAGTGTTTTGACGGAGGGGGTGACTGATTTAAAGACGGGGATGGCGGCAGTGTGGATGATCGACGTGGTTTCGAAGGCCGATGTGGGACGACTGGCGGGTGGTCGTGGTACGTGGGGTGATGCGCGAGATGGAGTGAAGATGGGGGAAGACCAGGAGATGGTTGGCGAGATGTGAGGTCGACTGGAGTGGTGGAGAAAATGGGAAGGGGGAAGGTGTTGCGCGAGGTGGAGAACGTGGGGAAGAAGAGGTTCTGGAGGTTGACGACGGTCTCCTGACCGTTGGATCTGGAGATCCAACGGTGGGGATTAATGCGCGAAGTAGCGGCGTGGATCAGATCAGGGAACGGCGCGATCGATGGCAGATGGAGCGGCCACGTGGCGAATCAAGAGCGAGGCGCCATCGGGCGGCTCGGATGAGACTGAGGACTTGATCAAGCGGTTGAAAATGCAGCGGAAACGGGAGGTGGGGATTGCATCTCCAAACGCCGATCTGAGGGTGGAGATCTTTGACACGTGGCGCATGTAGAGCGAGGCGGGGACGCGCGGTGTAGATGGCATGTGGGGAAGATCTGAGGGCTTAGGAGAAGAGGCGGATGTGGAAGGCGGCTGGCCGTTGGATCAAGAGGGCGGATCCAACGGCTAGCAGTGGAGGCGGGTGATTCAAAGGAGCCAGGGCCACGTGGCGCACCCAGAACGGGCCACATGGCCCAATCAGATTTATTCGAGAGATTTTTTTATTTTTGGAGGGTATAGAGGCCGAATTTGGGAAAACTCAAAACATGAAAGTTGTAGATCTTGATGAGATCTACAAGTTTCATGTTGACCAAAACTGGAAATAAAATTAAACAAGGGCCTGAAATATTTTTGAGGGTATTTTTGAGTCTAAAAATACCACTGATTTTTGTTTTGTCATTTTTTTGTGGTTTTTAATTTATTAAGGACTCTGTTAATTATTAGACATTAACAGGGATTTATTGACAAAACATTAAGCAAGGGGGTTAATTATAATAAATAAAGATGATGAAACTGAGGTTCATCAGCCACCTCATCAATGAAGAGATACATGCATAGTGTTTGTCCAAGTTAGGTCATTATCTAAAAGAATCATGTGCATGCACAAGATATTCTACTTAGACTAATCAAGATGACATGTGAACATAGAATTGCAGACTCAAAGAATTAAGTCACTTGACCTGAGAAATCTTAACTCCAGCTCTTATAAGGTTCCTTTGAAATTAGGTGGATTAAGGTCAAATCAAGTCCATCCTCAATATCTACTCATAACTTGGTTCAGAACCCACTAGCTTTTCACTTTGCATATGCAAGATATGCAGATGAGATGTAGATGACAAGCAATGTAGATGAATGAAATGCAAGACTCCTTTTCTTTTCTTTTCAGATGCAGAGATGATATGCAAGAGTAAATAAGAAGCCTTTGATTTTTGATTTTTCCATTTTTTTAAGCTCTGGTATACATCCTATAATACAAGTGTTTTATGAGCATTATACATATTATACAAGTGTATTTTACAAAAACATTTCTCCAATTTTACCCATCCCGTAATTATTACGTAATATATACAAAAATACATGAAAGTACGAGCTATGGGTAAAGTATATATGTAATATATACACGCCCGCTATACATAGCGTGTGTTATGTCCTCAGAGCACGAAAAATGAGGAAGAAGGCATAGCTCGTGCTAAGCGTAAGAGAGCCAAAGGAGCGAAAATGTATAGAAGTCGTCCTGCCCCTCTATACTTAGGCTTTGGCAGCCTAAGTGTAGAAGAAGATCAAAAATGGGGCAGACGAGGTCAAGAGGGGGAGTGGATGAATATTTGTACAAGGAGGGCATTGGTCCCCCCTATACTTAGGCTCAGGTCATCCTAAGTATAGGACTGGAGTGAGTATGAGGACCGATGTGATCGGGAGGATGTACAGTGAATGGACTCAGGTGACTCTCCCCCCCATACTTAGGATCTGGTCATCCTAAGTATAGTCGTAGATGAGAATGTAGGAAGTCGGGGTGAGTGATTAGAGTCGCAGGAGGGAGGGGTAGAATATACATAAGTGATGGATATATACAAGGATTGCGGACTGAATCTTTCCAGATGCTGCTGATGACGAGAGTTCATTGTTGCAAGGTCTCATGTGCGGCTCTATATGTATCTGCTGAATCTTTCTTGCGCATGAATACAATCTCCTCAATATGGACTAACTGTTCATTGGGTTCGACGAAGTGCTTCAACAGTTTTCCATTTACTATGAATGTCAGTGCGTCATCTACGAGATCTGAAATCTCAACACATCCACTATCATGTACCGCACAGACAATGAATGGGCCCGTCCACTTGGATTTCAACTTTCCTTGGAAGACCTTCAGCCTTGCATTAAACAACCATACCTTCTGTCCAGGAACAACGATCTTTCATATGATATATCTATCGTGCCAACGCTTCACTTTGTCCTTGTACACCAAACTGTTGTCGCATGCTCGGTTTCTGACTTCCACAAGCTCATTCAGATCCATTTCTCTTTGATTCTGCCCTAGGGTGTGTTCCAGTTGACCTTCTTAATTGCCCATTCTGATTTGTGCACTAATTCTGCGGGCAAATGGCACGGCTTTCCGATTACCATCCGGAATAAGGAGGTTCCTAACGGTGTCTTGTAAGCTGTCCTATAAGCCCACAGGACTTGATCCAAGATCTGAGACCAGTCCTTCCTGTCTGGACGGACAAGCTTTTGCAATATTGTTTTCACCTCTCTATTTGACACCTCATCCATACCATTAGTCTGTGGGTGGTAAGGACTAGCGACACGGTGTTCGATGCTGTAGTCCTTCAAGAGCTTCTTCACATCTCGGTTTACAAAGTGGCTACCCCCATACGATATCAACATTTTGGGGATCCTGAACCTAGAGATGATGTGATCTTTAATGAATTTACAGATAGTCCTATTGTATGCGGCTCGGGTTGGGATAGACTCCACCCACCTGGACAGGTAGTCTACCGCAAGAAGGATGTACTCGAATCCATGGCTAACAGGGAATGGGCCCATGAAGTCGATGCCCAGGCGTCAAAGACATCAGAAATGATGACAGGCTGCATTGGCATCTCGTCCTTGAAACCAACAGTTCCTCCCATTCTCTGGCATACTGGGCACGACTTCGCAAAGGTGATGGCATCGTGAAACAGAGTCGGCCAGTATAAGCCACACTGCAGTATCTTCCATGCGGTCCTCTTCCCGGAGGTGTCCTCCTGCCTACAAGCTGTGGCATAAAGAAAGGACACTCTGGTATTCCTCATGAGGAATACACCGTCTCCAGACACAATCCAGTCCTTCAAAGAAAAGGATCGGATCCTCCCAATGGTAATGTCTAGCATCCGACTTCAGTCGGTCAATGTGGCTCTTGGACCAATCTTCGGGAACCTTCTTGGAGACAAGATAGTTCACAATATTGGCATACCATGGGAGTGAGTCGACAACAAAAATCGACTCGTCAAGGAAGAAGTCTCGAATCGGTGAATCCTCAGAAGCATTAAGATCTTCGAGGCGGGAGAGATGATCAGCTACTACGTTCTTCTTTCCAAGTTTATCACGAATGTCCAAGTCAAACTCCTGGATAAGTAGAATCTACCTAAGAAGACGTGCCTTTGCATCCTTGTTTTCCATTAAGTATTGTAGTGTTGTGTGGTCAGTGAACAAAATTACCTTGGATCCGATAAAATGAGATCTGAATTTATCCAATGCAAACACTATTGCAAGAATCTCCTTTTCCGTAACTGTATAGATATGCTGAGCAGTATCAAGCACTTTGCTTGCGTAGTGTATTGCAAACAGGACGCCATCCCTTCTTTGTCCTAATACAGCCCCAACAGCAAAGTCTGAGGCATCTGTCATGATCTCAAAAGGTAGAAATCAATCTGGGGCTTGTAGAATCGGGGCGTTCATGATCATTCCTTGTAATAGCTTAGAGGCCTCAAGACATTTATTATCAACAATAAACTCCATGTCATTACCTAAAAGCTCAGTTATTGTCGGGCAATCTTAAAAAAATCCTTGATAAATCTCCGATAAAATCCGACATGCCCGAGGAACGACCGCAACTGCTTAACGTTGGTTGGTGGCTGGAGTCGTCTAATCACATACACCTTGGCAGGGTCAACCTCCATTCCTCTCTTGGAGATGGCATGCCCCAACACAATATCTTCTATCACCATAAATTGACTTTTCTACCAGAAGAGCACCAGATTAACCTCACAACATCTTCTGAGGACTCGGTCCAGATTCCTAAGATAGGAATTGAAGGAATCACTGTGGACCGAGAAGTCAACCATGAAGACTTCCAGGAATTCGCCGACCATTTCGGCAAATACAGCAATCATGCACCTTTGAAAAGTACTGGGAGCATTGCATAGCCCAAAGGGCATGCGCCTTAAAGCATAGGTACCAAAGGGGCTTGTGAATGTGGTCTTTTCCTGGTCCTCCGGAGCTATGGCTACTTGATTGTAGCCCGAGAACCCATCCAAGAAGTGGAAGAATTCTTTCCCCGCTAGTCTCTCTAGGATTTGATCAATGAATGGTAGGGGGAAATGATCCTTCTTCGTCGCAGCATTCAGTCTGTAATCCACACAAACGCGCCACGACGTGGGTACTCGTGTCACGATCTCCTCTACGTCTTCATTGGTGGTCGTCTGAATTCCATACTTTTTCGGGACAACATGGATCGGGGCCACCCATTTGGAGTCGAAGATGGGATAAATGAAACTCGCGTTGCACCATTTCTCTATCTCCTTTTTCACTACCTCTCGTAAATTTGGATTCAACCGATGTTGGAATTCACGAGAGGGTTTAGCTTCATTCTCCAAGTAGATATGGTGCGAACATAGAGCAGGATTTATCCCGTGGAGATCGGAGATGCTCCAGCCTATTGCCTTCACCAATTCATTCGGCTCTTGAGTCAGATCGTCAAAGGTCTCCATGCAATCGGTAAAAGCCACGTCCGACTCGTCATCCTCATCTTCTGATTGTCCTAAAGAGGGAAGGACGGACAGGCCCAGCTGGGCCTCTAAGTCATCGACGATGTAGGGGGATGCAAATTTTGAGCTGTACTTGTTTCTAAGAACCTCGCAAACTGACTCATGCACAAGATCTTCTCCGGAGAGGATGGACTCATCGGTACTGGCTGGGTTCTGTCTCCATAGCCCAACAGTGTCTACGTGAATGCAGTCTGCCTCGCATGAAGAGTACTCGATGCTGGATCCTGAATCAGGTCTCTGTCATCTGGTCTGCTTCATCTCTACTTCCTCATCTCCTCCTGGAGTTTGGATCTGGATTTTTCCAATCTTATAGTCAAACAAGGCCCCTGCTGTTCTGAGGAAGGGGCTGCCTAGTATGATCTGGGAATCTATCCAATTACAAGGGGTTTCCATATCAAGGACGGTGAAGTCCACCATGTATTCCTAGCCCTCGATTTTGATGACAACGTTCCTCATTTCTCCTTGGGACCTCTTGGTTGATTTATCAGCGAACAGAAGGAGGGCTCTAGATTTCCTAAGAGGTCCGAGATTAAGCCTCTCATAGAGGGATGTTGGCATTAAGTTGATGGAGGATCTGTTGTCCAGGAGAGTGCGTACAAACGTAGTGTCATCAACATGACTCACCACATAATGTGCACCTATGTCTCTTCGTTTTCTTGGAAACAAGTTCTTTATTGCGCAAGTCGTGGCTACTGACAGGACGTGTTTCTCAACATGGCTTTTGCTCTTCCTGCTAACCCTAGTAGGTGTGCATCTATACTTAAGTATTTCTGAAACTCTGGTGTCATTTCCACATACTTGTCAAACGGGATCGTGACCATGATATGTTTCTTGCAAAACTTTGCCATCTCGGGTCATCTTTTTGAATTTTATTAGTTTTCTTCTTTCCACACTTAAGAGCTCGATGGAAAGGGATTATTAACTCCAACTCAGATTCAAAAACTGAAAGATTCTCATTCAACACTGGATCTGAGTTTTGTACATGACTCGAACTCCGAAACTGACTCGGACTCTAACTACGACTAAAAGAAAACTGCTGCTGTGAAATCGGTGATGCATCCTCCGCGACTGCTAGAATATCCTCCTCAGATGGAGGTGCGGTCTCTTCATCAATTTCAGTGGACTCCCTATTGGTGTAGTTCCCTTGCTTCTTCGAGGACTCAGAAGTCCTCTTCTTCTTCTGGTGGTGGTGATGGTGGTGTTGCTGCTCCTCTGCCTCCAAGTTCTCCTCAGGTAGAGACTTGGAGGCTTCTTCCTCCTGTGTCCGTGTCTGATCAGGTATGATCACGGTCCTTCCACTCCTGAGGGACATATAGTTTACATTATCATAAGAAAGGATCTCATGTTCAGATAAAGAATTATCTGAATAGTATACCTGATCTCGTGGTCGGTTCTGGCCTTGATTCAAGCTGTTCAGGTTGGCTAGAACCTGGCCGGGAATTGGGGTCTTTGGCACCATCTGTTGGTCTTGGGTACGAGAAACGAGATTCAGATCGGTTCTCATATCCAGATAGTCATTCTGGATTTATTAGACCCTATCAGTCAGGGTCTGGATCGCCAAGGTGAGGGTCTCCAATTCGGTGGGCTGGGCTGGTTGATGCTGACTTGAGGATGAAGTCATGTACTGGCCATGCCAGTACTGTTGCTGCTGATGGGAAGGTGGAGGGCCCTGCTGGCCCGAGTTGAACGTGTGCTGCTGCTGGTGTTGTTGAGGCTGGTACCCTTGTCAGGACCGAGACTGAACAAAGAACGGTGCGGGGACGGAGCCATTTTCCTGGTAATCTAGGGAAGGTCGGTGAGGCCGACCCTTCCTTATCCCCAACTGTCTGCCGACGGGTCATGGCTGTACCACATCACGTTGATCTCGAACACTTGCGGAGGCTCCTCGTATCCTGTCTCCACTTGTGGGGGTGCATGCTGATCCTGTTGGGTGTAAGTCTGCTCCTCGACCCAGCTACTCCAAGGCCCCAGTGCCTGCTCCTGTACAAGATGGACTCAGTGTACAGGTACAGGTGGTGCAGAAGGGGCAGGTAGCTTTATCTTAGCTACCCTCTCAGTAAATTCCTCCACTTGTTTCGACAAACGCGAGAGAGACTCAAGGTCAGTGACCCTACTGTGAATCTACTCGACCATGGTTAATTTGTCTGCTATTATCCCCATGCTGGGGATAAGGTCGTCCGTCATATTTATTATAGTCCTATGGGTTGTCTCGTTGGTGAGGCGCGAAGGAGACAACTGATAGGACTTGGTGGCCTAAGATCTACCTGTTTCCACCATCTGCTCAAGGATCTTCAATACGGTCTTCATTTTTGTTCACATAGCTTCCTCCACAGGCGGCACTCATAACCCCTACATCTCTGGGGTCATGCCACAGAACAAGGTCTGGACTAAGATCACTCTTGAAATGCCATGGCAGGGGCATTTCTGAATTAGATCATTAAACCTATCACATGCTTTATGGAATGGTTCATTGGTTCCCTGGGAGAAGCTAGCGATCTTCGTTCTCATCTAATTTGTCCGACCAAGTGGGTAGAACTTCTTCAAGAATAAGTCCTTGAACTGCATCCAGGTTGTACATCTCACCCCTAGGTTCTTCAGCCAATGTGCAACCTTATCTCCTATGGCAAACGGGGTGGCCTTCAGCCTGATGTAATCTTATCCAACCCTTAGGTGGCTAAGGTTGTCGCAAACCAGCTTGAAGTCTCAGAGGAAGGAGTATGGTTCTTTGTTCGCTTTTCCATTGAACTTCGGCAGCAAGCTTAGGTAGTGGGGCTTCAGATCGAATGCTTCAGGGGGACGTCGGGTACTAGCCAACTGTGTATCTCATTCTCTGCTGGATTATAGGCGTCTACCATCGGTTAGTATATTCCTTCAGCTTCGATCACCTGTCCCAGTCTAGCCATTAATTCTACGTTCAACTGTTCGGCTCTAGCTAGCTGGGCTAAGACTTGAATCATGGGGTCCTCTCTGTTTTCCTCCTCGTCAGGGTTTTTCTTCGGCATTCTGTCCTCTTTTCTGGTTATGAAACATGGACTGGGTTAGAGGACAAATCAAGGAAATGATTCTTACCAAGGCGATGGTCTTCCTCGGTAATCTTAGAGGAGAGGAAAGGGTTGGTTTGAGAGTAACCACCCTGGGTGTGAGGGATCCAGAACTCAAGAGGGTCATGAGCTCCGGGTGGTCCAAGTTGCATTTGGGCCAGTGAAGATGAGTTTTGTGGGGGGCTCAAAGAGAGATTGGCGAATAAGGAGTCGATATCCCCCCCAGTCAGTCATCTTGGATTGGCAAGAAGAATCGGGAGTTCTAAGTGAAGATTGGATTTTACTCCTACCTGAAGCAAGCAATTAAATCCAAAACCTATATTTTCACACTCAACACGGCGAAGGACCTGAAATCGAGTCTGATTAGTCTGGTTGATTTTAAGTGTGATTTTCAAGCAAAATAGAAAGGAGTTATGCGACCTATAGGGAAGTCGGCTCAAAGTCGGATGCGTCTTCCCTGTTTAACCTGTCGCCTAAGATACTCGTGTCCTTCCTTTCTTCGCTCCTATTACAAGTTGATGGATTCAAAGACCTGCCCTTATCTACCTGCAAGCAGGCGGAGGCTGACAAGGCTTGGAACTTCACCCTGGGGGGTTACTAGCAACTTGTCGTGAAGTACCGCAATTTCTCCCCTATATACCTGTGAACAGGCGGAGGCTACCTGGTACTAGTCAGTGAACCTGAATAATTCAACTTGTGATATTTGCTAGGATCAGTTGGCACGTGATATGGAAGGCGGGGATTTTGTCTCTACCTTAAGGTGTTCACATACACTCATGTACCCTCACTCAGTCTGAAAACAAGGTCGGGGATTAATCTCCCGCAACCAGAATTTCTAATTTTATTGATTTTTTGGTCAATAATGTTAGCAGTCTTGGTTTAAAGCTAAGTTATCACTGATTTAATCCAATCCACAAAGCACGTCTATCGTCCAGTCCCAATTTCCTTTTAATTAAGTTTTGAAAATCAAGAGAGAGAAATCAAGAAAAGTCGATGCACGATAAATTATGATGCTTATGTTGAGTGTAGAATACTTACAGTGATCCCTTCGCTTTGTGCAGGATGCAAAACAGAATTGAAAGCTTTTATACTACATGCAAATGCAGACGACAAAATCCGCTCCTAGACAAGCAGTTCTATTAACGAGTGAAGCACATGTTTGATTTGACTAGATCTGCGATATAAGTGTGTCTTTTAAGTGATGTGTAGTCCTAAAGAAATTACGAGCATAAGCAAATCCTAGTGGCTCGAGGAGCCACTAGTGCTAGCCTAGTCTAAAAATTCAATCCACACAGAACACGGGGACACGTTTTCACTATTTTTACACATGCAAGAACCCAAATGGGAACCGCTGGAAATAATGAAAAAATAAAAAATAAGAAAAAGGAAAAAAATACAATTCCTCACAAATCACTCAAAAAGTTCAAAAATACAAGCTCCACGAAACGTCTTCGACTCCTCATGTTCCTCGCACAGAAAAAAATTGAGGTCAGATAGAGGATGACACAAAAATACACAAAAATTAAATGACAGGAAAATATTCACAAGAAAATCGAGGGTCAGACTACCCGGGGATGGAAAATCAGACACTCAAAAATTAACTACAAATTAACCTAAGCCGTGACTCCCCGGCAACGACACCATTTTGAAGAGTGTCGTACTACCCTTATTAATTTAATCAAATTAATGGACAAATTAATGCCGTATTATTCGTTGTAGTCTTGAAATTAGGACTAATCAAAAACAATTTTTAATCAATGTTCAATTAATTTCGAGCAGCAAATTTTATTTCACTTGGGCAAGCCCAAGGTCGAACTCAGGGAGGCAGCTGTCTCCATAGGTAGATTTTAAGGGAATTTAAGAGGTCGGATTTTCAGAAGATATTTTTGGTATTTTTAAACAATTTTTATGCAATTAAGAAAAGACACATGTAATTTTCAGGCCAGTTTACAGGTTAAATCAGAAATATGGTCAAATTAATTCCAAAAATTATGAAACTTGGCCAGATGGTAAAATGCAATGTAATTAAGCTACCCTAATTTTTTCGATTTTCTGACATTTAATGAATTTACTGTGAATTAAAAATGAATGTAAGGTGATTTTTACCAAATTAATTTTAATAAATACTAAAACACTAATTTCTAGATATAAAATTTATCCTAGATAGATCTAAGTACGAAAAATCCAGGAAAATTAATAAACCTAAATTTCAAAGTGAATTGGACCTATTAAAATTCAATTAAGGAAATCACAAAGTGATTTATTCAGGCCTCGGGATGCGTGCAAATGAGTTGATTTTATGGCACAATGTAAACTAAATTATCCTAAGTCTAATGTGAATTTTTGATGAATTTTGGATCAACAGAGAATTTAATACAAATTAAAAGGCATCAAATGGGCAAAATATGACAATTTTGACCAATTAATAATAAATATCACTGATGTAACAAAAATAAGACAAGTGCCACATATGAAAGAGGACATGTTTAGCTACATAATGCATTTTTTAGACTTGAAAAATGATGTCAAATGAATACCTAAATATGCGTGCAAAGACAGGGGCGCAATTGCAATTACAAAAAATAAATTACTTGAATTTAAATATGCTGACATGGACTTAAATGCAATTACCTATAATGCAGAGCACATGTATGCAAAATGCCCACAAAACACGTGCGCCTCACGTGGTGCTCCTGGTAGGGACTGAAATGTAATTTCAAAAACCTCCAGGGGACTCGATGCAAAATGCCCAGACCGCACGTGAGGGACACGTGAGGTCTCAGGATCGGGTGAAGTCGGAGGCTCGGATGGAGGCTCGGGGGCGCTGCAGGCTCGGATATGGCTCGGACTAGCGTCGGGGGCTCCGAGTCTAATGCTCGAGGAGGAGGCTCGGTGGCACCGACATGGCACTCTCTAGACCGTTAGATACGATCCAATGGTTGCTGATGACGGGAGACGTCACGCGCTTGGATCCGTTAGAGCGTATGAAGATACTAGGGTAAAAGATGGCTCCAGAGATGAAGGCGTGGACGATCAACGGCTGTTGGATCAAGATGAATCCAACGGCATCTGAAGCTCTAGGCGAGTGGCGACGTGGCGCGATGCGAAGCGTAGGATCCTCCTCATATGACGGTTGCGGGCTAATGGCGATGTAGCTTCCTCAGAACCATCCAATCAAGGCGATCGGACGGCTACTAGGCTTCGTGCTCAACGGTCCTCCGCCCCTTGCGGCGGAGGTGGTTGTGCTCCAGCGAAGAGGCTCTAGCTCCGCCTCCTCCTCCAGTCATCGGTGAAGGTCGTGGAGGACTCCTGAGCTGCTGGGAAGGATCGTGGAGGCGTGGCGGATCTCTCGGAGGTCTCAGCTGAGGCTGGGATGGTCTGGAGAGCGGAAGCAATGAAGGTCAAGGGAGCTCCAATGAGGCGTCCGGCTAATCAAAGATAGAGTACCTGCAGGGGGTTAGTTTGATAGCCGAGGCGTGCAAAGTGATTGTGGGGTGAACGTGAATGCGGAGGGAGGCCAGAAGTGGCGTGAGGATGGTCCGGTGATGTTGCTCCGCCAAGGTGGCGTGAGGTGTGGTGTGTCATTTGAGAAGATGGATATGGGCGCGAAGATGCCAGCTCCGAGGCGGAGCTCAGGGATGGTCAGAAGAAGGTGAAGATGCTCGAATGAGGCGAATATAATTCGAGAAGAAGAAGGAAAATGAAGAAGAAAATCAGGGGGAAGATGGAGGTTGCTACCTGGGGAATGGAGCTCGGATCAGGGCTCCTGGTCGTCGTTCGAAGGCCGGTAGTAGATCTGAGAACGTGCAGTTCACGGAGGTAGCTGCAGCATGGCGGAGTTAGCCGTGGATCTCGCCAGAGGGATGCAGCCGTCGTCGCTCTACTCCTTGCCGAATTGTTGTCACCAATAGGAAG
This sequence comes from Ottelia alismoides, assembly GCA_037367405.1. Lineage (NCBI taxonomy): Eukaryota > Viridiplantae > Streptophyta > Magnoliopsida > Alismatales > Hydrocharitaceae > Ottelia > Ottelia alismoides. The sequence goes on from JAZKJV010005749.1 coordinate 559,989, forward strand.
GTAGGATCTAGGGGAATCTCTCCATAGTGGCGGATGGGGTCGAAGGTTGACGGTGATGGAGTATTTATAGGTGGAAGGTGACGGCATAGGTGACGAAGTGATGGAGTTGGTGGAGGTCGTGGAGCAATGTGGGCGCGATTCATGGAGTTCGAGGGGGTCGGTGAGGATGAGGGAAGTGTGGGTTGCAAGGTGGAGGTGTTGGAGGCTGGAGAAGGTGGTCAGAGTGGTTCCCAAAATAGGAAGGGGCGGCTCGCGCGCAAGGTGGGCGACGTGAGGTGCGGGCCTTGCGAGAGGTAGAAGACGGTCAGGAGAAGGGCGCGATGGGGCGGTTGTGATTAGATCAGAGGGGCGAGATCGAAGGGTTATGATGGCGCCACGTGGAGGGCATAGGTATAGGTGCTAGCATGCGGCTATGATGAGATCTTGATCTTCGATCGAATGACAGGGGCTAAGGGAGAGATGGATGGTGGAGATGAAGCAAGAAGCGGAAGCATCGAAGGGTGTGGATGTTGCCACGTAGCACTAGGAGGGTGCGGTGCTGGCGAACGGCCTAGATTGGATCTGGGCTTGATCAGGTGGCTGAGAAGCGCTGCGACTTGGATGGCCCAGATCAGGAGAGAGGGGGCGAGATCTAATGGCAGGTAATGAAGGTGCGTGGCGTGCAAAGGAGCGGGCCGCGTTGCACAATCAGAGGGCGTCGTGTGGCCTACTCTTACTGGCTGGAAAAGAAAATGGACTTAGAGAGAGAAGGAGGCCGAATTTAGAAAAAAATCAAAACATGAAAGTTGTAGATCTTGATAAAGTCTACAAGTTTCATGTTGACTAAAAACGGAGATGAGGTCAAATATGATACAAAAATATAAGGGTACAAATATACATACATATAGTACACAAAGGGGCCCAAAAACCTAAGTTTTGCATACAAGCTCTGATTTAAATGAAATTGGTCTCATTTTGAAGGCCTCTGAATATAGATTAATCTGAAAGTGAATAGACCTAATTCAGAGGTTGTATGAGAGAGATATATGCATTCTATGGTCTAGGGTCTTTAATTGGGTTTGGGATTTTATCGGGTAATTTACAAGCTAGGAATTTTTGGTCTTCTTTCTTATATTATTAACTAGTAATATGCACAGTATAAGGAAGGTTTTATTGACTTTGGAGGGGGTATGAAATACAGATTGGTGAGTATTTTACAAGTGAATTAGGCTTCATATTTTAATGCAAATATGGATGCTAAAATGCATGTATTATGGATGCAAGTATGAATGCTATTTATGCAAGATAAAGGGAAATATGCTGCTAAATACTTGGGAACACGACGCTATATTCAACTTTAAGAGTGATGAATCACGGATTCATCAGTCACCGGAGCTCCTTCGAGCTTCACCGTCTTCGGCTTACAGTCCGCCCCAGCTTCATCCAAGACCTCCGGTCGCTCTGCCACACCTCAACGACCAAGCCTCTGGCAATCTACACCGACCACAGGGGAAGGTGGCGGAGCCAAAAGGGCTTCGCTGGAGCCCAGCCAAGTCTGCCGTAGGAGGCAGTGGTCCAGAGGAACAAGACGCCTAGACTCCGTCCGATCGCCTTGATCGAACGGTCCTCATTCGCCCACGTCATCTGCATCATCATCTGTTGGATCAGGAGGATGTAACGGTCCAACTTTGCCACGTCGCCCTCACTAGAAGCTACAAATACCGTTGGATCCATCTTGATCAAATGGCCCGCATCAAGCCACGCCTTA